>JAIFKI010000013.1:600000-942500 GCA_025389145.1 Misgurnus mizolepis | reverse complement strand
TCACAAATGCTTTGCTGCATACCTCGGTTGTAACGAGTGGTTATTTCAGTCAAAGTTGCTCTTCTATCAGCTTGAATCAGTCGGCCCATTCTCCTCTGACCTCTAGCATCAACAAGGCATTTTTCGCCCACAGGACTGCCGGATACTGAATTTTTTTTCCTTTTCACACCATTCTATGTAAACCCTAGAAATGGTTGTGCGTGTAAATCCCAGTAAGTGAGCAGATTGTGAAATACGCAGACCGGCCCGTCTGGCACCAACAACCATGCCACACTTAAAATTGCTTAAATCAACTTTCTTTCCTATTCTGACATTCAGTTTGGAGATCAGGAGATTGTCTTGATTGTCTGACCTGCTTCCTGGCCTGCATTTTTTTTAAAGTACTAATTGTTAAAAATAGTTGTTTGGCATCTTCATTTCAAACGACCCGACCGACCGCGACCCGAATATCATAAAAAATATTTTTGGATGACTCGTAACCCCGGGTAACTGCAGGTGACCACAGGCACCAGCTCATTCTGGATCAACCTGTGCTTGTAATCCTCACTGGTTTGTATTTATTTATACAGAATTATTATGCATACACACACAGGAAAAATGGGCATGCGTAAGGATCTGAGTGACTTAGACAAGAGCTTAATTGTGATGGCTAGATGATTGGGGCAGAGCATCTCCAAAACCACAGCTCTTGTGGGATGCTCCCATTCTGCAGCGGTCAGTACTGATCAAAAGTGGTCCAAGAAAAGAAAAGCAGTCGACAGGTGACAGGTCATGAGTGGCCAAGGCTCAATGATGCACAAAGATCAAACAGAAGAACTACTGTAGCTGAAATTGCTGAAAAACTGAATGCTAGTTCTAACAGAAAGATCTAATGGAGTCCATCCCTCGATAGGTCAGAGCTGTGTTGGTGGGGGGACCTACGCAATATTAGGCAAATATGATGTAAACAAAGAAATTCTGTAATCATTAAGGTGCGATTAATCCTTATGCAGCCCTAGGGTCTGATACTGTATGTTAATCAGATATCAGGTTTGTCCTGTGTTTCTGTTCCTTCATGGTAATGTCAACAGAGATTCTAAGAGATGTTTTATGAAGCGTGTGCGTGCAAACATCACCCAGCTATTCTAGGAATCAAATGATCGGATCTCACCCCACTACTGATGGGCGGCTGTGGTCTTCTGGACATTTTACACAATCATCAATCCAGTTTCACTATTATTATTGTGCAATGGTCAGTTAGATTCACACACACTGACCCATAATGAGATCACTGAACAGTGCTTAAAAAATACACTTGTTGAAGAAAATCATGGCCTATTAAGATTTGCTGCATGTTTGTAAAATATTTAATGAATGCATCTGACAGAAAGTGACTTGAAGTGCATTTATGGTTTATATGTATTTTTATCAGTATGTGTGTTCTCTGGTGAATCTTCAAACCCATGGCTTTTGCATTATTTATACAGCAATCTCCCAAACTGGTGAAAACTGGTTCTGCTCTACCAATTGAAAACTTTTTAACCACATGTTTAAGCCATATTAAAATAACAGATTTTTAAACGGTTTGGTTTGACTGATGGCATGAGGTTTAAGATAACGAAAGCTTTCTAAATAATGTGATATTCACTATACAGTTATGCTTTGTATGAACCATATTAAAATATATTTTAAAAACAGAAAATTATTTAACCTGCACATTTCAATGTCATTAAAATGTATACATGCGTATTTTACGAAGTGGTTATTTCGTATTCATGTGTACAACCACATCCATGCATTATTGAATGATTTATTTTCACCCCATGACATTGGGGTTAGGGATGGGGTTTCATTATTTTTTTATTTTTTTTTAGAATAATCATATGGATTTGTACGATTCACTTTGTGCAAATTCATGCGAATAAGCCAAATCATAAAATACATACAAATTCCTGTGAGATCAGTAGGGGTGCTATGATCGATCAGCCGCAGATCGGTGTCAGTCGGTCATGGCATTAAATGACTCGAACAGTACTCCCTAAATTGGCCGATCTCATGAACAGATCTTTCTGTTTACTTTTGTCATTATAGGGCTCCTGTGTGTTATAGGGCCACAATTGGAGACCATTTTTATGCAGTTGGAGCATTTTAACTTATTCATTTACTTTACTTATTCATTTAGCTGACGTTTTTATCCAAAGCGACTTACAATTGCTAACTTTGTCCGAGGTCGCACGCCTCTGGAGCAACTAGGGGTTAAGTGTCTTGCTCAGGGATCACAGAAGATTCGAACCCGGGTCTCTCACACCAAAGGCGTGTGTCTTATCCACTGCGCCATCACCACCCTCAACCCATTTTTACAACCCATTGCTCATCTGCGGCCTGCAGATTTGTATTTCTCTCTCTGTCTTTAAGCTACATTGAGCTATGGAAAAGCACTAAAACTTCTTCTATATGTGTATTTTCTGTAGGGAATCACCGAAATGAAAATTTTTCGCCGAAAAAGAGGAAACCAAGGCTGAAAACCGAAACACCGAAAGAAATTATCATGCCAATTATTAGTCCATTGCATTTATGGCTATCACTGTGTACTTACTTTACTAGGGGTGTTCGGATCTCATTAAAGTTTTTGAGGCATGGATCGGATTATTTTTCTGATCGCAAAAAGTGGGTGGGAAAAATCTAATAACAAATAAAAGAAATTGCAAACATTTATAAAAAAGAACAAAGTTGCAAATTAAGTAGGTACAGAAATGTCTTTATTGTATAAATTAAATATAATTATATTTATTATTTTATATAATAAAAGTGATTTTCTCTTTGTCTTGGGTTGTTTGATTAACATTAAAGACACAGACTTAAGTAGGTTAATTGAGGTTACTGTCTCTTTAAGATCAAATAAGCACAGACTGGTTTCTGCTTCTAATCTATACATACAGTTAAGACATAAACAAAAGTTTTTATTAGAAAAAGAATACTGTGGAGATGATTTTGTTTGTATTTGCCCTGTCAATAACAGAAAGATTTTATGTTAGCTTGCTTTTTGAAACACATCTCTCGTATGCACTACTGAGTGCCCTTAAACACGTGTGCACACAGAGACAGAGGGTGAATCCCAAACAGCGCAGCATAGAAATGTTAAATTGTTTTTCATTGCTTTATTCCCCAAATGTATGTTAATGGCCTACACCAGTGGTTTTCAAACTGGTGTCCGGGGCCCCCAGGGGGGCCATGAGATGATGCCAGGGGGGCCCCAGTTTTATGACATTTTATGAAATACATTAATTTATCATGAATTCTGTGTAATCAAACCAACAAAAATAATGGCTACTAACCAAAAGCACTACTTTCTTGTATAATTTAATATTTTATTTATTAAAACGTTGAGTTTTAGAACAGTTTTTTGTCAAAAAAAATTTTTGGGGGGCCGCGAAGGAATGCACCGTACACAAGGGGGGCCACACGCTGAAAAAGTTTGGGAACCACTGGCCTACAGTATGAGACACATTAGCACAACAAGTTTACACATCACATTGATCGATCGATCACAGCTGACACATTCAACTGCATGTGCCTCTGTGCCTTCAGACAAGCACGTGCAGGTCGCGGTTTCTGTTTGCGTCATCACAACATTTCGGCCGTATTGTTTTGGTGATAAAAGTCTTTCGGTGGCCGAATATTCGGTGCATCCCTAATTTTCTATGGGTTACAGTCATAGAGCTTGCATATTACCTTGAGGAATCAATATTGAGCATTAGTATCGGCTGATCATTAAGACAAAAAAATGGTACTCCGTATCGGCTGCAGAAATCCTGATCTGAGCATCCCTAGAGATCAGGCTGTGGATATAACACAAGTTTCACATTCTTTCTAATGCTTGATGATCTTCCACAAGTCAGAGCAGCTCATTCATTCGTGTACACACTCACACTTACATTCATGTGTCCATGTCTCTGCATTGACTGAAAACTTTAACTACACATCATTTTGAAGTAATGAAAACATTCAGTTTTTGCAAACCATTGCAATATGTGCGTTTGCACTATTTGGATATTATGCGTGTATTTGTGCAGCTCTAATGTATCAGTGTGTATTTATGTGTTCGCTCTGTTGTATATTTGAGTCTAAATGTAGAAAAGGTTTTGTGCTCCTGCTTGTTTAAACATGTTCTGATCTTGTGCAGTCCTGTGATTATCTCCACATTCTTATTAAAAAGTATTTGTGTCTTCATAAACTTGATGTATATAGTTATGTAATAATATTAATACAGACACTGCCAGGCAGAGCAAGTAAAGCATTGCTTTGATATAAGAGTCAGTGAGGCTTTATAACGCTCATGAGTGTTTGTACAAAAACTTTTCTGTGCCTCAGGGTTTGTGTCTCGGCAGCAGGATTAAAGGAAAAGTTCAAGCACAAATAAAAATTCCTTTATTATTTCTCACCCTCATATCATACCTATACTGTGTGCTGTTATTTCTTTCTAGAGAACACAAGAGGACTTTTAAAGATCTTTTAGCTTTGATTCATACAACAAAGATTTAAAGTAAACGCAACTTTCAGCTCTAAAAAACATCAAGCACTTGTGATCATTGCATGACTGGCAGAGGTGGGTAGTAACGAATTACATTTACTTCGTTACACTTACTTGAGTACATTTTTTGGGTAACTAGTACTTTTAGAGTAAATTTAAGGATGGATACTTTTTACTCTTACTCAAGTACATTTCTAGTGAAAAAACTGTACTTTTACATTTGCCGGCGTTACTGCGCTACTTTCAAATGGTAATAATTAATTAATATATATATATTTTTAAACTTTATAGGGCGTGTTTGAAAGTTTCGCGAGACACGCACGTAGATGATAGGAGAAGCAGATGAGAGCGCGTGTGCATTGTGCGAGATATCGGAGGCAGATCATGCGTGGCTTCAAGTTCGCTCTATGTTTTCACTCCAAGAGGTCAAAAAGAATAGTTTCATAATGTGATGCATGCTTTGTTCAATAAACGAGCTGAAATCTCAGCGTACAGGAATTCAAGATCCAACCTGAAGTAAGTGTCACAGTATTGTCTATTTGAACACTATTAATGGTCATTTCACACACTGTCCGAGTTTTTTTGCCATATGCACTCTTGTGCAAGCGATGAAAAAACCTAGTGTAAGTTAAACCATACAAACAGCACGTTCATCTGCACATTTCCATATCATTACCCCACAACTAAACAAACTGAACAGCATAATGTAAGGACGTCTTGCTTTTATACACAAATCCGGATACCTCACTAATGTGTAGAAAATACATTCAAATAAAAACGGGATTGTATTTTATTTAAATCCTTCCTAAAGAATGAATAAATAAAAATAAAAGAATAAAGTTTGATTTTAAAGAAACATGTATTATATATTATAATACATGTAGAGTTGATTTGCACAAACAGATAAGTTCCATATGAAAATAACCTATTCATATAAAAACATGATAACAAACAGACACACACGTCCTTTTTTGTTTTATGTTTGCATGTTTAAAGGCAGACGCTGACAAGTTTGTGTTGTGAACATGAAAAAAAAACAGAGTTAACCGTCAGAAAACATCTGTGTGTGTGTTTGAGATTTTTTCTCAAATGACACGTTATGTGATGTTAATGTACCCATTGCAGGACTGAGATAGGCTGCTTTACTTGTATATAAGCAGAACAATGAGACTTTTAAGGAGAGGTTTGTGAAAACCCTCAAAGTAGTCTGAAATTCAGTGCTTTTGCGCTACTTCTTTATCAGATCGAAAGTAACGAGTAACTAACTACTTGAGTAGTTTTTTCATCTAATACTTGTTTACTCTTACTCGAGTAAATCATTAGATTTGATACTTTTACTGGAGTACATTTTTGTATAAGTACTTGTACTTTTACTTGAGTACTGATTTTGGGTACTCTACCCACCTCTGATGACTGGTTAAGTTATTATTTGCTCCTCAAACAAATTAAATGTTTAGTGCATAAATTTTTCAGATATAAAGCATGAACTGTACAGACAGATATGATCTATAAACTCTCATGATGTTGTCAGTGTAGCAGGAGATGGTGGGTCACCTCAGAGATTTCTCTGTGAGAACAAATAAGATAACATGTTTTTTTTGTGTGTCCGTAAACACGTGATGATGAGATATACAGCATGGGAATATTGCTGAATGCACTTCAGTTATAAATATGAGATCTCGTACTGTATCTGTGCCATTGAGTCAGAACATCATCACAGATGTTTTCATGAATATTTACTGACCAGTGGCAATAGACGGAGACTAGAGATCCTTCTCATTTTAAAAGTGAATAAATAATCTTTGCATCTTAAATGTCGTTTATGGATGTTCTTATATCGACGCTGGGAATATAGCTGTATATTTTTGGCATGTTGCAGATTGTATCTCCTAAGTTTAAGAATTTATTTAAACATCTATAGTTATTTTTATAGCATCTTCATGCTGTCATGAGATAAACTTAATGTAAAAGTGAAACAAGGCTGAAATTGTAGAGCATTCCATTAGCAGTGTAAAAGGTTATGGGTTTGAACCCAGAGAGAGAACATACTTTGGATAAAAGCATCTGCCAAATGCATAAATGTAAATGTAAGTATCTCACAGTGTAGATGTGATTATAAAGTGATCCGCTGCATATCTGCTGCTCTGTACATCTGAGATATTTGCATTTCACTTTTATTTTATTAGGGAACTGGACATAAGAAAACATGAAATGAAAATATGTCTATGACTTTAAATAGACTTGTCATGATGAGAAGAGCTGCCCATCTGCTCATGATCTATTGCAAAACTCTGTTATCTTAATAAGTAGTGCACAACAGTGTGTTATTGCAGATATATTGATTTTATTAAACTTTACAACAGAGATATTCATTCATGCAAAAGTTTTAGTTTTATTTTCTTACCCTCATGTAAGATCCTGTTGACAATATTTCATGCATTTCAATGAAAGTACTTTATAAGCTCCAGAATAACAGCATAAGATAACGTCATTTATGATAATCTGAAGTTTTTGTTTATTTTTAATTCATTCGTCCTTGCGTTTTTTAGCTTGACATATGCACTTTAGAGAAGTGTTTAGTGTTTAAAATAAAATATATATTTCGTTTTTAACAGATAAAATAACAGCATGTTGGTTTAAAACAATGCTGCAGTGCAGAGTAAATAATAGTCGTTTTTATTGGGTGAAAATCCTTCAAAATTATGTTATCCAAATGAGTCGTGAGCATAACTGATCGTGTGTGATAGATAGATAGATAGATAGATAGATAGATAGATAGATAGATAGATAGATAGATAGATAGATAGATAGATAGATAGATAGATAGATAGATAGATAGATAGATAGATAGATAGATAGATAGATAGATAGATAGATAGATAGATAGATGGTACATTCAAAATGAGTAGTCCAGGTTACTCAGTGTTTGTGTTGTGTGATGGGTGTTGCTAATGGATGTGTTCATATTATTGATGGGTTTTCCTTACCATATAGCTTTTAGAAATCTGATCATGAATGGTATGAGATGGGATGCTGTACTGGAAAACAAGAACATTGCATTGTGGGATATATTATTGTGCTGTTATACTATTTATTGCATGTTTTGGCCAACACAGAAAGCCATTTGGGTTATACAGGTATACATATAGTATGCAGATGTGAGATTTACAATGCGCTGTTTTAAATTTAGTGTCACATCACAAAAAAAGGTCAAATTTACTGGTCGCACATGTGCGACTGGATGTAAAATTCAGTGGCACATTCTCAAATTTTGGTGGCAGTCTGGAGCCCTGAAAGCTGTAAAGAAATGAAAATTGTAAAATTGTGAAATGGACAGATGGACTTCTAGAGAGGTTTGCTGCATTCATGCCTGATTACTGAACGTCTGATTATTTTTATCTGATGTTATTCAGATGATCTGTCTTCTCTCGGCTGTGAGATTTTCACAAGGGCTTACGTTTATTACCTAATGTTGGGCTGTTATGAAAAAGTGTTTTGTTTTGGTCACTGTAGTTTTGATACTAGCCTATAAAATTTAAACGCGTAATGTTCTGCGTTTAAAGCTGAAGTGTATTGATTTATTGTGTTAAAAATACGCTTGTAGCACTAAAAGCATTGGTGTTATATCAGCGTAGTAAATGTTTCAGGCTCGTTCCATTGTAAAAAAAAATAAACTCGCATTTAGCAGCTGAAGGGCATCTCTGTGCTAAAATCCAATATCCAGAAGGATTAGTGCACACAATCCAGATTAAACTCTGTATATATTCACTCAGATCCACTGAGACAGCAGAAAAAACAGCACTACATTTTCTAGCATGATAATTTTATAGGATAGTTGTTTTTATGTCTTGATGATCAGATGAGCTCTGTTCTCATACTCGGCCCTTATCACTTTCTTTACTTTGTCTGCATGAGGAAATCTCCGGTTCAGCCCTGTGATGTTTTTGACTCGGTGTCACCTGCTTGCTGCAGTCGTCATTGTCTCTGCGGTTTAATTTTAGCTCAGTTACGTCAGCTGCACGCACACAGACACACACCACACGCGTGTACACTGTAAACCTTGTGCAGACTCTGATGATGATGATGATGAGATCTTCTTTCCCTCTCATCTCCTCCAAAGTAGCTGTGCTGATAAAATGTTTATTAAAAGATACCTGCTCACTTTACTCTCTTGAGATCACGGTTATCTTCTGCTGTCAAACAAATTACAATCCACAGTAGTGATGGGAATCTTAAGGAATTTAAAGAAACAATTCATCCCAAAATGATTTAGTATTTCATCTTGTTGCTTCAGATTCTGTATGACTTTCTGTAGTGAAACACCACAAATCCTCTGAAGTCATACACTATGATTTCATACTATGATCATTACATGACTGCAGCACGACACATAGAGTCACCATCAAGTTTCGGTAACCTATTTTACAGTTTATTACAAATGTGTATCTGAAACGATATGTTTGTCATATGAACAAGTTAGTGATGTTCTGATCCTAGACTTGCATAAAATATTGCTTTGTAGTGACACCATAGATTCAGTGTTTATTGCAGATATTCAAGAAGTAGGGCGGTTTTTCAATGAAGATCTTGATTCTCTCATGATTTTAAAGGCCAATTAAACAAAATTACAATTCACATTTTTTAGAAGAAAGTGAAGAAAATATGAATTGCTGCAATCTCTTTAAAAATGTTAAATTGGTTTGAATATTTTTTTAAACTGACGATTTAATGGCTTACTAATAAATAATATTAATTTAATTTAATTAATTCAAGTAAAGCAAATTACTTATCCAGTTGTATTTACAGACAGACAGCCATGACACACGTGGCCAACATAAATGTGCCGCTTGCGCATCCGTAAAAGCAAAGCACAATTGACTCAAGCTTCATCCATGCTTTAAACGTGCACATGATCATCTGTGAAAGCAAAGATTTCAATTATTTTAAATATTTTAATGTTCTGGTAAGATTTCTATCAAAGGTTTAAGACAAATTGAATAGACGAATAGGCAGACGTTATAAGTTAGGAATGAGATCATGTACACTCACCTAAAGGATTATTAGGAACACCTGCTCAACTTTGACTGAAATAACCACTCGTTACAACCGAGGTATGCAGCAAAGCATTTGTGAAGCCACAACACGCACAACCTTGAGGCGGATGGGCTACAACAGCAGAAGACCCCACCGGGTACCACTCATCTCCACTACAAATAGAAAAAAGAGGCTACAATTTGCACAAGCTCACCAAAATTGAACAATTGAAGACTGGAAAAATTTTGCTTGGTCTGATGAGTCTCGATTTCTGTTGAGACATTCAGATGGTAGAGTCAGAATTTGGCGTAAACAGAATGAGAACATGGATCCATCATGCCTTGTTACCACTGTGCAGGCTGGTGTTGGTGGTGTAATGGTGTGGGGGATGTTGATTGGCACACTTTAGGCCTCTTTGTGCCAATTGGAATTCGTTTAAATGCCACAGCCTACCTGAGCATTGTTTCTGACCATGTCCATCTCTTTATGACCACCATGTACTCATCCTCTGATGGCTACTTCCAGCAGGATAATGCACCATGTCACAAAGCTCGAATTATTTCAAATTGGTTTCTTGAACATGACAATGAGTTCACTGTACTAAAATGGCCCCCACAGTCACCAGATCTCAACCCAATAGAGCATCGTTGAGATGTTGTGGAACAGGAGCTTCTTTCCCTGGGTGTGCATCCCACAAATCTCCATCAACTGCAAGATGCTATCCTATCAATATGGGCCAACATTTCTAAAGAATGCTTTCAGCACCTTGTTGAATCAATGCCATGTAGAATTAAGGCAGTTCTGAAGGCGAAAGGGGGTCAAACACAGTATTAGTATGGTGTTCCTAATAATCCTTTAGGTGAGTGTAGGCATTCATCATGGATATAATTTAGTTTTGTATTGTATAGTAAGTGTTGTTAAAGAAACTGTGACTGGCTTTTAGGTGCTCTTATGTTCAGTGTGATGGGTCTATGGAGGGATGCAGTGTCTGTGAGTGTCTGACATCTGTGTGGGGATGTAGGAGTATTACCGCGGTAAAGCTGATTGAGTGTTGGCAGGCTCAGGGGTCACAGTGAGTTTGGCAGGGCATGCAGACCGTAAAGCGGGTCAGATGAAGTCTGTCGATGCTCCGGCTGGTCTACAACATAGTCAGCCATCATACTACGGTTCATACTTATATACAAATACTACAGAGTCAATCACAAGATGCTCTGTTTTATCCTGACATTTTCAAAGCTGGTCCAACTACATACATGTGCATTCTGAAGCAATGAATAGAACAAAACACTTGTTGGTGATTGGCTCTTTCAAAGGGGATATATTATAAGACTTTTTAAGATGCCAAATAAATCTTTGGTGTCCCCAGAGCACAGATGTATAGTTTTAGCTCAAAATAAATGTTAAAATTGACACTTTGTAGGTGTGAGCAAAAATGTGCCGTTTTTGAGTGTGTCCCTTTAAATGCAAATGAGCGGATGAAATGCAAACACTGATCGCCCTAATGGTGGTTTGTTGAAATTGAAACTCAATTGTATTGTCAAGTATTTTCTCTCTCTTTCTCTTTCTTTTTGGTTGGATAGTGCAGATTAAGGGGCGGTATTATTATAATAAAATCCCCTTATGACATCACAAGGGGAGCCAAATCTATATGCCAAATGAGCTAGTTTTTCACAAGTTGCAGAGAATGGTTACTCGGTTGATCTTTATCCCATTTTCTAGGTTGACAGAAGCACTGGGGACTCAATTGTGGTACTTAAACATGGAAAAAGTCAGATTTTAACAGAAATGTGGCAGGACTTTCTGTCTTACAGCCGCTGTGGTTTCTGCCATTCACACAAAATGCCACCTGACCTGTATGACTGCCTCTCCCAGTGTTGATGTGTGTGATGGGTGTACCTGTAGATCAGATGCAATTTAAAACATTTCTATAATTGTTTTGTCTATATAAACCTACTGAGAGTCAGAACAACAATCCTGTGGTTTAATACACCGCACATATATGATGTAAAAGATTCAATTCTCTTCAGAAACAAGGAAATGTGACTGAAGTAACAACTGAAACACATCACTTCTGTAATGCTTATAATGTCGTAAACATTGGCTTTTTAAAACAGCCCTGAAGAGACGTAAAAGAGGTTTACTGTTCACTTGTGTGTTAAGGATGTTCATTGTTGGTCATATGAACAAATTCATTTCCTTACAGCTGTGACTCTTTAATCCTCTTGTGTATAGATTAGATGAATGTGTCTGTTCCATAAATAACACCCGTATCTATAGTGACCGTGTGTGAATATCAAATACAGTGACTTCACTGATCCTGGAAAAGCTTTCATACCATTGACATAATGTTATTTAATGAAGAAGTCACATTGAAAGGTTTCTTGAAACTATGGTTGCACGATTCATTGAAAAAAACACCCACACGATCTCATTCCTAAATTATAATGATTCATCTGTCTATTAAAAATTCGCAGAAATCAAACCGGAAACTTTAGCAGAGTCACAGATACTGTAGCCGTCTTCATGTTTAGTTTTTATTTATTTAGTTATTTTTAAGAGAAAACTAAATCCCAAACTACATGGCCCTGTGTGAAAAAGTGTGTATATATAGATATTATTACCCATTGGGATTTAATGTAAATATGATTGATTCTAAAACTGTCACGAGAGAAGCATTGAAATATATATAATCACTCACTTCCCGTTAATAGGATGTACAACCTAGCACAAAACAAACTCGCGAGATTCGCGGCGATACTTCTAGGTTTCTTCCCACCGGAGCCTCGTTTTCGATTTTAAATGCTGATTGGTTGGCAGTAAGCCATGTGTTGGTTGGCTCTTCAGGAAGGCAGTAAAATTAGGGTCAAAATCCCTACTTGTACTTTGAGTCTTGTATATCAGTTTCACAAGCTCGTACTTTCAGTGTTGCGCAGGAAAGCATCGCATATCGTCGCATAAAATATTTAAATATTTTCACAGATCTGCATTTTTTCCCCACATATGTACAAAATATTTCTACAGGTACGAAATGTCTTTGCACATACACAACTTCTTATGCACAGCTGCAAAACTTTATTTCACATATAAACATCTTTTCACAAGCTCACAAAAGTAATGACCCTAATTTGATTCGATAGTTTTACTATTGCTTTGTTTTAAGGAAAATAAAATAAAAACTACTCTTGAGATAGATTATACCTGTCTAGGTAGGTCCTGGATTGAAAACATTTGGGAACCATGATTTATAAGTTTCAAAACATTGCTGGAATTCATTTTTGTCAGAACCTCTAGTAAATAGTTCTTTGATTTAGTTGGCACACACTACCGTGGGACAATCTTGATATTCATTTGAAGGGGAGGGGTTGTCATTTTTCCCAGAATCGTGCAGCCCTACTTGAAGCATACAGATATGTGACCCTGTCTGTGAAAATAAAAGTCATGTTATATTAATTCACTGTTTCTTAACATATAATCATCCTACCTAAGGTAAAGCCAAGGATATTCTGGGGCTGCACGATATGTGTGGGTGGGGACTTTGGGTGATATTGGGGGTTTTTTTTACCATTTATATTGCGATATGTGCAACATATTGGATTGCTTCATTATATGACTTTGAAAAGCTCTGTTTAAGAGAAATTAACTTCTGCCTTGCATTTCTAGTAAAGCTCTGGTATGGCAGCTTAAGGAAAATAGTTGCGTGATGATATTACATACCCAGATCTTGTTATTCAAACATTTGGAATCATATGAATTGTTACCACCATGGATTTCGCAAGAAGCAGTAAAATGAGTGAGGTTGCTGTGTGAGGTCGTTGCCGTGTGGTGTAATATTGGCAAAGGTATACGACATAGTTTTCCTATGTAAAAATGTTCTGTTATGTGACAGTTTTAGATGTGGACATCATTGCGATGTCAGTGCCAAACAATATATTGTGCAGTCCTTGAACAGTGTCTGTGAAAATACAATCACTTAATCATTTTAATATCGACTGCATAAGGTCATGTCAATGAGTGACATCACACCTTGATGCTCCTTATCCCATCATTAGATTATGAGACTTAAAACAAAGTCACGTTTTTATCATTATCGATCATTATTCAGGGTGTCTGGATCTCCATAACCTCATTCACACAGCACTTTAGTCCCAGAAAATTGTCAGAAAGGCTTCTGTGTGAACACAAATGTGTCCCATAAATTATGTGGGATCACTCCCGTAAAGCAGATCTAGTAACATTGCCATAACATTCACGGAAAGCATCCTGTGTGAACACAAGCGGCAGAAACAATGCTGTGGGGCGAGCCATAGTGAGGATGCGCGTGCCATCACAACATGAAGTTATGGTTCAGCTCTTTGACACAGGGATTTAAACACAGATCAACATTTACGATGAGAAATATCTGCAAACTGGATTGAAGCAGAGATCAGGGAGCTCGTCACTATCTGCGCTGAAGTTGAAATCATTTACCAGCATGACGGCATTACCAGCATGCTCAGACTCGTATCTCTGGACTTCTGTCTCTTCTCTCTTGACACTTCTTCTACTGCAGTCATCTGTTTCTGTATTAATGTATGAACAGCATTGATCTGACTGTGTGCTGCACGTGACGCATGATGAGAGAAATGACCGCTTTACCGTCTGTCCTGGAGAAGATGCTTTATTCAGCAAATTAATAAACCGGGACGAGGAGTAAAGATAGAATCATAAATTTACTCCAGTAGTCAAAAGTTCTCGCTTAAATGGTGAAATGAATACAGTTTAACGTGATGTAATTAAACACAACTGTTTTTGTTGTATCCTCGTATTTTTTTATTCATTGGTGCCGGTCTCATAGAATGCTTGAAGTGAAATAAATGCACTTGTGTTTTGTCTATTATGAGTTTTCTTTTATACTTGATGATGGTCTATGATCTGCTGACGGAGAAGATCAGCATCAGGTCTCTGTAAGCCTCTTATGAGTCATTCAGAGCAAATCATTCTGGCTTTTATATTGAAGGATGAGCCTCACATTCTCTGCACAGATTTATGACCGATGTCGATTCATTATCAACTGTGATCTTGCGTACCATGACCGTGAATTTGAATTGAATTCAGGATGTTGAATTCGAATTACATTTAATCATAACGCAGATGTTTTTATCCAAAGCGATTGTAATGACAGAAAGAGAAATTCTTAGAACTGCACAATATAGACATAGTCACATCACAAAACATGCAGATTTGATTTAAAAGGAAAATTATAGAAAAACTGGATGCCTTTGTCACCAAATACAAAATCAACAATTTGCGCAAGTAGATTACATACAAAGTCGATGCAAAGGTGGGAATACACGAAAACTCGTGCTGGGTGATGCGAATTGCACTTTTTCATCATTCAAACACATCTCTGCACAAGCTAAAAAAAATTCAACTCAAGCGAAACAGCAAGCAAGAAATGAAGTTAAATCCCGCGAGTAATCTAGAGCAAGAAATGCAATGCTTCATGTTTGGTGTGTACACAGCAATTATATTATATGTGGTTGGTTTTTAATGGCAGAGAGAAATCATAAATTACTCCATAAGAAATCCAAGAAATGCAAGTGCAATCCTCACAAAGTGCTTGTTAAGTCGTCTAAAGAGGGTCGCACACCGGGTGCGAAATGCAGGGTTGCGCCATCTTTCTACAAATCAAACACATTATTTTTTATGAATCGGCAGTGATGCGCGGGTCAATGTATAAACAACCCACACCTGACCAACGTTTTCAACTAACCCAAAAAATAAAATAACAAATATTGTACCCAACCCGCTCCCTGAACCGCATTTTTTTAAGTAGTAATTGTTTAAAATAGTTAATCGGCATTTTTATTTCAAATGACACGAACGACCAGGTCCTGAATATCATTAAAAATATTTTTGGATGACTTGTAACCGCGGGTGACCGCAGGGACCTACTTATTTCAGATCGCCTGATGGCGGCTGTCTGCTGTCGTGACTCCAAACTCTAAGCAGAAATAATCTACTTCAAAAGTTCTCTGTTGTCTTAGTTTATCGTAGGTTACGTTTGTTCCACGAAAGCCGTTTGTTTATGTTGTTACTGCTGAAACATCTATAATACAACTGCATTATATAGAGGAAGAAAACTCATATTCTCTTGCCTGCAATAAAAGAATGATATTGTGGTGATTTACGTGTTGATCTTGGCTTTTTTGTGATAGTTACACAAATATTGGTTGTGTAATTCATTCAGTAAACTGTACTGTAGTATTGCCCAACGTCTGTCACAATCTGCTCAGAAAAGCATGAAATTGTTGTCACATGATTTTGTTCTTGCATGAAAACAGATGTTCAAAGAAAATAAACACAGCAGAAGTTGTTTGATTTTGCTCGGTGCTGGAGCGACACCTTCGGCCTCATGAACGAGTCTCTTCTCTGATGGTTCTTCATGTTTTTATGCTCATGGTTCTCTGTGACATGAGTCTGTTCAGCAGCAGAGATAATGGAGACGTGAATCAGTCTCTGTGTTCCTGTGGTTATAATAGTTAACAGTTACTAATACCCAGCGTACATTGACCAGCGTACAACACGCTACAGTGGTTCAAGTCATTAAATACTAGAAGAGATGTGTTGAGTTTCCACTTCATCTTTGTCTATGGTTTAAAGCTGGTTTTGTGTATTTACTAGTAAGTGAACATAGGAGTTTTATTGTTTGGAGATAACTGATCACAAATCTAGAGTTTTTTCCTCTTACTGTTAACTTGTTTATGTCATTTCTTGAATGTGAATCCAAAGATAAGTGTGTATTTCTTAAAATACTGTCTTACTTTCTCCAGTTCCAGTTTAATATATAGAGTGGGCTGTAAATAACATATCGGGGGTTAACAAAACAATATTGATTGGGTATTTTAGGCAGGGCTTGTAATGCCACGTACGCACCAAACGCGAACTCACAGGATTTAACTTCATGTTATGCAAATTTTTCGCTCAAATTGAATTCAAATTTGGGGTGTACGCCCCATAAGGAGTGCCTGATGGCCTTTGGCAAGCGTGAATGATCCTCGCAACAGTTGACAGAACTGTCACTTGTACTGATGTCTCAATCACATGCATGAAAGTTTATCATTTGCATGTGTTTTCGGCCTTGCCACTTTAAATATTTAAGCAAAGAAGATACGAAACAGACCTTAATGCGCTGCTCGCGCCCTGTTTGAGAAGTCTGAAGCACACACTCGGCAAGCCGCATCTCAGGGCTTCAGACAGCATGCAAATACTGGGTTAATGTTTCTGTGTGCTGCTTGAATGGACACATTTACACAAAAGTATTTTAAAATGCCACGATTATCCTTGTAAACCTAGTCTGTTGTGTAAATGTGAAAAGAAAACACATGTGTGTTAACAGTATATTGCATTCCTGTATTACATGTAGGTCCAACGCTATTTTATGGCAATTGCATGCGTATTTTACAGGGTGACTAATTCATACATTTTTGTACAATTTACTTTTGCCCTGGGGTTTAGGGGTGGGGTTTTATTATTGGTTTTTTTTAATAATAATTTCATCATATGATTCAATTCGTACAAATTCATACGAATTAACAAACTCATAACATTCTCGTAAGATCAGGCTGGTAGTTCTTAAAGTAACAGCACACCAAATAAATTCCATGTCTTCAAAAAGTAATTTTGTATTAAATATTGAGTGGTAATCGATACTGGTCTTAATCGAAATCACATACAAAAAGAATCAAATTGAATCGCTAAATTGGTTGCAATACCTGGTAGTTCTCTGACCCAGATTTTGCACCAGACATCATATCGCTTACATTATATATCTTTGCATTCTTTTCCCTTTTTCTGACCCCTTAAAACATGAGAAGAAATGAAAGATGTGTTTTTGGGTCCAGTTGTTGTAGTAGAATAATGATGTCTGATCTGTTGTCCAGATATGAATGAATCAGCAAAGTTTGTCTAATATCCACTCATCTTTCTCATTTAATCTGTGTCTCAGTCGAGTGTTTGTAATGTTTGTCATGAGATCATCACGAGCCGAGAGCGTCACAAGACGTCAGAGCTTTTCTCCATCTGTCCAGCTGCTGGTGAATCACATCAGTGTGTCTGTATAGAGAGATGTGTATGTGCTGTATTGTAATGGTTTAGATTCATTTCATCCAACAGAATCACTGAGAGAGACAGGCAGATTAACAAACTCTCTAATGTCTCTGTCAAACACATATAGTGTATTTTATGCCTTGTCCACATGGACACGGGTAGTTTTTAAGAAATGCCAGTTGCGGTATTGTCGTGTAGACAGTAAAACTGGAGTTTTTGCCTTGCGACATCACTTTTGAAGGCTTTTGATTGGCCAAGGTGGCTTTACAATTAAGCAATATCGCTCGAGTAGGAGTGTGATATAGCTCTATATCATCACGGCTGTGATTAGGCCAGAGGCACGAGGCCGGAGGCAATCACAGCCGTGATGATATAGAGCTATATCACACGACTCCGAGAGCGATATTGCTTTTATACAAAAGTTCGACGGCGCACGTTTGAAAAACGAAAACTAAAAAACAACAACGGAGTTATTTTAAAAGCCTCTTTGTTTGAGAACTACTTCTTCCGCCACGGATTTGAGGGCGGCCAGAATGACAGGTAAAACTTTCGGCTGCTTTGAATCTCATATTAACTCAATGGACGGAACAGCCGTTTCTTTATATAACTGTTTCTTGGTCACAAAGTGTAGTTTTAAGATTAGTTCAGTTGAGAATGTATATGTATTATATTTAAATCTGCAGTCGATTAGTAAAGATAGCGCCTGTTTGAACGTTTGCTTACTGAGATTCGGTACGAATGAGAACCAAAGCATGAACGGACGTCATTGTTCACTCGCCCCGCTGACCACCGCCCTCTCTGGGCTACATCTCTGACAGGGATTCCCTGGCTCTCGTGTTGGCCTTGTTTGTTTATGATCGTCAAAATGAGATCAAATCAGCAGTATTTGGTGTCATGATCAAACGATTACTTGTTTTCTTTATTCATATTTAGTGTCTTTTGTGTTGTTATTGTTTTGGCGCGAGGTAAAAGTTAATAAAACTATACTTGTGTAACGTTACTATTGCTTTCTCATTTATTCTTAACGCGATACGAGCACTCGATTATTATTATTATTAAATTTTGTTCTTGTCAGTACTATATAAAACGTTTTTTTATAAGTGTCAGAGAGATGTTTTTGCATGCTGCTTATAAATATTTCTGTGGCGATATCTCATAATAACATGTTTTAATAGTCACGTCATGATAAATTAAATGATCAATGTCCACATTTAAAAGCTGCGGTGCTTACCTGCAGTTCCACGATGTTTTCGCGTTCTGAGAAGAGATCGCTCCAGAAAAAAACGAGTGTTTATATTCCTCTTTCCAAGTGTTAATCGTCCACACGATGTGACAAGACATTACTCCCATTAACTTTAACGTAACATCCAAGAGCGCTGATCTTTGACGGAATAATAACTTCCGATTGGGGATTCACAGACTGATTTATGAGCTAGTAAACTGAGACACACGGAGAGTGTTTAAAAACAGGGCGTGTTTTTCCATTCAGAGATGAGCCTGCTTAGGACCTCCATTCACTAGGTGGCGGAATGATTCAAAAGGTGAAGCGGTTACAGTGCCGTTATCAGCACAATATCGCATAGCTCTTAGCCAATCAGATTCGAGAACCAGAAAGAACTGCGTTATATCACCGCCTGCTGGTGTGGCATGCTCTTGACAGCGCGTGATCACGTGTTTTTGCGTGTCCATGTCAGCGGAGATTTCTTTTAAACCGAGCATGTGTGGAGGGGATTTTTTTTAAACCAGAGGAGGAAAAACTCTGGTTATAAAAATACCTGTGTCCATGTGGACTAGGCCTTAGTAGGTTAAAGGATTATTTCACTTTCATAAAAACATTTACTCACCTCCATGTCATCCAAGATGTTTATGTCTTTTTTTGTTCAGTCGAGAAGTTGTTTTTTGAGGAAAACATTCCAAAATTTTTCTTAATTTAATGGAGTTTAGTGTAGGGACGTGCATGTGTGTCATTTTTTATTTCGATTAATCCATAGGTCTGAAAAACTAGAACTCGATTAACTGGGGGCGGGGCAATCAATGGGGCGCGGCGTACACATCATTGTGAACATTTAAATCATTTTATTAAAAACGCTCAAATAAAATTTTTGAAGAAACTACAACAGTAAATGAACACATAATAGATTATTAATTATTCAAATATTTTTTTAACAGAAACCTCTTACAGGAAAAGCTGCATGATGAAGCTTTCTAAATGAAGCACTCTACATAATATTAAGCCTGATATATTTTAAATAATTGTATTATACAACGTGCATCTATCTGCACAAAATGCAAGACTTCAACTAAGTTATGTACTGGACAGAAAGTTTAACTCCCGTTGTGGATGTGCACAATAACAGCGATTTTCAGACCCTTGTGCCACGGTTGAGGTCCAATAAAGTCCACTATATGGAGAAAAACCTAATTGTTTTTCTCAAAAAACTTAATTTTTTCTTGACTGAACGAAGAAAGACATAAAAATCTTGAATGACATCGGGGTGAGTAAATCATCAGTATTTTATTTTTATGAAAGTGGATTAATCCTTTAAGGTAAGTGAACACTGGTAGTTAAAGGGTTAGTGTTTCTACTCAAGGGTATACAGTTTTGGGTTGACGTGTACATGAACAAGTTTGTTCTTGTTGCTGAAGGGCTTACGTTTTTAAAATGACACTATTATTGTCTCTACAAAAGCACACATTCGTAGAAACTGTCATGTGTATTGTGTTCAAACTTTAGGGATCCACCGAATGCTCTGCAACCAAAACTATTTGGCCAAAAAAACTTATCTTTCTCTGAGACTTCCACACACTACATTTTTAAATATACACTAGTAATAATTTTCTCTGTTTTATCTTTAAAACTTTTTACATTTGTAAAATCTGTGTCCTGAAACTGCTGTATAATGTCAGACACACAGATATAATTCAGTTTAAAGTCACAATGAAACTGAAGTAGCCATTGTCTTATTTTCCCCGTCGTGATGTATATCCCAGTGAAACGGCTTCTGAAATGAAATAAAGGTAGGGCGGGACTTGAATTCATCCATCAAGAACTACTGTAGTAACATCGTTTCAAGGAAGGCAGGAGATTAGCATTTTTTATTTAAGATTATGAGGGCACATGAATATTTAAAAAATCACAGATAAGTCATTTGTAAAAAATAAGAAACACAATAACAAAAAGTTTTTAATTTCAGTTTCATTGTGACTAAAATAGCACATGACATGAGCGGGAAGAATAATGAACACTGTTTGTTTATTCAGCTGTCTCTGTGATGATGCACAAAAGACACAAACACTGATCTCAATGTTTCAGCGTCATCACTGATGACATCATCTGTGACATCATTCACTTACAGACAGTAGACTGTGACAAACATCATTACTAAAGATGTGTCAGACAGTGAACTTAAGTAGCTTTATTCTGTAAACACATCTAAGTCATCTTCAAATGAATATTTAAGAGTTTATCCTGACAAAACTCACATTTTCATTGTGAATTATTATTGTAATGAAAATTTAATTTGTATTTTGTGTCATGTTACACACACACACACACACACACACACACACCATTATACATGTTGTTGTTGTTTGTCAATAATGATGATCTTTAAGGTTTTTTTGTTTGTTTTTATTTGTTTTTAGGTTTCAAGTGCCCCGTCTGCTCAAAGTTTGTCTCCTCAGATGAGATGGATCTTCATCTCGTCATGTGTTTGACCAAGCCGAGGGTGACGTACAACGGTGAGTTGATACGTTTGAATAAATTGTGTTTGAATGTTTTTCGGTTGAGACATCTCAGGCCACAGTAATCCTGTCAGCAGAAATGAAAACGAGGAATCTGTTGTAGGGTTTTGTGTGTGTTTGAATGCTCATATTGTTGTTGTTGTTGTTGTTGATGTTGTTAACAGCTGGTTGTTCTCGTAAAGTGCTTCGAAATGCAACAGTGCCCTCATGTTTGTGTTTATGGCCCTTTTGTCCTGTTTAATTTTTTCCTGCTCACTTTAATGACCGTCCAGCTGTCAATCACAACATTCACCAAATCCAGTTCATCAACTTTCACTGAGCAGATGATCAGAAATCAAAGACAGTGAGTCAGCGGGGAATTCTGTACAGACATGAAGAAGAGAAACTGATGATTTCCCAGAAATCTTTCCTACACTTTCATCTAAACATTTCTACCATAGGCATAGCTTGACATTTGAGTTTGGGGGCCAGACTGGTCCATTATAGTATTTATACCAGAACAAGTGCTATGATTTTTACTGCAAACTAGATCATTAAAATTTATTTAAAAAAAACATGTGATAAAACATGACAATGGATACATTTTTGTAACTATAAAACACAGTTAAAACTAAAAAGTGAGGACAGTTGTTTGTATTTTTATCAATAATTTTAGCACTATAATCATTGAAATTGCTCTCACTGTAACCAGTGACAACCGGTGGCTCCTCTTCCCAGGAGGCAAAAAAGCAAAATATGTGTTTGGGGAGTCATGTGCTCGTCATGTCAAAATAAAGCAATAAGCCCCAAGAAGCAGTGGGTTACCAGTGCATTTTATAACCGCTAAGGGGCGTTGTTAGGCACGACATGAAGCTGCTATAAAATGCACTGTAACACCACTGCTTCGTGGGGCTTATTGCTTTTATAAAACGGTTACTTCATATGCATAGCAGGATTTAATAAAATAAAACACAAATAAGTTGTAATTAATTATATTAGTACAAATATTACTCTTCCGCCAAACAAAGTAGTTCCTCAGAATCATGTGTTGCTGATACAGAGCGTAGTTCCCAACCAACACAAACGCAGCAAAGACACAATAAAAATATGATTTAAGACTGTAGTGTGTATTTTCATAAATCAACATTCATCTAATTTATACATTAACATTTATATCGTGCAATTGTCGAAGTGATGATCAAATATGCTTGGAAGCATGCTGAACTCTTTCCTCGTCAGTGTTTTTTTTTAAGTTGCCACCCAGTTTTAGTTTAATGCCTCCCAGAAAAATTATCTTCTTTAAATAAACATAAAATATGTCAAAGGAAAGAACAGGCGCTCTGCTTAAAAAAAAAAGTTTCATCCTACCTTCATTTGTTCTCTTATCACCCTTATCACCAATTTTCAGCTAAAAGCGGAGATAATTCAATTTTTGTGAAGAACTTTTGTAAGAGATCAGATTCAGAGCCTGATCAGTGGATAGCGGAAATATGAATTTGAGGTATATACTTCTCAGGGAATGTTTTCTCTTTATTAATGAGATGACTCAACAATATTTATTGATATTTATCTGGATATCGCCATTAATTGTGCAATTGTAGATAAATAAAAAATATGATTAAAGACTGTGATGTTTATTTTCATAAATCAGTATGCAGCAACAGTGGCGCAGTGATACTTATGTATTGCAGTCTGAACGGTGGGTTTACCGGGTTATTTTATCACGGCTTAGAATGTGTTTCAACCAATCAGAATGAAGAACCAGAACTGCCCGTTTTATAATACGTGTTTGGTGCGTCTGCATAGCGTGTCATGTCAAAATTATGATAACAGAGATACTAACGCCTTGCAGACACTTACTTAACACTAAACTCTGATTACACATGAGATTAAGTGATTATCTAGCAATGTGAGCGTCTCTTTTATCACAAACCCTTATGAAGCATCTGCAGCACGCAATTATTTTGACATGACACGCAATGCAGACGCACCGAACATATATTTTGACATGGCGAGTCTGAACAGGAGGGGTAGTACAGGGACCTAGTTGAGGACTTTGTGAGGTGGTGCAGGATCAGACATCTGCAGCTACACTTTAGTAGGAGTTAGTAGTAGGAAGGAAGGAAGAAAGCACATTTCCAGTCTGTGTCCATTGAGGGAGTTGATGTGGAGGTAGTCAGGACTTAGAAATATTTGGGGCTTCAACTGGATGACAAGCTAGATTGGACAGCAAATATGAATTCTCTCTCTGCAGGAAAGGGCAGAGCCGTCTGTATTGCCTGAGAAGGCTGGGGTCCTTCTAAACTACTGCAGATGTTTTACCAGTCTGTGGGGGGCAGTGTCCTCTTTTATGACACCATAAACATAACACCCCTACCCATCGGCAGGGACGTGCACAGACATTTTGAGGGGCAGGGGCTCAAGTGAAATAAAGGGCACTTCTCATAATTATGAATATTTTTTTCTTTTTTTTAAACAAAAGTATATATATTAACGCAATTCTGACTTCCTTTTTAAAAAATTTTATTAAAAACGTTAATTAATTTTATCTTCCTCAAACTCACGCAATTGTTTAATTTTCAAAAGATGTCTACAAAATAATCAGTTCACACAGACACCATGGTCTCCTTAGTAGTCTAGGTTTATAGAGCAGCAAAGGAAGCCATTACACAATGTGCATGTTTTGAAAACATTAAATTACACATTAATTACAAGTTTGTTAAAATGCTAAAAACAAATTTGTGACTGCTGAGTTAGCGCTACATGCCAATAAATGCTATATCATATGCTAGCGTTTAGCTGATTAGTTGTTACTCAAAATGTATTTTTGTCTGATAAGGGCTCAAAATATAAGGTCTGTTTACTAATGTGAGGTTCTGGCATGAGCCTCAGAGCAGAGCTCAACATTATTATTCATGACCCTTTCAAATAGGGCAAAAATAGACCATTTCATTCAAATGACAAATTCTAGGGTTGTAAATGGACATGTAAAAATGTTTCTGGATAATTTTTGCACTTAATAAAGTAACATACCTTCTATGTAATTGTCAAAGAACAATTTAACATATTATGACAACACATCCTATGGCACCTTTAATCTTAGGTTTCATATTTATGAGGGTTACACATGTCAGAAACAACAAATATAGATTAGGCCTATTTTATTTGTATTTTATATTTTACTTTTTTGTGATGTCAGTGAAAACTCTGAATGGGCAAGTAAAATACTGAACCATCAGATTTCTTCCCAATCTAGTCCAGCATTCCAGTATAACACATTATACTTATTTAACAGCCATTACAAAAAACGCAAACAAAAAAGCTTACTACTGCAGTTAGCAATTATTTTATTGTTTGTGCTAGGGATGCTAAACAATTAATCGCGATTAATCGTTAGCAGAATAAAAGTTTTTATTTACATCACATATGTGTGTAAACTGTGTATAATAAATATGTATATATATATAAATATGAACACATTCATGTATAATTTTAAGAAAAACAAATGTATATATTAAGTATTTATATTTATATATAATATAAATTATACATAAATATACAAATGTATATACACATGTAAACATTTCTAAAACATATACATGCATGTGTGTACATTTATTTATACAAAGTTATTATACACAGTTCACACACATATATGATGTAAACAAAAACTTTTATTCTGCTAACGATTAATCGCGATTAATCGTTAAGCATCCCTAGTTTGTGCTTTATTATTTTATGAGCAGTCTGTTTAACTACATACACTACACTGTTACAAGTTTGCAACTCTTAAGCTTAATATGGGATTGCCATGGAAAACAATGTCCCTGAATCGTTATGTGTAACAACGTGTCCAATATTTTGTGCATAAAACTGTTAATATAAGAATGCTTTCATCCTCAAACACTTACCGGTAGCTGCCTGCCTGCATAATCATGCACATGATCGCGTCTCGTTCAGGCTGAGCTTTGGCGCTTGAAGCGCGAATAATGCAGCACAAGTGTAGACAAACCAATCATAAAGCGCAGTAAGTTAGAGAGGCGGGACTAAGGAAAGGTAAAGCCAATCATATTAGCGATGTGAATTTTGGAGGCGGGACTCATGTGTTAACCGTTTGTGTGCCACAAATAGCGCTATTTTTCTATATAAGAGTTTAAATCTCATTTAAATTATTGCTGAATGAATTCATGTTAAATTAAAATAAGCAACAAGTAAAAAACACAAAAAACAGACAGACATCAGTTGTTATATGAATAAAGATCTTTTTTTTTTTTAAAGCACCCCAGAAAAAAGGGCACTTTCTCTCCAGGAATAAAAAGGGCAGGTGCTCAAGCCCCCTTTGATGTCTATGTGTGCACGTGCCTGCCCATCGGGCAGAGGAGTGCGTTCAGTGGCAGATTGTTGTCCCAGCCCTGTCTCACTAATAGACTTAAAAACTCTTTTGTCCCACTGGCCATCAGATTGTACAACAGCTTTAAGTATGGGCAAATGAAGACAATAGACAAATTGATCATTATCATCTGTCTGCACACTTTATTTAACTTGCACTATTTATAATTTTTTATTTTTTTTAATGAATTACTGCTAAAATCAGTATTGTATCAGATCAGTATTTAAAAGTAAATTCTTAATTTTCATAAAATCTAATATCCAATATACTGTCATCTTTTCTCCCTTTTTCCCAAAACGCAATAAACACCAGTTCCCCTTTTCTACAGAATGCAATAAATCCTCTCCACAAATCACAGCGCACTATTTCACGCATTGTAAACAATGTTAACACATTGACCCCAGGGGATCTTATGAAAAAACTTTACATTATTTTACTCAAAGTCAACAAAAATCAAACAGGCCCAAAACATTTTACAGCTGATCGCTGTCAAAAAACTTTAGCAACGACGTCCCAAGTATAACCGCAGCAATGACAGCTTGTTTTCTTAATATGAAAAAGTAAGTGTTTTGATTAATGACATTAATGTTTATTAGTCAGTGTATACAACTAGTCAACTAAATGAATATAATGTGGCAAAGATGAATGCAAATGTATAGATGGATTGAATAGATTTATATCATTTTAAAGAAAAACTTGTCTCTTATTGCATTTTGTGGAAAAAATAATCGTTTTTTTATAATACATTTTTGAAAATCAAATTATGGATTTATATTTTTGATGTCTTTATAACCTAAAGATGCTATGTGAAAGTTTGTAACAGAAAATAGTAGTTTTTCATTGTGTCATTTTCTTGGTATAGAAAACACGTTTTTTGACTAAAATTAGCATCCTGCAAGCTCCGCCTATGACTTCTACCTTTTTTAATCATTCCTGTAAAAAAAGATAAAATCTTACTGAAGTCCCTGGGTTAGATCCAGCACACGTGTGTTTGTGTTTCAATAAATTTCAGTCGATTACCCGTCTCTCTGCCCACACCTCTGTCTCTCTTTTGTCACGTCATGTTTTAAATTCATAGTTTATATCAATTGTGAAAATCAATTTTCTTCTGTTCTCCATCACTCACAGTTGATCCATTTAACTTTGTGAGTCCTCTGCTGAACTGCACACATATTCCACAGATGTCTGATTTAATTCAGAGAAGATGAAAAACACCCGACTTCCCTTTTTGAAGATAGCTGGTAATTTAACCGTAGCTCATTGCCACTGTGGCATTTAAGTTATATTGTGCAGAGCGTTTAATGAAAATGGATGCGGTGAATGTGATGTGTTAAGATGATCCTCTAGTCTAAGGACAAGCACTGCACATTATTTTGAGAAGAGACCTTTGTGTAAATTACAACAGTGCTTGAACTAAAACCTCATGTTATTTAAGTTAATTTAGTTTCTCTCATCTCGTATAACATTTGCTCTAAAGTGTGCGTGCGTGTGTGAATGCGTGCGTGCGTGTGTGTGTGTGAATGTGTGCTGTAGGGTATTTGTGAGTTTGTCACTAGATCTTTTGCATCATTGCTGGAGACCAGAGTGAAGTGAACACTAGATGTGTGTTACTTTCCTGGGCTCATGTCATGTCCACAGCTTCTTATCTGGTCCAGTCACACACTGAGTGCACTTGGTGAACACAAGTGGTGCAGCTGAGTAAAACCAGTGGCATTTCATTATCTTGACTTGTCAGACCTCTGGCCTGGACACCTTTATAAATCAAACTCAAAAGCATGATCATTAGGGTTGCACCGATAAATTCTGATATACACTAATAAAACGTGACCGATAACTATACCGAATCGCACAGCCGATATTCTTCACAGCTATTTCATGTACTACGGCTTTTGATCAGTAAGTCCTTATCGATCATAAGGCATTTCCTGGAGCTGCGTGCCATAGAAAGTAAAACTGTGTTTATGTAGGCATATATGAATAATAAGGGTTGTGTACATGGTAATGACATATCATGAGCCTCAAACACGATTGTTTCCTACTTCTTATATAAAACTTGTTCATGATCTCAACATAACACCAACTGTGATGTTACAGTCGAGATGTACGCCCCAACATTAAATTATACATTAAATGAATTACAATCTTGTTACAATGCTTAAAACAAATTCATCAGTTGTCCTGTAGCTGCCTAATTTTATGTTTTTTTTCTTACAAAAGAGATGTCAGTTTATCCAGAAGTATGCGGCTTTAATTTGATGGCGAGTCTTATACCCGAGTGTGAGATGCTCCTATTGCTAATATTAACTGTATCTGTTGCGCTGTAGAAGGACTCGCAGCTGAGAGATTTAAACACGGTACATTACTTCATTAACTTCAAGTTGAAGCAAATGTTTCATCATATCAGAGGTACCATTGCCTCCCTTACACGAAATATCCTTGCCACATGTATTGCATTTGGCATTACTACAGTCTTTTTCCCAAAGTTTAACCAAACTTTGAACATTTGCCGCGTCAGTCACTGTGCCGAGCGTAATGAACTGTGCATGTGCGTAATGAGAGATGGGTCGTCACAGGTCCTGGCAGATAGATGCATCTGTAAATGCTCACTGCTGTTCGCTGCACGATTCTGTATAAAATGAGAATCACGATTCTTTTGCTTAAAATAAAGATCACGATTCTCGGAAACCTCCACTTGAAAGGATTCCAGAAAATGCATGCGAGCGTTTTTTGACGCTCTCACAGGCGGCATGAATGTCCATCGGGTGAATAAATTTACATGCACGCTTAATCTTCATGCCCACTAGACTTGGGCCAAATACAGGAAAACGTAATGTAAGCAGTCAAGCGTTAAAGTGCAAAGACAGCAAGTGTGGTTATTTGGATGCAGCCAATGTTTCCCCCTGTGCTAAAAACTCTTTTGGAAGGAATAAGATCCTCTTTTTGGTACTAAAACAACGTCAAGGTTCTTGTCGGACATACCTGCACATTGCTCTGCATTTTCTGTAGTTTCTGTCTAGAGCGGTGAAATTATTTGCTGTATCAGTGGAGCGAACACAAGCACACCTGGCTTGCGCAATAATAAATGTGACGTCAAGACATCATCACAGCTGCTGTGAATCGAGATCACGATCTTTTAACAATTAATCGTGCAGCTCTAGTTCCCCATGCCAGAATGACTGAAAAAGTCTGGAATTGATCAACAGAATCAAAATGCACGCATCGTATCGATTCTTTGGTTGTTGTTTTTTTTACTGATTCTCGATACCCAATCTTTTAGATGTCAGAAAACAATTTAATTCAGGGTTCACACCAGATACAGATAGTAGAAGCATGCAAAGACGCGATTAGGTATCCTGCCGTGCGAATGTTGTGGAAGGCGGAATTGAGCGTTGCCATCGGAAACGCACGAGTTGAAAATTTTGAACTTTGGCAGAAATTTTGCTTTCACACACGAATGAAGCGAGTAAACTCAAATGTTCAAGCATCCAACTATGTACGAATAGGGCGTTTTTGCTGCCTTTTGCTGTGACTGGTGTGAGTGCACCTTTAATAATAACCTGAAATGTGGGTCTCTCTCTCTCTCTCTCTCTCTCTCTCTCTCTCTCTCTCTCTCTCTCTCTCTCTCTCTCTCTCTCTCTCTCTCTCTCTCTATCTCTCTCTCTATCTCTCTCTCTTTCTCTCTCTCACTCACCCTCTTTGACCAATGTGTAGTGTAAGGGTAAAGGAGCAGACAGGATGTTAGAGAGCACGTTGGGCCTGCAGCAGATCACTGCGGTCTGTGCAGCATGTTAACACACTGGCCGTGTGACAGGAAATCCCTTAACTTTGCCAACTTCAGAGAGAGAGAGAGAGAGAGAGATGATGAGGGTCTGAAGAGCTGTAGTCAATCAATAACCGTCTGCTGTGAGTTATCATGAACATCTTCGCTCTGTTCAGCTTAAATTAGCTCTTTTTATACCATGCACAGATTTTGTTGTTGCCACTTTGAGATGATCATTACCCCTCTATAGTACATGACATGGCTGTTGTGAGCAATCATGCTGTACACTCCAGTGCAACTTATCAAAACTGACAATTGTGTCAAACCAGTGTTGGTTTTGGCAGCCCTTTTAGTCTTAGTCTTTTGGACGAAAATGCTTTTTATTTTTTGTCACATTTTAGTCACTTATAAACTTGATAGTTTTAGTCAAGTTTTAGTCGACGAAAACACAAAAAGGTTTTAGTCAAGTTTAAGTCAATTTTAGTAAAAAAAAGTATTCTTTAACAAATTAATTTAGGTTAAAAAGTGCCTTGCCTTGTTATTTAAATACACCACAAAAAGTATTGGAAATGGGCTTAGGTTTAACAAGTAGATACATGTAAAACATTAAGCTTACCATGAAATGTGTCACAAGCCGAATGTCGAGTAAAATTGAATGTATGTGATATGTTAACAGCGTGACTTGTTAGTTACCTTTAAAAAATATTAGCGTGATGAGCCTTCAGGTGCCACTTGAGGTTGGTGGTTTTCTTCCCACCTTGTTTGTGGCCACATTTACCGTCGTCCTCCATAAATCATCTCGTTGTTTCCGTTCATTGCCATCACCGCCACGGTCCTTCGAACTCACCACAGCCGCAGGTGAGTTGTTGTTGTGTGATATCTGGTGCACGTGTGCGGCATGGCGGTAGCTGGGTGGTGGGCGTGAGTGAGACTTTCGCTCCGTCCCAAACTGCATACTTCCATACTATATAGTACGCAAAATGCAGTATGCGAGTAGTATGTCCGAATACATAGTATTCGAAAAACAGTATGCGAAAAGTACCCGGATGACCTACTACTTCCGGTTAGATTTTGCAGTGTGCATACGATGGACACTTCACTATCCCATGATGCCCAGGCAGAGGAGTTATCCAACGAAGAAGAAAAGCATGCGGCTGTTTTCGCGCTGGAATGACATGACGTGATGACGACGTACTTCACGTGATGTAGCAACATGGCTGATGTAGTACGTCCGAATCTCATGTATACTACCAGAATTCATGCTATACAGTACCTACTGTTTTAACGGCAAGTAAGTAGGTACTTCATCTTATTCAGTACCTACTATACAGTATGCGGTTTCGGACGCAGCCTGAGACTTTCGCTCCGTCCCAAACAGCATACTTCCATACTATATAGTAGGCAAAAAGCACTAGTTCTCGTACTCTTTGCCTACTATATAGTATGGAAGTAGGCGGTTTGGGACGCAGCAAGAGCAAAGACCCAAAACAAGGATAGGAAGCGGCAGCATTGCTGATACATTTTAGCTAAAAACAGACAGATTTCACGCAAAATAGGCAGAAATTACATGCATTGTGAACATCAGACTTATAATAATTTTCGTTCCGTCTCGTCTCGTCAACGAAAACTCGAAAGCGTCTCGTCATGTTTTCGTCACCTTAGAGACATTTTTAGCTAGTCATCATCACGTTAGCGTCATAAAAAATAGGTGCGTCAACAAAATCATTTCATTGTCGTCATCGTTGACGAAAACAACACTGTGTCAAACCCATAAAAATTGCAAGCCATTCTGAGACTGAAACTGAGAAGAGGCTTTAAAGGGACAGTTTACCCAAAAAAATCATCATTACTTCACCCTCACTTTATTTAAACATTGTTTCTTTATTCTGATGAACACAAAAGAAGATATTTTGATAAATGATGGTAAGCAGCACACCGTTGACGTTAAACATCAACATTAATAGTATTTATGATTCCTCACGGCTTCAGGGGATTAATAAAAGCTTTCTAAAGCAAAGTGATGCCATTTTGTAAAAATCCAGATTTAACACTTTATAATAACTAGTTTATATGACTTACAGTATGCACATTGTCAAAAGAGTGCATTTTCAACATAGTGCTTTATACGAAACTACGTCCTATGTCAGGATACCTCATGTGCTGTTTTCTATGCCAAACAAATTGACAGCTGCTACAGTAAGTTTCACTTCTTGTTTTAATAGCCTTGAGTCTACTGTTTCTTTACATTTCTACATACTGTTGGTGTAGTCTATTTGGGTTGTAACCATACTTGGGTATAGTGGTTGGCGATAAACCGGTAAGTATGTATGATAAACCTGTGGAAATTTGTCAATTGGTATAGATTTTGGACTATCTCTATAGAGGGTTATGCACCCACGTCACGTTGCTTTGCATGTAGTCACGAAAAATCAACATTTAGACGTATTTTGTGACTTAATTGTCCTTAAAAACACATGTCAAAAATATCCTCATAAACACAACCCTTTAGGTAACATAAAAACCTTTTTAAAAGAAAAAAATAACTCTATTGTGATGCATACCTTTATCATGATATAAAATTAATCCTATCGTGATATAAGATTTTGGTCATATCGCCCACATCTTCTTGTGTGTGCAATTTGTTTTTAATCTTAGTTATGTCTATTTATTGTAGTGCCTGTGGTCTGAATGTTATTGTTTACTATCAATAAATGTTGTGTGATGTCACTAAATATTGTTTGTTGTACGTCTGCACCAAGGTTGCTGTGAAAATTGCATTTCATTTTTCTCTCAGGCAGAGGAAAATGACAATAAACTGAAATTGACTTTGACTTAAAGTGTAGGTCACATCTTTGTTTACCCATAGTTACATATTGTCTATGTACACTGCTCTTAACCGTATGCCTGAAAGCATCAGTAGCCGATGGCCGTTCTGTTACCTTGGTAACCGAGTGGTTAAATCCTCAGACTGTGGATTGGTCACAGGGTTTCTGAAGGTTGTCCAGCTGTGACACACATGATAATTACTATAAGTCAATATAAGGCAAGGCGAGGCACGTTTCTTTATATCACACACAGAAGTAAATCTATAATCTTTATCATGCTAAACAATTCAAGACTTCAACCCAAATGTGTTCATGAGCTGAGGTTAGACGGGGTTAACTCGACCCCTACCAGGGTGAATAATTTGCCATGGCTTTTGTTAAACTGTAGGGAATACAGTTACCATGCCAACCGCCCTGCTAACTACATGTGACCTTTAACTTACCCGTCTCCATTGAGATGCGCGTCCTGTTAATGCTTTGATCGAATGCAGTGAGGTTTGTCGTCCTGAACACAGATGATGAACGCCAGACAAGGAAATGATTGGACAAAAACTGATTTGCTTTGCTTTTGTTTTTCCTAAATGAAAAGCAGAAGTTGTGTCGTGTGATGTTAGCGTGTTAAAAAGAAAGTGGCAGTTTGATCGTGTTTTTCTGAAATTAATCTTGACTGATTTACATACTGTAATTGTTCTCATAATGTAGAAGCAAGAGAGACTGAAAGAGAGAGAGAGCCAGGCGAGATAAATAGTTGATTACTGTGTCTGTTTGTGTACAGGCTCATAAGTGTTTGTTTCGGTTTAAATGGATATAAATAGAGTAGATTGTCTTTGAATCACTCTCAGGGTTTTTTCAGTAGTTGATGTCTGGACAGCAGGTTACCGTGAACATATATTATATTATATTTGAAACACTGATTTATAAAACACATTCCCAAAATTCATTTATTATGGGCATAATGTGTGTTGGCAGTGTATGAACAAAACCTCCCTAGGATGAAAAAATCCACTCGCTCCTTGTTTTTTAATCCTAATTAAACCAAAGCAGTCTCGTTACAGATGCCGTTTTGATTCTTGTGAGGTCACACTGATAAAGCCCCGCCCACTTAAAGTCCTGCATTACCATAGTTTCCACCCTCAGCGAGTTGCACTCTGTCCACTAGAGACTATTGTCTCAGACTGTATTAATCACATCTATTTGAACTGAAAGTGCTCACTGTCTGTTTGTAAAGAAGTGAGGACCTGTAGCTCATTTGCATTTAAAGGTACAGACATTAAAACAGCGCGTTCTTGCTTCCACCCAAATAGGGGCATTTTAGACATGATATAATAAATGATCTGTGGGGTATTTTGAGCTGAAACCTCACTGACGCATTCTGGACACACCTGAGACTTATTTTGTAAAAAGGCCATAATAGATGCCCTTTAAATCTTTCGATTTCATTTTAGTATGTATTTAAGATGTGAATGCTTGAAATTTTGCCACAAATGACAACCAGTACTAACCAGTGTTTCCCATATATTCATTTATCTGTGGCGGGCCACACTGGCCGCCACAAATAGATTTTTCATGATTCCCATTTACATTTTAATTGTACTATTTAAAACGACTTAATTCATTGCAGCGAGCGCTGAGCGCGCCTCCATCCTCCCTCTCTCGTTGTGTGCAGCGCCTCAACAGCGCGCGCCTCCGGCCCCCTCCCCTCTCTTTGCTACGCGCCTGCGCCTCTCTCACATAACAGTGAAAAGTATTTAACGTGTTCCTCCGTGTTCTTTCTCTTTTTCGCGTAAACTTCAACAGTCAAGGATGTTACTGCTGATCAAGTTCATCATGAGAGTAACTTAACAAAAGGTTAGCAGTAGTGTTTCCCACACATACCCGTTCTGATGTGAGTCTGTGTCCGAGCTCTCTCTCTACCGCGGCATGCCCATGCACGTGTTCTGTAGTAACAGCAACCGTGTATTCTCTCATATTTCTGAATTTGCAACAAATTGTTTGCGCTATACGCGATATACAATAAAACTACCACTCGTATTTCAAGTAAAAAAGCGCTCATAACACAACAACACTGATGAGAAGAGCAACATCAGTACAGCCTCAATGTAAATGTATGATGATTTTTTCAGACAATGTCGCGTTTTTAGCAGCAGTTAAAGAAAGAGCTGATTGGATTCAACAAAGAGTTACTGAGTCGTGGGTCATTACTGGGTCCTGTTTAGTCACTATTTTATAGACAACAGAATAGAAACTATGTAAAAATAGCATTCAGTTGTGTTAAAATGCAATATAATGTGACGGATCAAAGAGTAAAACACGACGCAATGACGTCACATATATGCTAATCAGCGTGTGACATCATCACCGCCACAGTATCTCAAAATCCTGTGGGAAACACTGCTAACATTCAAAATACAGGGTTCCCATGGGTCATGGAATTTTTGGAATACCATGGACTTTTATAAGGGCTATTTCAGACATTAAAAGCCAGGGACTTTTTTGTCCAAGTCATGAAATATCAGGGTTTTTGTTTGTCGCTTTAAATTTTAGTTTCTATTTATCACAGTGTAATCCGCTTGTTAAGGTGTGACGTAAGGAATGCTATTTCTGGGTTCAGAGCTCCACTGATTTCAAGTGAGACTATGATCTAAACAGCCATTTTTTGGAATTGTTTACTAATTTCAGACATTTAAGCTCAATTTTTATAAACATAAAGTGTGCACTACATTATCAGCTCACTGCATCTCAGACAAAGGTCATGGAAATTTAACTTTTTAGTCGAAAGTCAGGGATTTAAATTTGTGGGAAACCTGAAAATAGATTTTGTCAGTCAGATCTTCTTAACTAACATCACTAATGACACATGTCATTAACTCCTAGTAACTGATAGCTGGGATTGAAAACATTTTTACACAGCGGGGTTAGTTGTCACACAGCCTCAGGTATACAATGATAATGAAATGAAAACAATGTAAATACTATTCATCAAAATGATAACTCTTAATACAATATATCAGGGGAAATTGCATTTCTGCATAATAAAATAATGGTAAGATGAAGGATGATGGATGGATGAATGTGTTGATATCTACTGTATCTATTATAAGCAGATATAGAAACAATATCCACCTTTAGTATATAGACAGAATTTGATTAAATTATTTGTGTTTAAACTCAATTTTCTAGCAGGTGTAACAACAAACCCACCTATGGGGTAACATTTGCACTCCTTTGACTTTTGGTGTAATTGTACGATAACAGTAGGTCGGTGATAACTTTAAGTGTTCATTTGTAGCAGACATGTGTCAATTAATTCTGTAAAAAAATGATTCATCTAACTTAAATATTTTTTTTAATGATAGCCAAAGCCAAAAAGCATTAGATTGCACCCCAGTCTCCCCTACTAATATAATAATGTGATGGGGTGTCTGTGACATGAACAGATATCAGTGCGATCCATTCATCAGCTCACTGTGTCAGGTTAACAGTAGGTGTCAATACATAGACTTGATCTGAAGATCAATGATGGATGCCTGCTATCATGTGACCGAGCGCACCACACTGGACCAGACCCAGGGTTAAAGTTCAAAGCACACACACACACATATGAACGCACACATCCATACACAACTGAGGTGTGCGTGTGTGTACTGCTAAATTTAACCAAAGTCTAAAGTGTAAACACACAGCAGATGTCCATTAATAATCCAGTCAATCACACACACAACACTGATCACCATATAAAATAAGAGCTCTTGTTATATGCTAATAAAATGACCAACTATGATGTTTTACAATGTGTGTTTTAATGATTTATATCATTTAATGATTCTTATCATAGTAATAATAATAATAACAACATTTTGAGAGAAAATGTGCTTGTTTGTCACAGAAATATCACAATGATCTTAACTGTTTCTAATAATAGGTTTTTTTTTCTCTGAACTACAGTATAATTTTTTTATTTTATAGTGAAATATGTTGTGGATGTTTATTTTATTTCCAGTGTAATTCAGCTCTTCGTATTCTGTCAGCTGGTGTACAGCACATGCAAGTGTTTATCCACTATTACAACATTCATATTTATTTATATCTTCAGTATTGAATTAAGACATCAGCGTTTATATAGCGTTACAGTAATCACCTCACTTACTCCCATCATCATTTCACTCTCAGTTACACAGTTATTTATCAAATCATGTATAAAAATGATTTACTGTGAAGTGCTTCTGTAATACGGTAATACTTTATTTTACGGTGTCTTTGTTACATGTAATTATTATAGAAATAACAGTTAATTATGCATTATTACATGCAACTAACCCTAAACCAAACCCTAATCCTAACCCCAACCCTATAGTAAGTACATGTTATTAATGATTATTACTTAGTACTTAAATGTATAATTACACTGTAACAGTGATACCGTAAAAAAAAGTGTGACCAATAATACTACACAATAAGATTGTATTTGTTAACAGTTAGTTAATGCATTAACTAACAATGAACAATACAGTACATCTAAAGCATTTATTGATATTAGTTCAGGTTCATTTACTAAACATTTATAAAATCAAGTTAGTGCTGCACAATTAATCGCATCGCAATCGCAATCGCAATGTCAGCCTGTGCAATTATATGACAGCAAAATGTTGCAATTATATTAAATAAATAAATGTGTGGACTTGTTAACACAAACTTTTGATAACAGTTTGAAGATTTTCCTTGCTGTTTAAAAAAGAAAGAAAAACTAACAAAAAAGGCAGTGCATGTGTGGCATGCACGTGTGTGGTGTGCGTCGTCACTTTTTTGTGCGCAGCGTAGAAATACCAGAGCGAAGATGGATGCAGAGGAGGTTGACAGTGATCTGGTAGCTAAAAAAAAACTCTATGTCTGTTGTATGGCGGTATTTTGGATTTAAGATTACTGACACTAATTTTACAAATACACATTTTAGCATTATCACTAAACTGTGTGTGTATTTTCCTTAAAACCCATCAAGTTGACTCATGATACCATGCATTATAATCGTAACCGCACATCGCAATATTACCACGAATAACCGCAATGGGAAAAATTACCCAAATCGTGCAGCCCTAAATCAAGTGTATCTTTTCAAATGAATGAATGCACCATGAACTAACACGATTAACTGTATTGATATTAACAAGAATTAATACATGCAGAAAAACTACAGTATATTGTTCATGTTAGCTAATGCATTTACTAATGTTAACTAATATAACTTTGTTGTATTGTTAGAGTGTCTTTTATAGCTTAAAACACATCAATAAGATGACATTTATTTAATTTTTAAGATTTTTTTCTTGAGTCCCTAAAAGAGTCCAAGTATAGAGGAATAAAATGTTTGTGGAGAGCTGATGTGAATGAATATGAAGAGACTGAAGAGTTTGTAGCTCTTTACAGTAAGTTTACTGTAGGTTTGGGTTTTTACAGTAAGTCAGGACACCGTGGCCATGTTGTGAATTCGTCGTGCCAGTAAATGTGAGCTGTCATGCCACAGTTATCTATAGCGTATATGAGAGAATAGATTCAGTAATAACACTGCTGTAGTGACTCTCTTAATGTCAAAGACACGCTAGTTTGTTTTTCTCTTGGTTTGTTTGCTCTGTTTGTTAATGTGATTCTCCGTCAAACGCTCCACTGAGCTGAGATGATATTGTGAGAAGCTTGAGTGATCATCTGAGGATTTTATGAAACTTTTCTCTGATTGATCAAACTCTTCTGTCTGCTTCAGGTCATTGAATAATGAATCAGTGGCTTTTTTTGCATGCACAAATCTTTGTCAGTCTGACTGAATTTAATCCGATTGCAGGTTACGCCAGTACCGTTTACATGTACCTTAAACATTACAATCTGATTAAAATGTTTGCTTACATTGTCCTTTGTTTTATAATCTGAATCAAACGTCTGCGCAAGCGAACAGCCAGGGTTGCCAGTATCAAAACTAGACCAAAGCATCCCAATTACTATTCACAGCCAAAATACCAATACAATTCATTCATTAGTACATGTAACTAATGAATAACATCCTTTCATTTTTAACCTGCAGAAAACATCAACTCGCTGAAACAGTTTAAACAGTAACCCAAATCTCAACTAAAAAAGCAGAGAACCTGGCAACGCAGCACACAGCATCTCTCATCGAGTTCACGCTTTATCTCTGGATAAATGTACAAAGTTGAGTTGGAGAAAGTTGTTCTTAAGAAGTTTTTAGAGGCAATGAAAACACACTTTTCATAAGGCACAACGCTATTTTATTGCTTTATGTAATGTTATGAAAGATATGAACGCGCCGGAATGTACATTACCTTAATAATGTGTGTTGCCATTGCCTTGCTATTGCGTGTTTCTGTGATGAGAATCATGTGATATAAGACGTGAACTTAAGCACAAATCTTCTGCACATGTGCACAAGGTTTTTTTGCATCAGATTGAGAAAATGCTACGATTCATGCGTTTACATGTATGTGTAATTTTCTCCTGATGATCGGATCACAGATCAGACTACACCACCCCTTTCAATATGATTTAAATTTGCATCCGATCGACCTCAATCATATTGATTAATGTGTTTACATGAAGACTTTTTAATCTGATTGAGCCATCAATACGATTAAAAATTTATTATTTGGTTGCAGTAGCTAGGGTCTAGTGATGGGGACGAGACCGCCTATGCCGAGTCCTTTAGGAATCAAGACCAAGACCATAAAAACAAGTCAGTTTTCATATTCATGATTGAATATCACCCCAGTTAATAATCAACAGTTAGGCCTACAGACTAAGCTAGATTGGGAATTGTTAGAGGATCAGTCTTTATATGGACTATGCTTTTACTATTATTAAAAAAATCCCTACCACATCCATCATCTTCTTCCTATTTTTCTAGAGATAATTAAACGCCTCTGATGGCAGTATCTTTGCATTGCACCATGGGATGTCATTTTCAAATAATGCCCGTTAACATTGCATTTTATTATTATTGTTATGTGTTGTGTGTTTTTTTATATGAACATTAAAAAAAATGTTAAGAGGACTTTGAGGGCCAGAGGTTAGAACCTCAAAAAATTCGGTTTAAAAGCAGCATCTGCTCCAATCTGCTGATCTTTAGCGCCACCTTTTGTTCAACTCATAAAATGTCACCACACACACACGTACGAATGTAAACTCTATTGTGTTTGTGTTTTTCAGAGGATGTGCTGGTGAAGGACACGGGTGAATGTGCAATATGTCTGGAGGAGTTGATCCAGGGAGACACCATCGCTCGTCTGCCCTGTCTCTGTATTTATCACAAAGGGTAAAAAAAACTGTCTGCTGCATCCATCCTATTAAAGAAAAATAAAGTGTCACGGTTATATTCATGATTACTTTCCATCACTACATTTTTTTTTGTAATTCTTCTTTGTTTTTCAGCTGTATTGATGAATGGTTTGAAGTGAACAGATCGTGTCCTGAACATCCTTCAGATTAAAATCACACAGGTAACACACACAGAGAGAGAGAGAGAGATATCCACCGGTATACATCACTCACTTTAATTAATATCATCTGGTTTTTGTACACAAGTCACTGTGTTGTATTTAAGGTGAATGTGTCTGGGTGATTCTCGTGAAATCAGACTTATGAAGTTTCATGAAACATTTGGATAAAAAAAGTAAATGCTATTAAAATAAGAAGCATACAGTTACAAACATCTCTTCATGTACTATTTTCCACATGATTTCAAATGACATCATACAAAAAAAAAATTTATTCCACATTTAAAGGGAAAAGTTTCATTACCGCAGTTTGTCAATGACTGGATTTGGGTTCTTTGACATGGAAATATTTATAATTAAGAAATCTAAAAAATAAAAAGCTTCAGTGCATGTTATACTATAAACATTTACAGTAAAGAAACATGTGGTGTTTGGTGATCATTGGTAAATGTAGAGACAATAATAAGGAATATTAATAAATTTTCTCATCCTCCGCAACAATTTTCAATCATTGTTTAAGCCCTCAATGAACTAACATTTTAAACAAAATTTGAAGAGACATAATTGACTGTGACACTCAAGATGGCTACCAGGTAAGCAGTTCTTATTTTTTCTCTCCAGATAAAAGTTAAAATTTTGTTTGTAGTACCTAGACTACTTTTTAGTTCTCATTACTGAAACATGAGTTTGTAAATGCATATATTTAATGTAATATGAAGTTGCGGTAATGATAATTTTTAGGGATGCACCGATACCAGTATCGGTATTGGGCCCGACACAAAGCTCATGTACTTGTAAAAATCCCCCGATACCAAAGACAGATACCTCACACAACGTACTTTATGACAAATTTGATTGTCTTCTTGTCTGTGATTTCTTTAGCACTTTGACAGTTTTGTGACAGGCAGGTAAAAATTGCATTCATTACATCCTCGGTTTTGCCCTTTTGAGGTTATTGGACACTGTGAAATGTTGGCTTTGAAGATTTGTGATGATAAGCACATAAGAATGATTTGTTTTTTATAATAGGAGTTGAAGTTGTGAAAAATAAAGATGCTTATAGTCATAAGTCTCATTTTGTTGTTCTTAGAAAATTGCCACTGAAAAAAAACGTACAACATGGTAAAAAATATCAGTACTCGTACTAGATCCTTAAAATTTTTGATAATGATAATCTAAAAAATGTAAATAATTCTATAGGAAATATTTTTTAAACCCTCTAAAAATAATGGTTATGTTAAGTTCAGACCTTAATCTTATATGTGCAAAAAAATATTGGCTTCAAGGGCTTTTAAAAAAAAATCTGATGGACACCTTTTAAATCTGGATTTCGTGAGAATCACCCATTTCTGTGTTTGTTCTCTTACTGTTGTTTGATGTCATGTTAAATATTCCCACAAACACTTTATAACCGAAAATATCACATGTTTCTTCATTCATCTTTTTATTACTATAAAAGCCAAATACTCTGCGCCTGTAAAACTCAGTGGTATAGCATTGCGCTAAAGGTCATGGGTTTAAACCCAGATATACGAAAATGTAATGCACTGTAAGCTGCTTTGGATCAAAGCATCTGCCAAATGCATGAATGTAATTTAATGATGGCAAAAAGGCATCTTAACCATTGTTCACTGAATAACACAGCAGTTTAAAAGCTGAATAAAGACTTGACTTTATTTCTATATATAATGGTGTTGTTGTGTTTTAGCTTCAGGTTTGTAAGCGGTGATGTTTTCCTACTGGCGGACAGCAAATGTGAATCTCTTCCTCCTGGACGCACTGTGACGTCTTCAGTTTCTTCAGGCAGAGCGGGCGACTCGATCACTCGACTCCTCCTTCTCCTCTCGTAGCATCGCCATAAAAACCCAGATGTGCCAAAACTCACTGGAGCAAATCTTCAGGGAAACTCTTGACTGTCGCCCTTCGGCTCTTCCCTCTTCACCGTACTACAAAAACAGACGGCACGCTTACTACTGCGCCACGCAACAATTTACCAATCAGGAAACGGCGATAAACTTCTGGCCGTACTCGATGGTTTAGTTTATTACCTGAAGCTCCTGATTGGTCGGACTCAGGGTCAGCTGACCTCATCAATGATTTGATTGTACTTCATGATCTTGTGATAAAGGACTACTGTATCTACCAGTGCCTTCATTTTCAAATCCTAAGAGCCAACGGTGGTGCGTTTTTGGATGAAAGACGAGTCTTCATGAGCCATCTTGTGGATATGACGGGGATAAAGATCCTCTGATTCCTGTCGGCCCGGAGCCATACTGACATTAGAAGTGCCATGCGTCTGTTTCTACTTGGCCGTCGTCTGATGGTGAACGTCTCCACTCGTGTAGCAATATTATCAATAGGCACGTAAAGCTTCACTGTAGCTTCTTGATGGGTTTTTGAACAATTCTCCTCCTCATCGATGTACAAGCATCAAACACCATCAATCATTTATATACTGAATGAGATAACGAAACAGATGAGATTATTATTCAAAAATAACTCCAAATGATCTTTTTTTAGTCTATAATACGCCATCAGCTGATAGAAAGAAGTTATATTTGAATAATGAAATGCAACATACAGTCTGGATTTAAACATCAGCTTTCCTCTTTATTTTCCTCTCTTTTGTTTGTTCATGCAGTTTATTGTGAATGATCCAGTAAGAATGAAATGTTTTATTTTGATGATTTAATCACATTACAGCTGCTTTTATTCCTGTAGTTTAGACCGGTGATGTCATACTCTAGTTCAGAAGCACTGCCAACTAATCATTACTTATCACTGATTAGATTTTTTACAATCTGTTAGTGATTGTGAAGTCATCTGTGGTCGGGTCTTTATCAAGTTTTGGTATTAACAGATGTACTTCAGCCCAATGATGTTAAATAATGACGTCCCCAAAGATAAGTCTGAGTATTTACTGTCATACAGTGATATCTCAAATGTGCCATGATAGCTTTCAAATGCTGCTAATGGATTTTGAGGTTGATACGAGACTGAATTGAGCTCTTTATACAGTAGTCATGCCAATGTTACAGATAATACTGAAAGATGGAGCTGTGTTCCTGATAATAACACGCAGTCATCGGCCAGCCATTAGCTTTAATGTGAAATCATTGTAGATTGTGTTTAAATGGCCTTAATTGATCATGTGCATATTTTCAAATTCATGAAATATGAATTTACCTTTCAAAAACTTTGTGAGCAGATCTGAGCCCAGATGAATCTGATTGGATCATTTTGTTTGTTTGTGTCGTCGTGTTAAATGTCTGTCATACACTCATCAGGTTAATGATACTTGATTTAGTTTCATACTTACAGCAGTTTCACTTTCTTAAGATGCAATGAAAACACACAGGATTGGCCATCCAATCCATTACGCACACGTGTGAAGTTAACTCGGATAACGGTTCTTTAAAAATGATTTATTGTAACATTCCATGTGAACATTATGTACAGAGATAATGACATTAAAAAACAACATTTTTCAAGCACAGATCTTTCAGTTCTTGTCTGGATGTTCATTGTGTGAGTTTAGGGCTGGGTAATAGTTGTTTCTGCTTTTGTCTAGTTTCACAAACCGTCCTCATCTTTAGACTCACATGTATCAGAGTCAATATAGAAATGTTGTATAGTCTCATTAAAAAGTCTATAGCAAACTCTTAGACTTTTGTGAATGACTTAAAGCTATTTTAATAAAAATAATTCAGAATGAATGCTTTATCATCAGTGTTTCACAGTCTTCACGAGGCATCATATATTTAAATTAGGGGTCTCCACCCTTTTTGTGAACAAGGGCTACATCCACAATGGATAAAACAATCTGGAGGGCTACTTTTTATATAGTGTCAACTCAAAAAAATTGATATGTTTCAAACCAAGCTAATACACTGCAAAAAATGACTTTCTTACCTAGTATTTTTGTCTTGTTTTCAATAGAAATATCAAAAAATTCTTAAATTAAGATGTTTTTTCTTGATGAGCAAAACGACCTAAGTAAATAAGTCTAGTTTTAAGACAAATAATATACAATTTAAGTGAAGTTGTCCTTAAAACAAGCAAAAGTATCTGCCCATGGGGTGAGAAAAAAAACTGTGAAATAAGATTTCTTTTTTCTTAAACCCTTAATTCAAGTAAAATTTTCTCACCCCATTGGCAGATATTTTTGCTTGTTTTAAGCATAAATTCAATTAAATTTTATATTTTTTGTCTAAAAACTAGTATTATTTTCTTAGGTCATTTTGCTCATCAAGAAAATACATCTTGATTTAAGAATTTTTAGATATTTCTACTAAAAACAAGACAAAAATACTAAGTAAAAAAGTCATTTTTTGCAGTGTATAAAAAATATGTAACAAATAAATATTAAAATTGAGGCCATTAATAGAATGTGCTTTGGTGGGCAACTCCCAGGGCCTTATTTATAAAGCGTGCATACGCACATATTTAATCGTAAAGTGTGCGTACACAAAAATCCACAGTAACGCTCAATTCACGCGAACGAGGCGTAATTGCGTCTACCGCTCCACAGTAAACGCCTCATTTGCGCCGCGAGACCTCCAGACGCACATCAACGTGTCTTCACATTGACTTGCTCATGCTCAAAAAGGGTTTAAACATTGACAGACGCTCTTTTATATGTCATTGAAATTAATTGGGCATCGTTTAAAGGTGGAGATCTAAAAATGCTACGCTGTGCACAAATTCAAGATCCTTTGCGATTTATAGATTTCACATCTGAAAGATAGGGGGTACATGCATTTTTTGTGCTTTCCAAGTAACCCTCAATACAACAGTAAATGCAGTTTGTTTTTTTCCCGGACGGCAACATCATTGCAAATTTTTATGTTTGTTACCTGCATTTTGGAGACGATTGCTTAACAAACAAGGCCCAATTCATTTACAACTGAATGACGGAGCGGTCCCAACATTAAAAGATGCCGTTCAGGAGTCACAACCACGGGCGGTAAGTAAATTAAAATCTAATCTTTTTGTAATCAGTGCATAAGTGCATATAATGTAAACAACATGAACATATAGCTATGCTGTACTCGTAACTCTTAATCTCCTCCCACCGTACGCTTCCAAGAGTTCGACCTTTTTCGGAAAAAAACGGAAAGGCTGTTCTGTCTTTTAAAAAATCTGACAACACAAAAGACTATGGACATATAAAGGATTAAACACTACTCTATAGGTACCCAAGATTAACATGAGATTGACAGAAACTGTGTGTGTTATGTGATCTTTAACATGAGGGTTATTCTGAAGAAAAAATAACATGAATACTGAGCTATATAGTGCAAAAAAAAAAACATGAAACTAATGATATTGTCCAGCCCGCGTGTAAGTATGATTTGGCTTTGATATAAAACTGTGAGTGAGATATGGATAATACATTGTAGATGTGAATGAATGTGTCATTAATATACTGTACAGGAGTTTCCTCATAGATCTCTCAGTGAAAACGAAGCCTCTTCTCTTCCTCAAAGAGTTTTTCTTCTGCTTTAGAGATTTGGTTTCCTTTAATGCTGTCAACAAAAAGCAAACGTTAAGTAAAACTGTAGTTGTCTCATCAGATGCGGTTTAATACAAATGCAGAGTACAGAAAGGTTCAGTTTCAAAACCTTGTGAGCTTGAGATGAAACTACAGACACACACACTGCAAAAATATTTTTCATAGTATTTTTGTCTTGTTTTCAGTAAAAATATCTAAAAATTCTTAAATTAAGATGCTTTTTCTTAATGAGCAAAACGACCCAAGAAAATAAGTCCATTTTTAGACCATTAATATCAAATTTAAGTGATTTTGTGCATAAAACAAGCAACAAAATTTGCCAATGTGGTAAGCAAACACTAAATTCAAGAAAAATTAGTTTACCCCATTGGCAGATTTTTTTAATGCACAAAATCACTTAAATTTTATATTAATGGTCTAAAAACTAGACTTTTTTTCATGGGTCGTTTTGCTCATGAAGAAAAAGCATCTTAATTTAATAATTTTTAGATATTTTTACTGAAAACAAGACAAAAATACTAAGTAATACTAAGTACAATTTTTTTCCCTTAAAAATCATTTTCTGCAGTGCAGGTCTCAGATTGTGAACGTCACTGTAAAATAAATGCTGCATTTTTGTCAAATCAACATACTTTATATTTTTATTTTACTTTAACTTAAAAAAATGAAGGTAACTGGCGCAGCCCTATTTGAGTGGGCGGAGGGTGAAAATGTGATGTACACCTTCGAATTTATTTAATTCTGGCATTTGTTTGGTCTAGAAACCTAATTTTCGTGTTTTTTGTTTTAAAGAAGACACTTAAATATTTTTCACAGAAGTGTCTGTAGGTTATTTTTTTATAGCAGTTTACATTTATTTGTAATTGTATTATTTTTCATACATAAAATTATGAAAAAACTTTGCTGTGAGGTATACTGCATACTCTTGTCACAAATGAATAAATTACAGTTACATCATTATTATTACTGCTAAAAGGTTTTGAAATATGAAAACTACATTCTTAGACCTTTCCAACAATATATAGTTTGTCGTGATAGACTAACATTTACATTAAAAATATTGAAGTAAACTTAGGTGTCCCGCTCACGGGACAGCGCCAGTTAACGGGTTTAAACAATTCCAACTTGTTTTTATAAGTTATGTCAACTTATCGCAGGTCAAAACTTAAAATAGTTGGTGAATTAACTTGCAAAAAGTTGTTTTAACTTCATGCTGCATTTCTTTTACAGTGCATGAGAGTTATATTATTTAATCTAGCTATTAGCATGTTAACAAGCTAACATTGTGTCAAACAGTACACATAAATATTGGGTTAAACAGTCCATTAAATTAAACTGTGGATTTTTTTTACAAAACATTTCTCTTGTTTCAGAATGTGCTTATGATTTATTGACATGCTGCCTCAGATAGCAAAGATTCACCCATGAGTCTGATATTAAAACTCTTGAGCTCTTACTTGACTTCTTTCAGTGTAGTGTTGTTTGAGAGAGCATCAGCTATCTGTCTGGCTCCATGAACGCTCAACTGGTTGTCTATTAACCTGTTAAGAATCACACAATGAATGCTTGAGACTTGATGTTTATCATTTCATATAAAGCTTTATATTGCTTGCATATTTATTGTAAATACTGCACTGCAAAAAAATGACTTTTTACTTAGTATTTTTGTCTTGTTTTTAGAACAAATATCTAAACATTCTTAAATCAAGATGCATTTTCTTGACGAGCAAAATGATCTAACAAAATAATTCTAGTTTCTAAACAAAAAATATCAAATTAAAACAAGCAAATAAATTTTTTGCTTGTTATAAGCCTAAATTTTCTTAGGTTATTTTGCCCATCAAGAAGAAAAATGCATTTAATTTAAAAAGTTTTAGATATTTGTACTAAAAACAAGACAAAAATACTAAGTAAAAAAATCATTTTTTGCCATGTGTTAGAATCATGAACAGAGATTGCTTGTGTGCTGCAGGTGCAATATTATAAATATGAAAGGTTAAATGTTATCGTACATCAGATGAGTCAGCGATGAGTTTGACCTGAACGCATCGGCGAGATCAGACGCTGCGTCATCACAGATTTGATTCTGAATGAGCCTGAAATAAGCACATGAAGTAGATTAAACCTGGTTTAATGATAGAATCACTGCTGTGATCAGACACCTGCGTCATTAATAGTTACTGCTACAAAAGAAACAGGGTTGTATGCACGATCTTACCAGAAGATATGAAGGCTCGTGTTTTCCTTGAGTGCATTTGCCAAACTCTTTCCCCCCTGAGATGTGATGCCATTGGCGGAGAGACTGAACAGGGAAACATCAGTGTTTATATCTTGTGTTTCTCTGAAGCCGAATGTTAAGTCTTGATGTGAGACTCACCTGAGGTTTGTTAGGGATGAGTGGTTCTTTAAAGCCTCAGCGAAAGCATTCGCCCCTTCATCACCGATCGAGTTACCCCACATTCTGCAAACACAGACTGTAGTACATCAACAGCTTGATAACATTTGCCAGACTATTATTTACTTATGTCTGAAAGCACTGTTATCATCACACTAAGGTCTTTTATATTGTATGATATAAAATTTCACTTACAAATAAAATTATTTAATAGTGATGCACTAATATATGGACCTATAATCACTATCGGCATATAAAAGCATTTTCATCGGTTGATTGTTTAAAACAGGGCCAGACAATATCCTGACAATCTAAAGGGACGGAAAAACACATTAGAACTCATACTGTGTGATTATTTTGAATTTGGTCACACTGGGTTTCCATCCAAACCTAAAGTGAATCTTTTTGAAATTCGCAAATAAAGAAAAACAAAGAAATGCAAATTAGGTGCGTTTCCATCAAGTTGTTCGAGCGAATGACAGTGGTATTGGTAACTAACATTAAATTAAACAAGGCATGCTTAGAAAATAAAGACAGGACTGCATTTAGTTATAATTGGGTAAGTTATAAATTAACTATTAGTGCAGCTTGTAATTGCCAAACTGAATGCTGTGCACAGAAGAAGGAATGCAGTTTTTGATCCAAGCACTAACAGCAAGGCCAATGCAACGACGTCGAGCTCCATATATGATAGAGACAATGTCAGCTGATACAACTAGACAATCAGTCACGTGGGTTTAATGTTAATCATCTCCCATTATTCGCATTTCCCCCTAATCACAGTATTTACTGGGATAAGTATTAGTCATTTGCCACTGGCTAGGAGTGCACCGATAAGTGCCGATGTCCACTAATAATACCTGGCCGATAACTAATCTGAATCGCACAGCCGATATCATTCACAGCTATATCATGTACTACGGCATTTGATCAGTAAGTCCTTATCGATCTGAAACCACTGTTAGTTTGAGTCGTTTATAACATGCATTTGAAAAAGCAACACTCGTCAAACATAATCATTATACATATTCTTAATTATCATAAAAATACCTGAAAAGATTTGAAGAACAGCAATATAAATATATCATTAAGCCATTTCCTGGAGCTGCGTGTCATAGCTGCATGTCTGTGATTCTTTGTCTACAGCGCATATAAGTTTCTGCACGAGAGCGCCCTCTGGCTTTTGGATGTAGCGGCATTTCACTGTAATTCATTGAGAAGCATAGCAAGCATCTTCTGCCGATATATCGGTGCACCCCTAGTACTGGCACAAACATGTTGTATGGGTGCATCCCTATTATTTACTCATTCACATTAAATATGAAGCCTTTAGATTTGACATGTCAGGTGTGACGCTATAATGTCATCATGTTTTTATGAAAGAAACAGCAATCATAATATTTCACCTTTGTGTACCACAGTAAAAAAGACGTTAGGAGCATATAAGGTGAGTACCAGATTATTTATATTTAGATGAAATTGTTCCTCTGTACAATGCATGAATTCTTTCAGTTAAACAACCTTACCCTACATCAAAGATAGATTTACTCTTGTGAATTCCTTTGGCAAGATAGCTGGCACCCAAACCTGTGATCTTGTTACAGCCGAGTCTAAAAACAGACAAATGTACATAACAGATCAGAAATGACAGTAAGTTTGGTAAGTTTATTAAATATCTGAATCCGATAAGATGACAGTAAAGGGTTGTGTACACCAAAACTTTTAAACGCGGCTGAAAACGCCTGGACAACGCCGAATGCCAGCTGTTTTTCAGCTAAGCACTTTGGTAGCTCTGACACATCAGCTGTGAGACGGTTGGTTGCTGTGCTACTTGTCCCGCCCCTCTTCCACTGTGATTGGACGGCCGCGTGAGAACTGACATTGACGAGCGGAGCTTTTCATTCAAAGTTGAAAATTTTTCAACTCTCGGTGCTCAGCCCCGAGCGCGGAAAAACCGTCGGGCGCTAGCTGCTGGCTTATTGGAAAATTGCCGAGCTTCCATTGGAAACGATTGAAAACATGCACCGGCCGCAGGCGTAAAAGTTTTGGTGTACACAACCCCTAAATGTGACGTGCAGATCACTGATTGGTCAGAGAGAATCGTCACTACTGGGGTCATTGCTAAATGCAAAATGAGCTTACCTTCGTGCTCTGTCATGCAAACCAAGTGATGTAATCATCTTCACGTTACTGTACGGGTTACGACATTTTTTACCACAATAAGCCTACAATCCCAACTTGCAGCGAAAAGCAAACTGAGCCGCATCGATTTGTGCCGAACATAGTCGTACCACGGAGTGGAAAAGCACCATTATGATCTGATATGAGTTTGATCTTTCTGTGTATGTTGCTGTGACACCTACTTGACAGTCTTTAGGTGAGGACATCCTTCAATGATCTCTGCTACCAGTTTGGCTCCGACATCTGTGATGTGATTCTTGTAAAGGCTGTGAGTATTAACAAACACACTTTAGAAATAAATACACGAGAGACATAAAGAGACTCCAGATCAGTCCTTAACTCACCCCAAAATCTTAACAACTTTATATCTGATGAGCTCATTTGCCAGAACCTCCATGCCGTCGTCCGTGAGTTGATTCACACATAATCTGAAAGCAAAAGTTTGATGTTTTACTCATTCTGTGAATTCTTCAGACCGTATGACCTCTGTGTGTAGTGTTTACCGTGTTTACCGTACCTTACCACGGTCATTTTGCTGAAAGAGGGTCTTAGCTGTTTCACTCCATAATCACTGATGTTGTTGTTATCCATGTCCACCCCCAGGTGTTTTTTACGATGATGTAACACAAAGTTCAGAGCGCTGCAGTCTGCTGAGTAAATGTTACAGTAGGCGATCTTAATGTAATCGGCCGATATGCCGTTGGCCGTCATCTTGGCCACTTTCTCGCTGTTGATCTCGAAAATACACCGCAGCATCCATAAGAAATTGGGCATGGCGTGCACTTTATAACCCGGGATTTCTATGGCTGGATGCCGAGGCAGATCCTTCAGGTGTGACTTTACGCTGTTAGACAGATAGGATTTGAGCGTCTTGCGCTTTTGGTTGAGTGAAAGCGGTGGAACGAGATGCTCGAGAAGAGCGGCGTTGGGCTTGGACAACAGTCCGCATAAGAAGAGATTGGTAAACTGGAAGTGCTCATTGGTCTGGAACGGATCCTTGTCTCTGGGTTGTGACTTTCCCAGACAAGATAAACAAGAGAGGCGGGACTTCTTTTTGTATTCGCATTTGCAGAAAAATTTTAGGATAGTGTCAGGAGTGATCTTGGTGTCCAGGACCAAAGCGAAACTGGCTAAGAACGCCTGCAGGGTCACGTGAAGAAACTCGAATGTGGCAGAGCTTCCGCACGTATCGTAATGACAAACGGGCCTCAGAAACCCGAACTGAAGGTCCTTATCGTCTAATCCGCAAGACGTGACCTCCTCAATGCTAAATAAAAATGCACCTCTCTCGAGACCTTGCAGAGCGAGTCTAGCGAAGGCCAAAAGCTTTTGCTCGCCGGATTTAAAGGTCTCGGAGGGACACCTCGTACTGCGTTTCAGCAGACCTGGTCGAGCGGTCGTATGACCCAGAAAGACCTCCGAGAGGAGCAGGAAAACATTAGTGAGGGTGATGCATGAGTCCGGCAATTTATAATCATCGTAGATGGAATAGAAATGCTTGAAACTCTTAAGAATGATCCAGCTGAAGAGTGGGATGGAGCAGAGACCGCAGAGATGAGGGTTTGCATCCAGCTGCACTCGCACCATCGCCCTTTGTTCCTCCTCGGGGAAATGCAAAGCCGTGTACGTCCTCAGATGCTCGGGTGAAAAACCTCTCAGAAAGACCTTCTTCCTGATCACTCGGCTTTGGATCTCCGTGCCGGTCCGCGCGGTCAGAATTTTCCGAGAACCGTTCAGCAGTTTTCCACACAGCAGATTCATGAGAAGCAAAAGCGGATGAGTCTTTTCTTCTGGGGAGACCACCTCGGGCACGTTATCCAAGTCAAAGTCTGTTTGGATTTCATCGTACCCATCAAACGCAAAGAGTACGGTCTCTGGGAATCGTAAGATGTACGTAAAGACCTCGTTGTCGGGGTCTCCATCCGGATAGCAGTTGTGCTTGAAGATAAGGTCCCTCAATGAGATCTCATCCGTTTCTTTAAAGGCGCTAAACATCCTGCACCTGAATTTAAAGAAGAACTTGGCGCGAGTTTTCAGCTCTCTCCTGGACCACAGATTCTGGAGTTTCTGAAGAACGATGGATTTGCCTACACCAGCATCACCGGTGATGAAGATGGTCTCCGCCTCCTGGTTGAAGACCCCCTGATCTCCAAGGAGCTCATCCAGACTCTGAAGAAAGCCCAGGCTCTCGCCCTTGTCGTTTACGAGCTCCATCTGTGTGTCTGTGTAGAGATCCTCCAGCGGCGTCTCTTCACGCTTTGAGTATGATGTGATGAACTGAGTGTCTCTCTTGAGCTCATGCCTGAGTTTCTCACTGTACTTGCTAACTACAAAGACATAAAGACAGTTAGTGCACCAAAACTATCAGGAAGATGTAGGCAATGTCATCATAACTGCAGGAATATACTCTTTAAAACAACTATAATATGCAATCATTTCTAAAAAAAAAAAAAAATTAATGGAGGTGTCACGGTCTCAGCTGAATTGAGAAACCATTCTGGAATATTTGAAGAGCTCAGATGCAAAAGCCACTAATCACCGAATGCTGTTTGTTGGCAGAATCCATTAAATGCCACATGCGTCAAGCTGCAAGAGTTTTTGCAACATTAGGTTGTTTATCAAATATTTTGGGATATTAACAGAATATTTGAGAGCTTTTTATGTTTATTCAGAAAGGACAGTGAAGAGCGACTGGAGAGAGATTGAGAAACGACCGTGGATCGCATTCAAACTTGTGAGTACTTAGACATGAATACATACCTGAATGCACTTTCTGACTTTTATCATTTGTAGTTACATCTATAGTGATTTTGCAACCGTTTACTTTGTGTTTTGTGAAAAATAAGGCATTCAGTAACTGACTACTAATAACATTTTATTTGCCATTAAAGTGAAATGATTGAACCTAAGCATAAGACTCTGATTATTAATTAATCCTCATTTACAAGAAAACATGTCAGATGCACTTAGAGGGTTTTGCATCTGAACTCTTCGCTTGTACTTTAAAAATGTATTTGTTTATGCTAATGTGCATTTATACAGCTGCAGAAAAAAAAATAAGAGTCCCTTTCAGTTTTTCTGGATTTAAGTAAAATTTTGTTTCATTCTGTCAACGTTTGACATATTCTTAATAAAAATGATGTTTAATGATTAACTGAAAATTGAAATGGGGAAAACATGGTCAAAATAACAAAAAAAGATGCCGTGTTTTCCGATCTTCAATACTACAGAAAAAACAACAACAAAATACTAAAGTTTTTACATAGATTTTTGGAAAATAAAAATAAGAAATTTGGGGGGACTGATATTAAGCCACATCTTTCATGTGCCTTGTCATGCTCTCAGTCTTTTACATTTGCTGTTGGGTGACTTTATGTCATTCCTGAGGTTTGCATTTGTTGAAATTCAAAAGACACTGGACTGAAATGATCACAATACATCTAGAAATGATGAGTAAAGTCAAAACTGGAGTGGACTCGCTGCTGTATACTTTACCAATTTGACAATAACTAAAATGACAGTAAATGGACAATATTAAAACAAACATATAAATAAAGGATATAAAAATATAGAATATAATAAACTAAACATATAAAACACTAAAAAATCTGAAGTAGGGGTGAGCGGGGTTAGAGTGCTTTTGGTCTTTTTCTCTTACTGTCAGAAGTGAATTTGTGAAAAGTTTTGATGTGTTTTGGTAAAGATATTGAACAAAGAGTGTTTTGGAGGCATGAAAGTAAATTTCTTAAAATGTTTCTTTTTATTTCTGAGTTGGGTCACCAAATCCAACCTTATATTAATTTAATCACTGTCTTGTTACCTAAAACATAACATAATTTTTAAAACATGTCAGCAACTCCTACGATAGCTGGAATTGAAAACATTTTTGCACAGCGGGGTAAGTTGTCACATAGTCTCAGGTATACAATGATAATAAAATGAAAACAACGTATATACTATTCATCAAAATGATAACTCTTAATAAAATATCAGGAAAAAACTCTCTATTAGGATTTTTTTTGTCTTCCCTTTCAAAAAAATCTATTTCTATGCATAGCTGCAAAATACAAGGATGTTTAGATGAAGGATGATGGATGGATGAATGTGTGGATATCTATCTATTATAGGCAGATATAGAAACAATATCCACCTTTAGTATTCATTTAGGTTTCATCAGACGCACATGCGCTGACGAGATACGTGTCTGGATCCGAACTTTACTCCCGGTTTCATTTTTTTAATGGTCTGACTAGTTGCTAAACTGATCTCTTGAACAAATGCCTTGTCGAAAATAGCAAATGTTTTGGTTTCCTAGGTAATGTATGTGTTGTTTTTTGCTTGTTATATAAATGAACTACGTTTAAAGAACTTTGTTGTTCTTAGCGGAGTTTACCGGCAGTTACGTGAGGACCACGAAAGTCGCTTGTTTATGTTGTTACTGCTGAAACCGTCTATAGACAGAATTTGATTGAATTATTTGCGTTTAAACTAAATTTTCTAGCAGGTGTTACAACAAAACCTCTGTTTGTTACAATGAACCCCACCTATGGGTAACGTTTGCACTCCTCTCACTTTCAGTGTAACTGTATGATAACGGTAGATCCCACAAACAAACTTTAAGTGTTCATTTGTAGCAGAGATGTGTGTGTTAATTGCATTAAAAATTATTAATCTAATTGTCTGTGGCTATATGTTGATGTTGAAACACCAATCAGGAGTAGCGCTCCTAATTTCATTGTATGTAATGCAATGACAATAAAAGCATTCAATTCAAATTACATATTTTTTGAATGACAGAGCCAAAGCAAAAAAGTGTTAGTTTGTGCCCCGCTCTCCCCTACTCTCAGAATCAATCCTTATATTATAAATAAGTGTATATAAGATTTGTAATATGATTTCACTCACTGGGGTCTGTGTTAACCACAGGTATGTGATGTATAGTATCTGATGGACTGTACTGAATGTCATGAAACCATGGGCGCAGGTCAATATAAGCATCATACGCTTCATAAAGAATATGTATGAAATATTCAGAACATTCTTCTCCTTTACTCTGGACCAGCTCGAGGATCTTACGCACCTGCGTGTACAAAATGATGACGTCATTTCGTTTTCAGACTGAATCAAATAGATAATGGATTGATAAAGTACAGTAACATTTTATGATGAAGTGATCATACAGTAATGTTTAATTACATGCATGGTTATTATGATGGTTAGTTGGTATAAATATAACAATAAACCTGATCGGTTTTGGTGGCACTTCGCTGTATGATCTCTATATCTTCAGTACAGATGAAGTTGTTCATGTGAAGATTGTCCAGCAAACACTGCGTGTTCTTCACCTGCTCCACCAGAAGCTCCCGATGAACCGTCAGAAGCTTCACATATGAGACTGGATAAGAACCCATCTCTACAGAACCGGGTCAGTAGGTTACTGAGGTTAAACCAGGGTAAATGTTTACGTTTGACACTCGTTAAGTATCCAGCTGATGAACGTCACAAACTCTCAGCAAACACACCCAAACTCAACGCGTCTGACGCCACGCTCGAGCCTCACACACACCTGTCGCGTCATTGTAAAGTTTATAAAGTTTTTAATTACTCACGGAAAAGAAAACGAAAGCGCGTGCATGGCGTAGAACTGCGCTCGCGCATTCATCTCGAGCAGGAAGTGAAACTTCAACATGACCTCTGACCTCTTGAGTCATTTCTGTTTCATATGAGATCACATTATTACATTCTTATTTTTATTATATACAGATCTACATATTAATTCAAGTGATTAAACATTTAATCATGAATTATTTTAAGCTAGACGCAACCTAAGCTTTAAAGGTTCACTTTAAAATAAAAATTATCCCATATTTAACGGTGTAAACTTTTGTATTTCAGACAAACACATGTTTGATAATATGCTGGCTTTATAGCTTTATAATGGAATTGAATAGTGCCCCATTTTCAAAAAAAAACAATCTATGAGGTTATTAAATGTCTTCCAAGGTGAAGCAATGAGTTTTTAAGGAAAATTTAAATTTTAAACTTTATAAACTCAATAAAATTGTATTTAGACAACACTTTTCACAATTGGTCATTATTTTAAAGCAGCTTCACATTAAATAGAAACAAAGAAAAAAACAGAAAAGCAAAGAACAACAAAACAGCAGTTTTTTAATATAGTTTAGGGTGGATCATTTCAGTATTTGAAGTTGGAATTATTCAAAAAGTTATTATTTATGTAATGAGTAGTACTCCATTTTAAACTATATTATGAACATAGTCTAGGTAGGATGTCATCCTTGCCAATGTGTTCATGAAAGAGTTAAGTTGAGGCAAAAGCTGATCTGTGACCCAACTAGGGTCGGCCATTCGTGCCAGTTCCACCGGACACGTCCTAAACAGGATTTCGTTCTCCGGAAGTCGCCTTGCCCGACCGCCGCGTACATCATCGAGGTTCTCACATTTCAGTTAAAATACATTTAGAAAATTAAGATTTATTTATTTTAAGACATACAATCATTGTAGTTTCATTTATACCTTGAAATGTAACGGTTGCTTTTCTGAAATTAAACCCGAAATATTAAACCTTGATGACGTATATGGTCGACCAACGCGACTTCCGTAGAACGCACCCGAAAACCTGTTCAGGACGTGTCTGGCGGAACTGGCACGAATGGCCACCCTAGACCCCAACATTACAAAAACCAATCGCTTCAGTTTAGAAGTGGTTTAATAACTGTATGGATTAGTTTTTGAGGGTAAAAATGGGGCACTATCCAGTGCTATTATAAAGCTGAACAGAATATTGTTTAATATAACCCTGACTGTGTTTGACTGAAAGAAAAACGTCATATACACCTAGGATGGCTTAAAGGTAAAATTAAGGCTAATTTTCATTTTGGGGTAAACTATTCCTTTAACTTTATTTAACGATTTTACATTTCCTTTGGTGTGTAAGTGTGTATTAGTTCATGTTAACAATATGCAAAAGGTACAAACCCCAAAGTAAATGATGACGTGAGTTATCATCCACAACGTAAATCTCTTTTCTTGGACTACTAGATTGTACTTCCTGGGATTGGTGATGTAATAAAGACCGACATTATCATAACTCCTCCCACTTCAGATTCACAGCCTGTAAGTTAACTCCTGTTAGCAACCGAATCTTTCAAACATGGTAAGGAGCGTCACATTTCCTGCTGATGTCAGAGGTATACAGGCCAATCACAACGTACAGTTTAGCTGGCCAATCAGGGACACAGAGCTTTTCAAATCCATGAGTTTTGTACAAAATCAGTGCATTTTAGGAAGACGGGGATATCTTTAGCTACAAAAATGTACGGTATGTGGAAAATAATGTGTTTTTAACCATTAACCATGGGAACACATTGTATTATACCAAATACAAAATAGTGTTTTTTAGCAATGAAATTGGTACTCTTTAAAATTCTTCACATGTTGATGTGTGGTTACAATTATTTAACAAAATATCTTCTTTTGTGTTTAACAGATTAAAGAAACTCATACAGGTTAGCATTCCTGAAAACGGCAAAAAAATGCCTAAAAATGATTAATTGTAGCTGTTGAGTTGATTGTATCTAAAAGGAATGACAAGAATCTCAGCTTTTCCAAAGATATGTGACATATTTAACTTTTTGTTTTTGAGTTGTTGCATTTGATGAAGTTTTCTGTCAAATAATGCAGTGTTCGTCCCATGGTACATTGGAACTTTATTGGAACAACATGCAGATGAGTAAATGACAGGATTTTCATTTTTGGGTAAACTATCCCTTTCATTTTATTGTATGTATTTTATCTATATGTGTTTTATTTGCTGGGAGCCAGAATAATCCTATTAATAATTCTTAAAAGACTCTTAAAAGCAGTGTTGATTATTCTTTTGAGTGTTCAATATAAATATATCTAATTATCATTATATTATGACAATAACAGTGTTGTGGATTTTTAACTTTGAGATGATCTATAAACTTGTGTACTCAATGTAAACAGTAAAAACTTTTAGCAACAGACACTTTTACCTTTCATCCACTAAACTTGACAGACAACTAATATGTATTATTTGCAATTTAATATTTGCTACCATACATTACTAACACTGCATGATTTTTATGTTGATGCATGCAGTGGTCTTCTATAGAGACTCAGTAAATCCAACACTAATCATCAGACAGCATCTCTTTAGTCTGTTCCTTAGATTTTTTCATAGCTTTCTTCAGTTTGTTCATCATAGGAAGGGAACCCTCGTATTTGTTGGTTTCGATAGCCCTGAGTTTCTCCTGGTAGTCCTCTGGTAATCCGTTCTGTTCTGCACCCATCACAATCACCTGTAACAACACAACACAGAAGATCAGATGTGCCGAATGCTTCAAATATAAGGGTTATTATAGCAGAAGAACAGTGTCCAATTTATACAGTCTCATGCATTGTAAATATTAATGAGAATTATTCCGGATGTTTTGACCGTGCTGTTGATCTATTGTCTGTCTCATACAGAGTAAAAGAGAGAAAAGTCCAGTAACAGAGTAAACAACACTGTGCTCCTGCCAACAAACTCATCCTGTGTACAGAATGGCATTAAATTACTCATCTTACAGAGGCATGGTATGGTTGTTATATCATTTTCCGTTTGTAAATATATTTTAATAAAGTTTAAACTGATTGTACAAACCATTACTAAATGTTTTTACATAAAACATTTTCTTTAATATCATGCAGCCCTACCTGTTGTAAAACTTATGGCAAGAGTCTTATGGCAGAACTACTCTTCTTCAAAGGTCAGGTTTAAAAAATCTAAATATAATGCGGGCCAAACTTTTACCTTTATTTTTATATTTCATATATTTTAAATTATATATATATATAACTTATGTAATTTTTGTTACTTTTTGTTATAGGTCATATATTAAACATGTATTTCGCCTTTTAATTGCTGAAAACTCATATTTTATTTTTTATTATCTTAAAAACAATTCCAGTTTAACATTGCAAAAGCCAAATGTTAATAGTTTAACCATGAGCATTGCACAAAAAAGTGTAACTGTAAATAATCAACACATGTATTTTTGTTTAGCACTGACTATATAACTGTTTCACTTTCATAAATTGTTATATTTTAAGTATTCACAACATATATCCAGTTTTCTTCTAATGACTAAAATTGTACTTCACACCGCCTTTTCATTGTGCACTACTAAGGCTGCACGATAGATCGCTTGCGATATCACGCGCATCTCGTCAGTAATGCCGGTTCCTTGATTAGTATTAAATCGCCATCAGCTGCTTTCAGATGGAGCGGCATTAACTGCACAGAGCCGTAGTTCACTGACAAGCTGGACCATATCGCAGGCGATACATACGCGATAATTAATGCGAAATTGCCCCGATTGTCAGTGAACTACAGCTCTGTGCAGTTAATGCCGCTCCATTTGAAAGCAGCTGATGGCGATTTAATACTAATCAAGGAACCGGCATTACTGACGAGATGTGCGTGACAATCACATGCGATTTATCGTGCAGCCCTATGCACTACATTCAGACTCGACTGTCAGAGTTCACCCCCTAGTGGCAGTTGTAATGAAATTACAGTTACATCGTAAATCCTTGTCAACATGGGAGAGAAGCTCATTCCAGGCCAAAAGCCTTCATTTGATAAATATATTTATACTTAATAATTTACTTATCAGTAATCAATCGTCTGTAAAGGATTCAAGGTGTTTTCGCACAAGTTTTTTTATGCATCCAAAGCTCAAATTGAATCCGAAATTACACACTCGCAGATGATTGGCACACCACGCTGCCCCTTTCCGACTCTCCTTCAGGTTTATCGGCCATCATTTATCATGTACCGTAAACTAGTAACCACGCTGATTTTAAATCAGACAAAGATGAACGGAGGGCCGGATAAAGATGTTTGGGGGGGCATGGATTTTCCCCGCAGGTGGCCAGTTGACTAGCCCTGACTTATGGCATTATACCTTGTTTATCATGATTATAACATCTGTACACACATTTAAATTTGTCTGTCTCTCACTTGCAGTGTTTGTAAATTGTTAAGGCATGTTAGAGGATTTTACCTCCAGATACTGCGGTGAAGGAGGAGCATACACGCAGCTGTTCATGATGTAAGTCCGACAGCTGAGATCCTGGTCAATGGTGGAGACGGACACATCCATCGGGCTATACATTCCCATTTTAACACTCTCCTGACTGCAAACACAGAGAAACATCCATCAGGTGTAAGCAGTGATTTCTGGTTTTATAAGTTAAGTTTGCCTCTTACCTGTCTAAAGACTCCATATCTGATATATTCATCCTCCACACCACTCCCCACACCTCATCCCCCGGGCTGCGTTCAATAGTCGCTACACCTCCCTGCCAGCGTTGGCTCGCCACACCTTTGTGGTTTCCAAAGGCCAGTTTATAGTCCTAAGAAATGTAGATGTTTAGCTATGTCAGACATCAAGAGTAGATCGATGAACAGACAGACAGACGGACAGACAGATAAAGAGGAGGAAGAAGAATGATGACCTCATACCTTTAGCTTGGCCACACAGTATACAATTGCTGATGGATTCCTGAGCTGTAGACGCTCCTTGAGAAGGTTACTTCCATAGGCAAAGTACAGGAAGGTGGATGCATTCATTTGATCTGTGCTGTTGTTCATGTCTGAGACTTCAGTGGGCAGAGGGTCTGTGAGGATGAGGAGGGACAGGGTGAGAGGAGGAAGAGGGACTGATCACTGTGGAATCACCAGAACTAATGGTGTGACCGAGGTTAACAACATCTCTTTGATAGATCCGTTCAACAACACTCCATTGTTATGCAAATCCATTGTGTCCCGAACTGCAGTGAAGCTGGACTGCATTCATGTGAAACCTATCACACCACGGGCAAGAACTTTCCCAAACTCAACCAAAGACCCTCTAGTAGAGGCGGCTCAATGTTAAAAGACTTTTTTGTATGGTAGGTTTATTTCACAAAGAAGAAAAATACTAAGAAAAATAGTTTCTAAGTCCTGATCAGCCCAGAGAGTTCATGTTAGATGTCAATTATAGACAAACTTCAGGGCACAGACCATTGAAATACAACTGCTGGACAGCAATGTGTCCATAAAATAACCATCCATTAAAAAAACAGAGTCAAAATGACAACACAAGAAGAGAACTACAGTAGAGTTCTGTGTTAAACTCAACTTCCCTTAATCTCTTCCTGTTTCATCACTTCCTCATCCTCTTTAGTGCTCTTTAAGAAACATAAAATATTTTATTTGAAAACACTCTTTTGTGTGTTGACCTAAGGTTACAGTTTTGTCATTTTGGAGCATTTCTCAGATCAGAAATTTATTTCAATACGCTTTGTTCAACATCCTCATTTTTTTTTTTTGACAAATGGCAAATGCTTTGATAAAATCATAAAGTGGATGTACAATTGTCTGCTGTTTGCTACATTTTCAATTGCTTATGTCATTTTTATCAAAATACATTACACTGGTTTCTGTTGAATAGTCTTACACCTCAAAACTTAGAAATTTAGATTAAAATTTAGAACAAACATTTAGAAATTAGATCATTGCATAAGTATGGAAGCCTATTTCCGACACATAAGAAAAAAATCATGCTCCGGTAAATCATAATTATGAGATAAAAGTCAATATATGACTTTTTTGGGCAGTTTCCAGGACAGGGATTATCTTAAACCAGGACTAGGCCTTAGTTAATTTATGAAATATAACTAGTTTAAACCAACATGCCTTACTAAAAACATTACTTGTGTGCATTTTGAGGCAAAATCAAGGGCACTGATGTATTTAATGATATGTCAGTGCAAGGTGTTTTCAGTTTGGACAGCTCTTACATTTATTTCAGACTAGGACTAGTCTAATCCCTGTCTGGGAAACCATAAAGTTTGACTTTTAATCTCATAATGTCAATTTTTAAGGTCACAATTAGTACATTTTACCTCATAATTTCGATTTTTTTATCTCATAATGTCAACTTTAAAACTCACCTCATAATTTCAATATTTAATCTCATAATGTCAATTTTTAAGGTCACAATTTTTACTTTTTATCTCATAATGTCAACGTTTCAGGTCATAATTTTTACTTTTTACCTCATAATTTTTATTTTTAATCTCATAATGTCAATGTTTAATGTCATAATTTTTACTTTTTACCTCATAATTTTGACTTTAAATCTCATAATGTCAACATTTAAGGTCATAATTTTTACTTTTTACCTCATAAACTTTGACTTTTTATCTCATAATGTCGACTTTTAGGTCACAATTTTTACTTTTTACCTCATAATGTCAATTTTTAAGGTCACAATTTTTACCTTTTAACTCATAATTTTGACTTTAAATTTCATAATGTCAACATTTAAGGTCATAATTCTTACTTTTTACCTCATAAACTTTTACTTTTTATCTCATAATGTCGACTTTTAGGTCACAATTATTACTTTTTACCTCATAATTTCAACTTTAAGGTCACAATTACAATTTCGATTTTTAATCTCATAGGGGTGGTTTCCCAGACAGGGATTATCTTAAACCAGGACAAGTCCTTATTTTAATTAGGAAATATAAATAGTTTGAACAAACATGCCTTACTAAAAACATTACTTGTGTGCATTTTGAGGCAAAACATAATTTTGAGTTTTAATCTCATAATGTCTACTTTATACCTCATAAATTCAATTTTTAAACTCATAATTATGACTTTTTATCTCATAATTTTGACTTTTAAGGTCACATTTTTTACTTTTAATCTCATAATTATGACTTACCAGAGCATGATTTTTTCTTATGTGGTGTAAATACGCTTCCATACATAAATCATGACATGCAGAACGGTTTACCTTTTGTCATCATCTGTTTTTCCTTTTTTTGTAGACGTTTGTAAATGTGAACTGAATTGATCAATTGGTGAAGGGGAATGAATGTGTGAAGTGTTAGATAAGTCATTCTTAGTGATTCTTTGTTACATTGTGAGGAAAGATATTTGTTGTGATGAGGATGAGAATCTGCCTGACAGCCTGGGACATCAGCAGGTCCGTAGCCAGCCTATTGAAAGGGGGGGTTCTTTTTTTCAAAAAGTGGACCTTTTTTGCAGTTTTTCTCCTCCTTTCGTATTTAATTATGAGCAGGGCCGTACGCTGGATTTTATAAATACCGAGGTCCATATATATATATTTTTCTTGGGCATGCACCCCAGGAAAAAATCTTATTTCTCTGCTCTACATTAATGAATTTTAATACATTAGAAAACCAAAGGATCAACTATAGATTTCAAACCATGTCAGTATGCAGAAAATTTGTGTTGTCATTAGGAATACATTTTAATAATTATTTTACCATCCTGTGCACACTGGGAAACTGAATATATGACCATTTTAGTGAATTAACTTAAGGCTATCAATAATTAGTTTATTAAATTAATTCACAATATGCACATACTTATTATACACTTAATATGCTTATACAACATCAGTAATGCAGTGGTGGAACTAGAATTTTATAAATAGGTTGGCCAAGGCTACTTTTGGCGCTCCATATCCCATGAAAGAAAACTGTAATTATTAAAAAAGCATAAATGAATCTACGTTTACTTCACATTAGCCCACATTAGATAAATATTCTTCTTGCCCTGTATGCATTACTGTATGCATTATACTAACTGTAAGATGTCAACATAATGCAAGTATTAATTTTAAACTTCTCACATTTGATTTACTGTCTGTTAATGAAGCAAAAGGCTTCTTGTTAACTGCAACAACTTTAGTAAAAGTTCAAAATTCCACGATAAACCTTACTTCAAATAGCAGAGCTCAACACTATAGGAAGAAGTTACAGTCAGGACCAGTGAGTGTTTCTCTTCTTTTGTTATTTAATTAACTTTAATGACTTCAACAGGTACTGGTTATTGGGCTTAAAGACCAAATGCAATAAAATGTTTAAGCCAAAAGATTAACGTGGGCTCATTTAAACTCCGTGCACGCGCACTACCGGTGGATGAAGCGTTGTACCGCGCATGTGATGCGTCGCGTTTTCAAGTTCAAGCTTAGCAGCAGTCCGGTACAACACAGTGAATCTAATACATTAAAAAGATCTCTAAAGGGTGCCGTTGAATTTTATTAATAAACACGCTGAATAACGGGAAGTGAATTACTGGAGGGAGTGAAAGTAGCGGATTAACGTTATATTTGAAAACCTATGTGGCTTAGCTGCAGTAATGTTTCTTGTCCTGTCACCTTGACAATCACTGCGATTTCATATTTCTCGTCATTAAACTGCTGTATAATAGTTGGCGTTTGATTACTTACATGTTTCTTGCACTTCCACTAACTGCGCATCTGACCTCTGTGTTGCACCTCTGTCTGCCTGGTTTGATTTGTCATCTCGGTATCATTTTGACTTTATCTTAATTAATGGGGTGCAGCGCAGACCTGTTGGCCTGTGACATCACACTACCGCGAGATCTATTTAAAAGCATACTGGGCCATTTACTATTGAATCGGTCTTGCGGTGCTAAAACGTCACATGCCGATCGGTCTGCGCAGCCAGAAGTCAAACGAGCGCTGAGCGTTGAGTCAAATAAGACGAGCCTCAGAAAATGGCCGAGGTCCGGACCTCTGGGTCCTCAGTGGTGGGTACAGTCATGCGTCCAGCTACAATAATTTATCATACTAATTTGAAACAGAAACCCGGAATATTTGTCACAAGCATTGATTAAAATGATGACAATCACGTGAAAAAACTACTTAAATTCTGGACCTTTTGGCAGTGAGGGGGGTTCGTTCGAACCACCCGAACCCCCCCTGCCTACGGGCTTGATCAGGATGTCCATCAAGAGAAAATTTTGAGTTGAGATTTGAATTTTTTTTACAATGAACCTTTCTAGTTTTGATATTTTGGATTAGTACTGTAAAATGTAATTTATTCAATACCACAATATGTGTAACTTTTTTACAGAAAAAATAAAGGTGTAAATGTGAACTCCTTGTTACCATCAATATTTCACATACACTAATGAGTAACTTCATACTGTTGAAACTAAAAAAGTGCAGCCATGTTTATTTACAATCATCATTATCAAAAGTGTAGCCGTAAAGTTCACATCAGAAAATAAAGACACCTATAATTGTGTACTTGTGTTATATTGACAACATGCTAAACATTTTGACTGTCTTGTTCATGGGGATGACATACTGTGTGTTGTTCACTGACATAAAAAAATACTTTTGAAAAATGAACTAAGGATTTTAAAAAAGTTCTTGATGCTGTGCAGTTTGTACCTATTGTTCTAAGAAATTTACTTTATTTATTTTTAATTATTTTGCCAATTTTAAGAGTAGTTCGTGATATGCTCCAAAGCCATTGAGAAAGACTAATTGATAGTTTAGACTATAAATTATGATTTTGATCTGTACTCATTCATGCTTCTTGACAACAGTCTACAGTTAAACTAATAACTACTGTATGTCTTTTTTTATTATTAAAAGTACTGTTTGTTAAACGTATCTGTCTATTGTCATTTTGTTACAACTCTTTAATAAAAGCAATGTATGACGTTTACTTCCACTGAAGACAAAAGAACAGAATATTAATGAATGTACTCTTTCAACAAATGTAACTTATCTGTATCATTTGTGTAACTGAACTTTAAACCTTACAAAGTTTCAGAGTTATTGGCGCTGTGACAACTAACCCCGGTGTTCCACATTCACGCAGCAGCGACTGTACAATAAGTCTGAAGGTCATGAGGCCAACTGAACCGATTTTATACTTACATTGTGCTGTGTGAACGGATACCGGGTCGGTCTGTCATACTGTCATACCGCGCGAATAATAATTGCGGGAAAACGACATGCTGATCCATCCGTTCGGTCACATGCTGTTCTCTACACTTACTCAAAAGGTTAAAAAAAACAAATTCGATTGGTTTATTACGTTATTTAATGTTAATTCTAACAAAACATTCCTGTGTGGTGGACATCGCCATCTTTGATTCTATAGGTCACGGTTACTATAGTGACAGACGTTATTTTCAGCTATCGCGAGAACAGAACTGACAGCGCTCGTGCTCGTCCCGCCGCTGCTGTCACTGATGTACGGATGGATGAGTACCGAAGTTCATTTGTTTCTATTCCTGTTGTCGAATATCTGATCAAACATGAAAGATCACTTACCTGCAGAACACAGAAGTAAAAGTCCGATCAGACTGACGCCAATGATAAACAGTTGCATTATTGCGGACATTGTTTCTGTACGACGATTCAATCTGATGTGAGAGAGAGATAAGAACCAAAGGCTTTTACCCACAGAGCCTGAGGGGTGGATCTTTAATCTTGTTTACCCACAGGAGGGGTGGATCTTTACACCCGTTTGCTCTCAGAACTGTTCCCCAATGTAAAAATGTAAAGGTAAAGCTTTTTTGGACGGTCAGTATAAATAACATTGAAAGTTTCTGTCACTGACATTTTACAGTTTGGTAGGTTAAAGCAAAGCTTTACTGTAGCAATTCAGATTACAGTCATTTATTTTGTTAATATAACAACTGTATTAAAATAAACTACTGTATGTTATTAGAGCCATTATAGATTAAACGCATTGATTTATCCCTTCAGATCGTTGCTGTCCCAATAGATGGCACTGTTCCCGTATGGCAAAAAAAAGATGAATGGAATTTTTTTATTAAATTTGTATATTTCTAAATATAAAAAATGAGTTTCATCTGTTGAATGGCCACTATGAAAATGAGTGGTTTTGTAAATAGAGTATGGTAAAGCATCAAAATGATTTCTATTAGTTTTATTATTTATGTGGTTTTTATTTTCAGCTTCACAGACACAATGCCAACAGTCCATCACAAGTGCTTCAGGAAGAGCCAGACCCTGGATTTAAAGTCTGTCAGGTTAGTAACACTGAAATATATAAACCGTATGAGTTTTATTTAAGTCACTCATAGTAACCAGGTAACTGTATCAAGTATCAGAGCTTTGTATATTCCAGTTTTTTTTTTTTGCAAACAGAAACCCTGACAACATTAACTTACATTTTTGCAAATTTCATCAGTTTTCTTTACACTCAATTACAAATATTAATTAATATTAATATTATGCTTGCAACTGTTTCTAAAAATAGTAATCACATGTAATGGTTGATTTTCAGTCAGATGGATCTTTTCTGTTTTTGACTGAATAAAACCTTCACACATTAGTCAAAAGTCTGTCTACTTAAGAGTAAAAATGGTTTGATTCTTGGCCAAAATGGACGATCTTTATTTGTTGTAAATAAGCTATCTGTAAAGTATACACACAGTTTGTTCAATACATTACAGTCTAAAGGTTCACACTGTCCCAACAAACACTAACTTAGCTTTGGCATTTGTGTTGACTTGAGCATTGGTTGAGTTCCCCACATTAACTAACCTTCAGATTAACACTTGCATGATGATAGTGTGACATGTAGATAAATGTCAGCCATACAGTATGTTACAGCCTAGTCATAAATTAATTAGTTGGCTCTTATGTACCTATCTTTAGAGGCATGACACAATCCATATTTGTTTGTTAATGTGGAAAGACACATTTAAAAAAGTGTTCCTCAGTGTTGGGGGGGGTCTGGCATAAAGCATAATAATATAAATGTTGGGGTCCCCTGGTTTTTAATTAAAATTAAAATACTGCATGAATTTAAAATTCTCGTGCTGTGCTGCCATAAAGCAAAACTTTCCATTATTTGTCCCAATTTCGCAATAAACTCATCCAAAAGATTTCTGTCTAAAATAAATGTAATCTCTCAAGTGCACCTCATGCTGTTTTCTGGAGGAATTGACAGATTGTTAGATTTAGATTTAGGACTGGGTTAGGGGCTTTACAAGTGTCTTAAACTATTATTTCACACTCATTTGAGAGATAAAAACAGCAAAAATATAAATATTTCTTTGGCCAAAATATGGTTTAAATATATGCTAAATACATTTCAAATTTTGCTACAAATATAGAAGTTTATAAAGTATATTTTTACATAATATATACTTTTAACATTTTCAAACCTTTTTTGTTTACAGGTTTATAACATAAAACATTTTTTTTGCCAGTGCGATGTGAATATAAATGCTTTCAGATATATTTATTTGTTAAATATATTTTTGAAAATATAAAAAATGGCTATATAGCACCACTATAGCATAAGATATGGTTTTATATAGCACAGTATGGTTCTACACAGATTCTACACAGGTACTACATATGGCACCTAAAATGGTTCCCCAATGATTTTGAACCAGTGAACCACTTTTAGTGCTACTTTAGCACAATTTGTTTTTAGATTGTATGGGTAGGGTTTAAGTTAATGGTAATTTGGGGTTTCTTTAATTAAAACGTTGATCCAGGACCAACAAAAATGTTGATTCATGATCAAATCTTACTTTGTGAAAACACTATAACCCTTAATGACGTGGGGTGGTTTGCCTGGGGGCTTAACTATCGGACCTCGTCCAAGGAACTCACATAGTGATCAAATCTATAGCACCAAAATAGTTGCATTGATAAAAAATATGTCAAATTCATAAATGTAATGCAATATAAATATAACCTGTACTGGTACTGTACAGTAGATGTCACAGGGTTACCTCATCCAGGAACCTGGGAGTGATCACTGACGACCAACTGAGCTTCACTGATCACATTGCTAACACTGCTTAATCTCGTAAAGTAGATCTGTCTTGTACAACACCAATAAAATCAGACCATTCCTGTTGGGGAACGCTAAACAAATCCTCATCCAGGCTTTAGTCTTATAAGCCGACTGGACTATTGTAATGATCTCCTGGCTGACCTTCCAGCCTCCACAGTCAGACCTCTACAAATGATCCAGAATGAAAAAATGAAAAAAGCACGTCCCTCCCCCCCCTTTTCATTAGTTTACATAGGCTTCGTATAGCTGCCCACATCAAGTTTAATGCTTGAAAATAATAATATCAAAAAATCATTTTTATTAGTAGTAACATGGTTGTGGTAGAGGGCCCAACTTCATATTCTTTCATAGGGCCCAAATATTTATATTGGCGGCCCTGCCTACAATACAGCCATGACTCCTTGCGGCCCTATAAATACACTTATTCCTTCATACACGCCCCTCAGATGCTGCTTATGGTGCCATTTGAATTCCTATGGAGATGATGTACAGGTGAGTTTAGGCTGCGCTTCTAAAAAAAAAAAACTTTATGCAAGTTACATAAACATGAATGCTCCTAATGCATCGTAGCATGCAGTCCTGTTGAACGTACTTTACATACGGTTGTGGTAACAAAACTCCAGTGAAAGTGATATTGCTACTATTAAACCAGATGAGTTGAGCTAACTAACTATATATATAATGAACTGGTTTCCTGGACAGGTTTATTCTAATCCCAGACTAAAATGCATGTCTGAGCTAAAACATCTTGCAATGAAATATCAGTGCAATTGTTTTTCTCAATATGCACACCAGGGTTGTTTTCTGTAAGGTATGTTTGTCCTGGAATAATCGAAACCCTGTCTGCCCCATAGTGAGTTAAATTAACTTGAACTAACTTGCTCAGCAGAATTCTGTTTCTTCAGCTTGGCAGTAGTTGACCTAAACTGTACTTAACATGCGTAGAGAGTTTCTGCTCTTGTTTGTACTCCAGCTCCCATTGAGTGGCTTCACAGTCAATTCTCCATCTGTTTATAAAAACCTTCTCGGACTCTTCTAGAATAATTATTGTGTTGTGCATCTGCTGTAAGCATTGCGTGTCCTTGCTACAGGACTCATAATAGTTAAACAGCGCCGGCAACAGCGACATCCTGAAACAAACAAACACATGCTTTTGGGTGATCGGTCAGTGGGATGCATGGAAAAACAAGTTTGCACACAATTATACAGCTGTGACCTCTACATCTGCTCACAGTGAACACCAATAAAACAACTATCAGATGACCTACAGCTAAACTCAGTTTATATAATCACTACCTAGCATGAGAGAATCACACACCTGTCGAGAGAAAATCATAATAAATAATATTTGTTTTTTGAAAAGCCGTCTCTTCTCCATTTGTTGGGTAGATTATTCTCATTTGAAACGTAAAATACATTTTTGGAGAAATTATATTTAAATTTTTGACTGAAAAAGTCACATCTATAAAATTGGAATTGCTCAAAACATAATAGAAAATTAGAAGTGCATTGTCAGATGTTGAAAATAAATCTCCACAGCTTAGTTAATAATAGTAACTTTTACATGAAACTAGTTGATTAAAAACAAGGACGTTGTTTCCAAGCACAGTTTGACATCTTCACTTAAAGGGTTAATGGTATATCCCAGGTTTGTGGTTCACAGAGATGTTAAGGGTGTGTGTGACCTTCATGGTCAAGAACATATGGGTGTTTATTTAGCTACGAGTGTTCAACACCAATCCAATAAATGATGATACTTTACTGTATGTGTTATTAATGTAACACTGAGTCAACAGGCAAACCAGTTAACATCTTACACTAAAACTGCTGGATGAATTACAAAAACAAATAGAGATTAAAAGAGAAATCAGGTTTATTGATTGTAAACAATAACAGTGATTTTTGCCTTAACATAACAAATAATAAATCAGCTCCGTGTTTCTAAGAATGTCAGTAAAAGTGAATGTGATAATCTGTGTGTCGAGGAGATGAAAGACGTCAAACATTCACCTAAATGACATAAGTGCAGCCAATAACAGTATGAGTTCCTCCCCCAGACGTTTACTGGAGTGCTGCCACTTCACAAGATTTACACAGCCGTCTTTACATTCACTAAACTCGCTGGAAATATTCCCACAATCTCCGCTTCAGTTGGGATTTGATCTCTGCTGACTCTTCCGATTGAGCGGACAGGACTTTATCGTCATGACCAAAGAATCCCGTCCGTCCTGGGACAGTCCCGTGCAGTTTGTCCTGGCTTGTGTGTCCTATGCAGTCGGTCTTGGGAATGTCTGGCGTTTTCCATACCTCTGCCAAATGCATGGGGGAGGTACGATCATTCATTCTTTCTCTTTTCTTATTTAAACTGTCCTTTTATACAACAAACCTGAAGACACAAACTTCACAACTATAACAACAGCAAATAAAAAGTGCTTACTAACTAACACTTTATTTTATTGGTATAGTGTATTTCACAATAGACGTTGATGTTATTAATGCTGCTTTATATAAATCAATTCTTTTTGTCATGCTGTTTGTTTTGCATTACATTCATACTAGTTTTTATTCTTCATCTTGGCCATTATTTATTTTTGAGACTTTATTAATAGTCAGAACATCCAAATCTATAAAAATAATAAAAACTACAGTCACACATACAACAATAAAACAATATTCAATATTGTTTAGTGTATCATTTCTTAATAAAGCTATAATACAGAAAACACAAACCAGGTTTATTATTGTTAATGAACTCCTATCAGTTTTACAAAAAAGTTTTCTATTTTTTTTTGTGGTATTGATGATGAGGGCATGACATCGTCTAATGTTTTTATTGGATTCAATAAAACCAGATTTATCTTTTCTCTGGTTATGCATTCAGTGCGCGTCTTTAACAACTGGAATGAATAACAATTGATAAATGTTTCATTTACTTTTGAAGAAAGAGATCAAAGTGCAGATGTTAATGAAGGAATGTATGCCGTGTCAGAAACTGTTGATCTACAGGATTCTACTGTGGCCAAGAAGTCATGGAATTTCTGGAATATCATGGAATTTTAAAAGGTCTTTTCCAGACATTGAAAGTCAGGGAATTTTATTTTTTGTGATTTTAAAATATTTATCAAAATAAAATCCGCTTGTGACATTGTGACGTAAGGAATACCATTTCCGGGTCCAAGCCTCCAATTTAAAAATCTGTTTCTTGGCACTGTTTATTCATTTTACACATTAAAGCTACATTTTTATTAGGGCTGGGCATAGATTAATCTAGATGAATCTCATACAAAATAAAAGTAATTTTTGCATAATATATGAGTTTATGATGTGTGTAAATATTATGTATATTTATACACACACACATACATGTATATAAATTTAAGAAATGTTTTATTTAAATATAGTTTTTTATATATAATTTAGAATATATAAAATATAAATAAATATATATACACATGTAAATGTTTCTTAAATACATACATGAATGTGTGTGTATTTATACATACATAATAATTACACACAGCACAAACTCATATGTTATGCAAAAATGTCTTTTATTTTGTATGAGATTAATCTAGATTAATCTATGCCCAGCCCTAATTTTATAAACTCACGGTGTACACTACATTATTCAGGCTCACAGCATCCCAGATATAGATCATGGAAATTTCGCTTTTTCCTCAGTGAAAGTCAGGGAATTTGACTAAGAGTTGGAACCCTGATCTAACATTTCTTCATTATAAAGATGATCTTGTGAGTCAATGTCATTTATTGTTTGATTTATTTATCTAAATGTGATTCAAGGTGGATTTCTGATTCCTTATCTGTTGATGTTGGTTTTGGAGGGAATTCCTCTCTTCTGTATGGAGTTGGCGATCGGTCAGAGGATGCGTCAGGGCAGCATTGGGGCGTGGACGGCCATCAGCCCGTATCTGGGTGGACTGGGTGAGCTTCCTGCGGGTCTTCTTTACCACCTTACATTCTCTACTAGATAGTTAATGGAAGGTAATTAAGTTGTTATCTGCCCATGACAGGCTTTGCCAGCGTTGTGGCATCACTTTACTTATGTCTGTACTACAACATCATCAATGCCTGGAGCTTCTGGTATCTCTTTCATTCATTTCAGGTTAGAGTTAATGTACATCAATAGTCTAGGGAATGGACTTACAGATGCATAATAAACTGGCACTGGATTAAACTTTGTGGATACGATGCATTTAGACATACAGTGTGTGTTAATATTCATTGTGTATGTGTTGTGTTTGTGTAGTCAGTGTTGCCCTGGTCCCAGTGTCCCATCAACATAAACCAGACCGGATATCTGGAGGAATGTGAAGTGTCTTCATCCACAGAGTATTTCTTTTACCGCGAGACCCTGAACATCTCCTCCTCTATAGATGAGAACGGTGGGATTCATATGGGACTGGCGCTCTGTCTCCTGCTGGCGTGGGTCATAGTTTTTCTCTTCATCGTCCGTGGGGTCAAGTCCACAGGAATGGTAAGATCAGCACCCCAATCACTGTGATCAGAAATCACATCTGTGCTTTGACAGTGTAGTTAACATTAATGCCACAGTAATTCATCAAATCTACACATATCTGTTATTATTAATCATATCTTCAGTGGATACACCAAAAGAAATATGACCAAAAGTTGATAAACAAATGGGCCATTCCACCGAATCGTGCCATTTGCATGTTTTAACTCATCAAAATTAAAGTTTATTTTTTATCACTAAATAATAATAATAACACACATATTTTGCTTTTCAAAATGAGTATTGGTCAGTCTCAGATAACTAGTTTATTTTTAACATGGTTGGTTAATGGAGGATGGAGGCATTTTGGTAACAGTACTGAGTTTTTAGCATAGATTTAGCAAATACATGAAATATATCTGCATTAAATGTTTCATGTTTAAAAGTTTTTTTATATATAAACCAATAACATCAAAGAAATAATAAAGATAACAGGACTGAACATTAAGTTTGACATTCACAGTCATAGCATCAATATCATAAAATATACAGAAAAGAAAATGAGAAAAGTAACTTTTGATCTTCTTAACTTCTTACACCCTGAAGCTATTTTGGGGATTTTCGCCTGGATTTGGCCTACCCAATTTCAAAAGCACCCCATACCCACATGCAGAGGTTTACATACAAAAGTTTGGTATCATTTTACAGGTAACCCTTTGAAATTACATAAAACACTGTTAAAAGTGCTCAACATGGTTGTATGTGATATCAGTCCTCTAAGAAACACAAAAATAAATAGGCGCTTTTTGATGTTTTTTTCTAAAGTTTTTATTTGAAAGTATATAACTCTGGCCCTGGGTATCTCAGGTCCCTGCAGACAGTTTTGTTTGATTCCAGCAATTGTCAGCTTACAGAGGAAAAAGGAATTTTTTCTCTATCATAATCTATGCAAAAGTTATTTTACCCCAACTGATGGGAGGAATAATACCCTTTTTGTATACAATTTCTGCCTAAGAACATTTGAAGTGTCCCCATAACCACATACAGTGGAATAAATGCAATTTCTTTATATCATTTTAAAGAAAACCCTTTGAAGTTACATAAAAAGCTGCTGTTTGTGACAAATAATGTTATTTATGTTGTTTTTCATATGATGAAACACCAAATTTTCTTTTTTATGTTGTAAATACTGTCTTTGATAGTGTATAACTCTGGTTCTGGTGCTCTAGCAGACTGCAGACAGTTCTGGTTGTTAGCAGCAGCAGACAGTAAACACCCAAAAAAAGAATGAACTCTTTAGCATGTCGCATTCAAAAGTTATTCTCATTTTACTAAAGGGTGTGAAAATACATTTTTCATATAAATATTAATTTTTTGTTTTGCACATATAATAAATAGCAAGGGATTAATCATACAACCAAAGAAAATGCTGTGAATGGACTCATTGTTTAGAGTAGGACCTAAAATAAAAGATGGTGTATCATTTGTGGCTATATGTGCTATCTGAGGCAGTCCACACTCAAGTTTCACATATGTTTACAAAAGACCATTTTTTACCTTATTATTCATTCAGCGATTGTTGGATATGTGTTGATATTAGAACAAAAATAACGCTGTAGCCTTATTCCTGAGAGTGAGAGCTTTCATTTGATATAAGACTTGCCCATGTTTGTCATTTTTGAAAAATATGAAATATGTAAATATTAAATGATATAATAAAATATTGGGGGGGTGATAGTGTAAATTAAGTGTAAATAACTTTCTTACAGTAAAAGATGTGTCAAAGTGATGCATATCTGCAGAAAGTAGAGACTCTAAGCTTTCAAACAGTATCTCATATGTGTTACTGGGGTCCATGACAGAGCATCAAAGATTAAAAGAATATTTTATATTAAGTCAAAATACGAAATTCTGGACCCGGGACAGGGTCCTCAGGGTTGAAGAGGTTAACATGGCCTTCAGAAGATCCAGATGATGTCACTTCCTCTTAAAAATGTGACTTTTTTGTGATATTTCTAGATTTTCGGAGAGGGGAATGTGATGGGTAAATGAAATCCTGGGATATGACTAAAACTTGCATTTTATCTAAGATATTATGACTTTTTCAATGGTAAAAAGCACTATAAAAACATATTTATAACAAAGATGGTATATGGACCCACACAAAAATGCAAAAAATAAACATATTTGCAGAATTTTATGACCTCTCAAATACGGGTAGGTTTCTTAAAAAATACCAAATTTTGAGCAAAAAGCTGAAATAATTGCATTTTTGTAAAGGACTTTTGTTAGAGATCAGATTCAGAACGAAGATCAAAACATACACAGTTGTTGAATTAGTTGATGTGTCAGTTTTTTATAAATTGGGTAAGAGTCACCTAGTGGATAATAGCGGAATTACAGATAACAATAAAAACTCATTAGGGAAGCGTCATTAGCAGGGAAATGTTTTCTCTTAATTGAGGAGATAACTCATCAGTGTTGGGAAAGAGTTAATAAAGTCGCATACCTTTGATGGAGATTTTAGAGAAGAATTTCACAGATTATTACAATGCATTCTTTGGCACCTTTAAAGGTAAAGTATAGACAGAGAGAAAAATGCTGTTTTTCAGTGTTCTAGGTAGTTTTTATTAATGTTTTAAATTATATTGTTTACATTGTTGTTAGATTAACATGCAGGAGACTTTGCTTAATAATAAATTGTATTCTAGAGTTAGTTTTCTTGCATTTTTATACATACACAGATTTGGTGGAAAGGCCCAAATAATAATTCACAGTTACATACGCAGTGTCAAATTATATCAGTTCTCGAAATGAAGAAAGCTAGTTTTTTATCAACATTCTTGAACTTTGACAGTCAACTTATAAACGTATAGGAATAACCTTAAATCAGTGTTGTATTATCTTTTCTGTATATTTAAATATGATTTTTTTTAGGTTGTGTATTTTACAGCTACATTTCCGTATGTAGTTCTCATCATATATCTGATTCGTGGGATCACTCTTCACGGGGCCTGGAACGGAGTCAAATACATGTTTACACCTAAAGTATGTTTGTGTTTAAAGAACAAAGATTTCCTTTATTCCCATTACCTCTGTCTATATTATTAAATGTGTGTGTATGTGTGTGTGTGTTCAGTTGGAGCAGTTAGCCAATCCTCAGGCTTGGATTAATGCGGCCACACAGATCTTCTTCTCTCTGGGTTTGGGTTTTGGTTCTCTGATCGCGTTTGCCAGCTATAATCATCAGAATAATAACTTTGAGAGGCAGGCGGTGGTTGTGTCTTTGATCAACAGCGGCACTTCAGTGTTTGCAAGTGTTGTCACGTTCGCCATCTACGGATTTAAAGCCACGTTTAACTATGAAAGCTGTTTGGAAAGGTGAGACGCTCTCATATAAATGTATGTATTTGTACTGTTTGATTTGAATAACTATACTCATATAAATCTGTCATATGAACGATTTGTAGTGAATGAAAGCCATAGATTGTCAGCTTTACCGACTGAACTCTTTTGCTGTTTGTTCAGGACGAGATTGTTACTGTTGAACACATTTGATCTGTCTGAGAGTGAGATCACCGCTGATAATGTGAGCGTCTGGATCTCTTTACTGAATCACACCAGACCTGAGGAGTTTGCAGCTATCGCTTCAAAAATAGAAAACTGTAATCTGGAGTCTGAACTGGACACGGTAAAGTCTCGCTTTAATCCACATCACTGTTAGTCTCACAGAAACAACATCATTAGATATCAAAGTCTGACTTAAAGTATGAATCTAGATCAGTGGTTCTAGTACTGCTACACCGTGAAACCATGGTATTTTTGCTAAAGGTTATCATACCACCAGAATCTTAACTTAACGTCTGGTCTCTGTTTGTTTAATGGTCTGACGTGTGGCTAAACTAAACTCTGGAACAAATACCTTGTTAAAATTACAAATGTTTTGGTTTCCTAAAGACGAGGGGAGACATCAATCATGGATTGGACTCTGTTGTTATTGATTCTTTACCGAGTTTAGTTTGTTTTTATGAAAGCTATTTGTTTGTACTGCTGAAACCATTAGGGTGGCTATACGTGCCATTTTCACCAGACTGATCCTGGTCACGATTTCGGGTGCATCCTCTGGAAGTCGCATTGGTTGACCGCATACGTCATTGAGGTTCTTACATTTCAGTTAAATACATATATATATTTCTCTTAAGACATACAGTCATTGTAGTTTCATTCTTACCTTGAAATGTAACGGTTGCTTAAAACCTGAAATAATAAACCTCGATGACGATGCACCCAAAATCTTGGCCAGGATGTGTCCAGCGAAAATGAAACCGTCTATAAGTCTCTTTGAATAAAATGCATGAATGTATCTCTCTTTCTCTGTCTGTAGGCGGTTGAGGGCACAGGTTTGGCCTTTATTGTGTACAGTGAGGCCATTAAGAACATGCCCGTGTCTCAGATCTGGTCTGTCCTCTACTTCATCATGTTACTGTTGTTAGGAATGGGGAGCATGCTGGGTAACGTCACAGCCATCATCACCCCGCTGGGAGACCTTAAGTTCCTGTCAAAGAGATTCAGCAACGAGACCATCAACGGTCAGAAGACAACCAAAATATCTGCTGTCACATTTAGGCCTTTTCATTACTGATCTCAAACCTTAAAGCAATGTTGATTAATTTGCTCTGACATGATTATAAAGGTGATTCATTTACTATTTAATCAAAGAAATCAATGTCATTTCAACTAAATAGCAAGTGAAGTTTGATTGATAATAAATGAAATAACGCATATGTAGTTTGGTTTGTTTGACAGGTGTGGTGTGTCTTGTCTGTCTTCTGCTGGGTTTTGGCTTCACCACGCGCTCAGGCAGTTACTGGTTCACTATATTTAATGATTACGGAGCGACGCTGTCTCTGCTCTTCATCGTTTTCTTTGAAGTCATCAGCGTCTGCTACGTCTATGGAATTAAAAGGTAAAAAAGTGAACGTGTGATGATAAAAATGCAGTATGAAGTTAAAACAACTTGGTTTTGCTAGTCAATTCATCCTACTATTTTAAGTGTTGGCTTGTGAAAAGTTGACATAACTTATAAAAACTAATTTTTTCAAATTTAAGTAACAAAAATATATGTTGTTTTGACAAAAAATGCTGCATTTTATATTAGACATCCGCACAACAATTACTAACCAGCAGTGTTGAGCTACTGTAGTTACTCAGTAATAAATTAAACTACTAGTTACATAACTTTTCCATTACATACAAAAAATTGGTAAATGCATCATTTTTGCAGTCTGTGAATCCATGAAAGTAAATAAAGAGCAGAACTGGCTCAAACTATTTTTAACCCTGGAGAACCCAATAAGATTTTGTTTAGCAGCAATTAACAGCGACCAAATTTGACCCCGTGGGTTCTCCAAGGTTAAACAACGTGTAATGTCATTTAATAAAGCAGTAACTAAAATCTGTACCAGGCCTCATGCAGGTGGAACCGACCAAACAACCGAATACCAGGGAAAGTAATATTATTACAGTTAGTTACTGCCCAACACTGCAACAAGTGACTCAAGCTTTCACCTGAATAACAACAGATATGAGAGGTTTTTCTTAATTAGTCAATAAGAAACACCTTTCTTATGAAACACATTTATCAACAATCAAATAATCACAAGTTAACATTAAAACAAAGAAGGGCATGTCTAGATAAACCAATAAAAGACCATGTATCAGGAAGAAGATAATGATTAACCAGATCAAAAGCCTTTGAAAGATCAATAAAAATAACACCAGTAGCTTGGCCTTTGTCAAAAGATGAGAAAACTTCATTTAAAAAGAGCAATAGTAGAAGATAAAATCAGACTGAAATGGTGATAGAATATTCAGTAAACTCGTATAGGAAGAGAAATATAAGTTTATCCAAAATGTTCATAACAGATCAAATAATGGAAATCAGATGATAATTGTTCATATCAAAGATTGATGGAATAACTTAAGCAAATTTCTATATAGAGGGACCAGAACAAGTTGACAAAAAGAAATTAAATTAATAAATATGCATACACAAATTAGGGATGCTTAACGATTAATCGTGATTAATCGTTAGCAGAATAAAAGTTTTTGTTTACATCATATATGTGTGTGAACTGTGTATAATAACTTTGTAAAAATAAATGTACACACATGCATGTATATGTTTTAGAAATGTTTACATGTGTATATACATTTGTATATTTATGTATAATTTATATTATATAAATATAAATACTTAATATATATAAAAAAAATTCTTAAAATTATACATGAATGTGTTCATATTTATATATATATACATGTTTATTATACACCGTTTACACACATATGTGATGTAAACAAAAACTTTTATTCTGCTAACGATTAATCGCGATTAATTGTTTAGCATTCCTAACACAAATACAAAACATAAAGATTAGAATTTATCCCAGTCTAACATGATCCTCTCAATACATGTTTAACATAAATGAAGTCAACAAGTTATAATCTATTATTTTGTAGAACATTTTAAATCTTCCAAAGCAAAATGTCCTTTTCTAATGATTTATTGTAAGTTGTGCGCTAGCATTGATAATCTTCTGGACTTTAAATCCCCATAACAGAGTTCCAGTGTTTCTTGTAATCTCTTCTGAATTTGTGTCTAATACCTTTCATTCTTACTCTTAAATAACCCACAGACATTACAGTTTTATTATGTAGATATTATTTTTATGTCATTAATCTTGACGTTTGAGTTGAGTTTATTATCTCACAGTCCTGATGAATGATCCATGTTCATCTTAATGTTCAATTGTTGTTCTTCACAGGTTTGAAAAAGACTTTGAGGATATGTTGGGCCATCGGCCGAACTGGTACTGGAGAGTGATGTGGACAGTGGTGAGCCCGGTTCTCCTCATCGGCCTCTTCATCTTTTACATCATCAACTACATCCAGGGCGGGACACCCACCTATCAGGCCTGGGACAAAGATCTAGTGAGTCATGTTTGGTTTGAAATGTCATGTTGTGTACTGTAAAAATGTACTTAAATGTTTAAGTTTAAAGAACTTCATTTCAACTTTTTTGACTAGTTAGAAGTTGCTATAAATAATAAAAATAAAGTTGTAATAACTTAAGCGCATTCAACGTTATTTTTTTATTTATACTAAATCTTCACTAGTCAAGAATGTTGAAATAACTTGTTATTTCAAGTTGTTAAAACTTAAACATTTAAGTAAATACAAGGATTTTTTTTTAGGTATACTCTTAACTGGATCAGAGATTATTGAGTTGTTTTAGTTGATGATTCTTTAGTCTTTCATGTTGTGAATTTTTTTGATTTCTGAGTCTTCATACAAGCATCATTTAAAAGAGAAATAATGCCATGAATGTTTATCTTCTGTAGGGTAAATCAGTGATGAAGGAATATCCTCCGTATGGTCAGGCGTTCATAGCTCTGCTTCTGTTGTCTGCTGTAAGCTGCGTTCCTCTGGTGGCTCTTTATGAACTCTGTAAGAGAAAACGGCGAGGACAGCCGATCCGTGAGCGTCAGATCATCACTACAGTCTCATCTGGACTTTAACCTGATTCAGATCAACTGCTGTCTAACACTAATCACAAAATATATTTGTGTTCATCAGTCCGTAAGTGCTGTGTATATTTAGAAACATATTATACGTGGTTTTATAAATGTAAATTTTTGAAGAACACCTTAATAACGTGAATAGAAAAATCTAACTTGCATCCAGTAACATTAACAGAGATATAAGAGTTTATTCTTGATGGCACTCTTTCCCCGCCAGTGTTTAAAAAAAGTTGCCAGCAGGCACCAACATTTTTTATGATTTTTTAATGTCTTACAGAACATTTTCTTCTTTAAATATATAAACATATGTCAATTGATTCAAATATTGAATCTAGATTAATCACATGACTGTCATGAGTTAACTCGCAAATAATCACACATTTTTATCTGTTCTAAATTTCCCTTAACACTTTTCAAGTTTTTAATCCTTGAATCAACATGGGCATGGACAGATGCTTCATGCAAATATATGCCTGTTTACATTTTCAACAGAACCATCAGACACTGTTTCTATATATTTTTTTCTTTCCGAAGACCCGTTTCTTTCTCATTTCTGTTTGCTGCTGCAAATTGAGTTGAAATGAGTACATTTTCACAAATGAGTTATTTATATTTTGACATTCTCTATTAAAAAACAATGATTTGTTGGAATGTGAAAAACATGCTGAGCTCCAGCTGTTTGAAGGTGACAGAGTCAGCAAAGTTCATTTTGAGCAAACTCCAAAATTACCACAAAAATTACCACATCCATACCTTAAAATCACTGTAAAACTAATAGATTTAGCACACACAAAGTCAAAAACAATATTAATATATGTTCGGCTTTTTTCTTTCTTTTATTGTTTGATTGACATTGAGACCGACAGCTTTAAGATCGACTGTAATGCAAGGATCTAACATAATCTTACACATCAGATCCCCAACAGTTAACCAAACATTCACTCAGTGACTTCTCTTCTAAGGGGCACAAATTCAAAATCTATTTTTTTGTACCATGTGTCTCATGCCTCTTGTCAAAATATGTGCCTGCTGCACACGTGTCGAGAGGATTAATGATAAAAGATACACTCACGTTCACAAAATACTCCCAAGACACTAACTTAACACTAAACTCTGATTATACATGAGATTAAGGGAGTATCTGGCAAACCTGTGTGTCTTTTTTATCATAACCCAGGCACTTATTTTTTTTGACATCACGTGTGATGCACATAAGTTTACATGACGCACTGAACACATATTTTGAAATGATGAACCACACACATGATGAGCTAAAAACACATCATAACGAGCTTCGCATCGTGCACCCTCCAAAAAGAAGTCACCGGCCGCTGCTGCATTCACTTCAGACATAACAGATTATATTTGCGGGAATTCTTGTCAAAACAGATATTTTAAAACTATAATTCTGTCTATGTATGCATTTATCGAGGTTACACTCCTGTGTGCATGCTTCAGATGTGTGAGGAAGATCATGATCATTATTGAGTCTTATCACTCTTAATAAACATCAATCAGGGGCCGAACTTTATCTCTCTTAACATCAAGCAAGTCCTGAACTTTATCTCTCTCTCTTAATAACTATTTAACATCAATCAGGTCCCAAACATTATCTCTCTTTATAACTAATTTAACATTAAACAATTCCCGAACTTGATCTCTCTTAAAGGGTCAGTTTCCCAGATAGGGATTAGACTAGTCCTAGATTAAAATACATTTAAGAGCCGTCCAAACTGAAAACAACTTGCACTGACATATCTTAAAATACACCAGTGCACTTTTGCTTAAAATGCACACAAATCATGTTTCGAGAAAGGTGTGTTTGTTAAAACTAGTTATATTTCTTAATTAAACTAAGGCCTAGTCCTTAAAAGCTGAGATTATTGTATTTTTGTAAAGGACTTCTGTTAGAGATCAGATTCAGAGCGATGATCAAAACATACACAGAGTTTTACTGTTTTTGGATCAGTGGATGCTTTTGCGTTTTATAAGTTGAGAAACAGCGCCATCTAGTGGATAATAGCAGAAACAAAGATTGCCGTAAAAACTTGTCATTGGCAGCGAAGCGTTTTCTCTTGACAATGAACTCATTAACTAATAGCGGGAAAAGAGTAAGCAACTAAAGCTATTTACTGTAAGTGATGATAACTTACTGTGGCCAAAAAATAGAAATAGTAAAAGAATATCTCAGAATATATGAGGTATACGTGAACATGCACAAGCATTGATGTAAACTATGTGTAAATAACTTCATACTGAGGTTCACTTATTGTTGTAGTAGGAATGTAAGTCTTGTTTGTACTGTATAGCTTTAATCACAACATTTTATCTTCATATCATACACCATGCATACAAACAAACCACTGGATTAAAAACTGGGGCCCCATTTATAAAATGCTGCGTCCTACATTTGATCGTAAGTGTGATTCATAAAATGCACGTACCCCTTTCTTTCAGATGGGAAATCTATAAATCGCTAAGGTTCTTCAACTTGTGCGCAGCGCTTGTCAGTGTTTAAAGCCTTTTCGAGCAGCAAGAATGACTCTGACATTATGCTAAACACTTTTCCAAATCGAAGAACTTTGCAGTGGATTTTTGCATACGCACACTTTACGATCAAATCTGTGCGTACGCATGCTTTATAAATGAGACCCCTGGACTTTTATGATTTCTCATTCAATCGTGAGATCAGTTTTGTTGATGTTTTATGTACTTTTTTCTCTTTTTTTATATTAACAACTGTGAAACATTTCAGGTAATAACAGTCTTAAAAATTGATGTAAATTCAGGATAAATAAAAATGCTTTACTGCTTGTAAACTTTGTGTACTAAGATAAAAGATTGAGCGCTCCCATCACATTAGATAAAAGAGTCTGCTAGATGAATAAATGTAAACACAGATGCATCACTGTTAAACTTACCGTGTTGTTAATAAAATCAACTTGTCTAATCTAAATTTCAGAAACAGAAATCAGATCGGATGTCTGATTTTTATTGAACTTTCATATGTTCAAAAATATATTTTCAAAAAAATAAAAGTTTGTATAAAATGTATACGTATGTATAAAATTATAATTATATTTTTGCAGTTGAAAATATAATACATTTTTATCTTTTCAAACATGTTATGTTATGTTTAGAGGTTTGTAACATACAAAGTTTTTCTCCCAAAGTATAAATCTTTCAAAAATATTATTTTTTTTAAATATATTTCAAAATATACAAAAATTGCCAAAAAATATGTGTGCTAAAATATATTTCTAAATAGGTTTTAAAAGTAAATATATTTTAAAGCATTTATATTAACGTTGCATTGAAAGAAAAAAAAATTAACTTAAATATATATATTCAAGTGCAAAAATATATTTATACCATTACATTTTATACATACTTCATACATTGTATAAAAACCTTTATATTTTGGCAAGGAAAAATATACTTTTTTTGTCATATAGAAATGTATTTGTTGCCCCTGAAATACATTTTGAATATGTAATATATGAAGGTTAAAACTAACATTCAAAAATATATTTAATTAAACTTTACCTTCTGCAACAACATGTACAATTATTTGAATTGATAAATTACCAAACAACTTTTTTAATACAAAACTTAAAATAGTATCTTGAATTGACTTGTTTTAACTTCATGCTGTAGTGTATTTTCTGGTCATCAAGTCCTCACAGAGAAAATGTTTTAATTGAACCGTAATGTGTTCATCTCATGCTTCATTACAGCTTGTTTCTTCATTAGCTTTGGCTAATCTGATGTGACATTTTAATCCTGTTTGTTCAATTTAATCTGAGCTCTATGGCACAAAAACAAGTGTGTTATAAAATGAGGTTCAAGCACTACAGCAAACATGTTTCTGTCAATCTAAACCAAATCGAGAGAAACACATGTACTGATTTACTGTCTGAAACTCCGAAACAACACTGAAACTTTGACATTCAAAATCATTGACATTTGGAAATATAGCTAGTTTAAGAATTTTAAATAAAAACAACAAAATTACAAAAAATTCAAACAAAAACATTTTGTACTATGTCTAAGACATTAAGTATGGAAGTCCTGAAGCGCACTGTAAAAAAAACTTGAAAAATTGCTCAAGTTCTTCTTTTCCGAGACTAAGTCCTAAGATTATTTGCTTAAATATTTTCCCTCTTTCAAAATATGTTCTTGCTTAAAATATTTTTTTTCTCTTTTAAAATGTTTTTTTTTCTCTTTCAATTTCAAAACACACAAAGAAAAACTGAATGCTAGCTAACAATTAGCATGCAATACCAACTTTGGCCCCAGGTGTCAATAAATACATTTTCCGAAAGAGAAAATAAATTGAAAGAGAAAAAAATTGAAAGAATTTTTTTTGAAAAAGTAAAGAAATTGAAAAAAAAAATTGAAAGAGAAAAAATCTTTGAATGAGAAAAAAAAATTGAAAATGAAAAAATCTTTGGTTTGACTGAGATCATTTGAAAATTATGAGGAAATTATTGTTTGCCCATAAGGTACCACTTAAAAATTTTTTTGTAAATGACAATTTCATGTCCTTTCATTGTTGTCATTTTGTGTAGTTTTACACCATACATCAGGTACCTGTATGAAACAGACACTAACTGACTAAAATTAACACAATAACTCTCAACACAGTCACACACAGCAGCTCAACATTACAGAACCTAAAGCATGAAGACCGCTTGATCTTAAAACAAAATAAAACTGATACAAGAGCACAATGATAACAGGTTTAATATCCATAATACACATTTCATCTTTACATTCTGACATAAGCAGGTGTTGGATATGAGGACGTCCTGCAGTGGGACACAAAACGAAGCTCAGAATAAACTCAAGGCAACATCCAACCCTGACAGAGAGTTCAAACGAGGAATAATGGCACATAATTTAATAATGAACACATTCCCTTACATGCAGTAAACAGAAGTGCCGGCCGACACGCAGGGAACAACACAAACACCTCTTCCTTTGGACGATGAGACTTTGGTCCTATAAGAAGTTAAGATTCATATAAATCAAATCTGGATTATACAGTTAAGAAGTTCATTTCCTCGATCCGTTTAACATCCACAGCAAATCACTTCAGCATGAGTCCATAATCACTTCATTGGAAGTTCCCAGATCACTGCCATAAAATCATCATAACAGGCATCATAAAATCTGTCCATTTGACTGTACACGAGACTCTGGCATCCTCACAAACGCTCTCATTTAATTATTAATCTGATGATGATGTGCAGCTGGCAAACATGCTTTGCTTTTTCAGTATTGTCAACAAACAAGAAATCTGAATAAACTTATTTTCAGAGAATGATGACAGTCAATGTGCTTCTGTTATTGACAGTAAATTCTTCAGTTATATAATAATTTACCTCTGTATGCTCTTGCAAAATGGGATAAAGAATTCAAAATGGCATTCACTGAAAGCAAGTCTTATCACCTAAAATAATTGCTTTTAAAGATGTTTGAGGAAAGCGAGAGTGCTCTTGAAGATAACCAGTGATGATGGGTAACAGAATATCAGCAGGCGTTTGTGTAAAGAAACACAAGTCAATGAAATAATCTGAACGTGTCAACCACAAGATTTGGGGCCAGAAATCTTGTGATAACCGTTCGGGTGTGTCCTGAGTCCATGCATGTAAAGCACAATGGTCATAAAGTGTTCATGAAGCTGCTCATTCGCTGCCGGAGCTGTGGGACTTTGTGGTGCAGAGAGGAGCTGGTGGTCCTACAGAAAACATCAACCGTGTGGAGAGCAGCAGGCAGGGTCCGTCACGTCTCATCTCGTCTCGTCCTGCCACGGCCCCCGCATGACCCCGTCCTTCATTCATCCTCCTCCTTTACCGTCAGTACAGGCTCCAGGCCTGATGAAACTGAGAGTGAGACAGCAGTGAGGATGAGGAGGATGATGAAGACTCAGAGGGCCTGAGCTGCTTTCCACACACACACATTCAGTCCATCTTTTCTTTCTGCACCAGTTTGGGAGCATCAACAAAGTCCCGTCCGTTGAAGAGGATGACGCCTCCCGTGACCATACTCGCCATACCCCAGAACACCACATAGGCCAATGTTTCTGTCCAGGTGTCCCCTGCGTGATGACATTTCAGATGAATCATCAGCGATGACATGCCAACAAAACAATTTCAAGCTCATAAAGAAAACAAGTAAACTATTCGAGTATCTTACCGGCCATGAGCAGACAGATGATGCACATTGAAAACGCCACCACCATGATGATGGGCAGCTGCAGGGACAGAAAACATCCATGAGCAATAAAAAAAAATCACATGCTAATGTTCTCTGATGATACGTCTCAACCGATTATTTTAGTAAAAATCATACAACCATTTTTTTTTTTCATACAATAGTTTTTTATCATTCAACTGATTATTTTGGTAAAAATCATACAACCAATTTTTATTTTATTTTTGGGGTAAAAATCACACAACTGATTATTTTGGTAAAAATCATACAACCGATTTTTTTTCATACAACTGTTATTTTTTATAATAACAACAGATAATTTTTTTGTAAAAATACAACCATTTTTTGTGAAAATTTTTTTGGGGGTAAATTTTCCATCACCATTACTTTGGTGGAAAAAATATTTCATCGATTATTTTGGTAAAAATCATACAACCGATTTTTTTTCATACAACTGTTATTTTTTATCATTCAACTGATTATTTTGGTAAAAATCATACCACCAATTTTAACTTTTTTGGGGGTAAAAAAAAACCACACACAACTAAATTTTTTTAATCATACAATTTTTTTGTAAAAATATTCATACAACTAATTATTTTGGTAAAAAAACATACAACCCGTATATTTCGGTAAAAATCAAACAACCATTTTTTTATCATAAAAGATTATTTTGGTAAAAAAAATCATACAGCCGTTTTTTATCATACAATAAAATTTTTTAATCATACATCCAATTTTTTGTTAAAATCATACAACCGATTATTTTGGTAAAAATCATACCACCATTTTTTTTTTTGTAAAAATCACAAAACTGATTATTTTTTGTAATCATACAATAGATTTTTTTTGTAAAAATATCCATACAACCGATTATTTTGGTTAAAAAAATCATACAACCGATTTTTTTTTTATAAATCATACAACCAATTTTTTTGGGGGGTGGGATCAAACAACAGATAATTTTTTTGTAAAAATACAACCATTTTTTGTGACAATTTTTTTGGGGGGTAAATTTTCCATCACCATTACTTTGGTGGAAAAAATATTTCATCGATTATTTTGGTGAAAAAAAAAATCATAGAATCAATTTTTTGTAAAAATCATTACAAATGATTACTTCCAAAAAATTTTTTTTTGTAAAAAAATATTGGGGGGGGTAAAATCATAAAAAACCATACACCGAATTTTTTTTATCTTACAACCGATTTTTTTTATCATACAACCTTTTTTTATCATACAACCAATTTTTTTAAGTCATACAACCGATTATTTTGGTAAAAATCCTAACACCAATTTTTTTTTGGGGGGGAGTAAAAATCAAACAACAGATTATGAATGCGGCACACTTATCGAATCAAACTGTGCAAAAATCAAAATTGAAAAATGATAAATTCCACAGCCCTACTTATAGTGCATTACAAGGTGTACATTTTTATCAGCATGCGTGTTCCATTAGTTCAGCCCGTGATCTTTTATAATATTAATCATCATATATAAAATGAAGTATTTTTCTGTTTAGTGTCTCTCACCGTGAGGAACTTCCAGTCTTTGGGCTCATTTAGAGGAGTGTTCATATCGGCCTCTTCGACTGCATAATTCCCCAAAAACAGATCAATGGAGTCCTGGAGAAACACTACATTTATGAGCTAAACGTCCTCACAGAAATCTCAAGAACCTCAATGAGATCAGCCCACCTGTCTGAATCCATCAGAGAAGTTGTTCTTGTAGTATCTGATCATAGAGTTCCATCCATCCATTAGTAGACCCCACTGGGTCCTCTTCCCTGTCCTGAATACAGAGAGAGAGAAAATCTGAGCTCACTGATGTTCAACACATGACACAAGAGCAAAGAAAAGATGAGACATCAATCTCACCGTGTAAAGTCTGTTTTCAGAGCTCCTGTACCAGCATACTGTTTGGCACATGCATTAGCGTTGTCTGCCCACGCTGCAGGAGATCAAAGAAAGATAAAAAAATAAGCATATTCAGATGATTAGGAGATATGAATATAATAGTTTTATACAGTGGTGGCCAAAAATATTGGCACCCTCTTACCATTCTTATATACTTTTTCAAAATCTGCCTGCTCTTCAATCTGTTGGCCTACATGGAGAACGCCCATCCTCTAAAGAAACACAAAACACACACCGTCAGCGTTCAGCTCATCTATACACTACTGCACATATACACAAAGCCATTTAAATCATTTGATCAGATAACAACAGAGACCCTTGTGACACACGCACCACCAACTGTGACTGCAGAGACCTGCGGGCCAGAAGACTCTGGATGACGTTGGTACGATCCAAACAGTCCATACAGTTGCTTCTGAACATCCCGTCCTGTTGCATCTGAACTGTTGCATCAGAATCCACCAGGAAGTAGCTGTTAAAAAAGATACACAAACATCCACATCAGAGATCAAAATATTATTATAAAAACAACAGTTCTGTCAGTGTTTAGTGAGTCTGGTACCCAAACTCATCCTGCATCTCAGCGACCATGTCCACCAGGATCTGCAGCCGATGCCACCTCATATGACTGCATTCTTTATGAAAGTCAAAGGCGATGTACCTGCAGAAGAAGACGGTCATGTGGTGAGCAGTGTGTGTGTTGTGTGTGTTAACATCTGCTGTTGTGTGATGTTCTCATCATCATCATCTCATCATCATCATCATCTCACCTGATCATCCCATTGCCCAGACTGTTCACCATCTTTGAGAAGGCCAGCTCTAATGGCTTCTCTGAGCCTTTCTGATTTATCTGAAGATTAAACACAGAGACATCCACAGTAAGACTTTTACACAAAACTGACAGAAAAGAGATCTTCTAGTGCTTTTCCGCGCCGTGCTACGACTCAACAGATTTACAAATCATTGTATCTCAAACAAATATTGTCCTATTCATTAATGGAAAGCTAAGTTGACCCCTATGAGCAAGGTCACATTTAAGTATTGATACTGCTAACTTGGAACCTATGTGGTACTAATGAAAGTACCAGGTACTACAGATGAAAAATTAGTCATACCGAACCAAACCAGAACATTAATAATAATCTCTTTAATCTTAATCGCTCAAATACGCATTATTCAGAAATAAATAACTATTTATATAGAAAGTTTATCGTTTTCACGTGTTTTCAAACCTTGCAAATGTTAACATTCAAGCCGTTTTCAACATTTTCAGCACAATATGTTAAAGTGAGCCGTTTTCTTTGATGCACACACGGAGATGTGCGTTTTAAAAAACACCCATACACAAAATCTCTATGCGCTTGACAGGACACATACACGCAAAATAATCTCGCAATACCACAGTCCTGGCACGTATTCTCATAAAAACACTCAGTTGTGTCTTAAAGTGAACGCAAACAGTTCAGAAACCAGATGTATGTATGGATTAAAGTGGATGTACCCTCAAGAAATCTGCTTATGTTTGTGTCATTATGTTTATCAAACAACAGAAGTAGGGATGCATAACCATTAATCACGATTAATCTACAGCAAAATAAAAGTTTTTGTTTACATCACATATGTGTGTGTGTGAACTCTGTATAATAATTATGTATATATAAATATGCACACATGCATGTATAATTTTAAGAAAAAATACGCTTTTATATTTATATATAATATAAATTATACATAAATATACACATGTAAACATTTCTTAAATATATAAAGTACATGCATGTGTGTGCATTTATCAATACAAAGTTATTATATAAACATATATAAAGTTTATGTAAACAAATGCTTTTATTCTGCTATAAATTAATCGTGACTAATCGTTATGCATCCCTAAAAAGACGACAAAAGAAAAATCACTTCTGCAGCTTTAAAAGGATGAATTAGATTTCATTTATAGAATAAAGAAGACAAAGTTATTAATTTGATTCTATTTCTGTATTTTCTGTTCCTCTTTATTTATTACATACCAGGTTGAGAATGACTTGTTTGCCGTATGTTATGATCTGTGAGTCAAAGTGTCTCTGGAATCCATCCAGCTGTGAGAGAAGATGTCACAAACTATTATTATCTTGATCATTTTAAAGCAATCATTTTGAAAAAAAAAACAAAAGCAAACAGAAATCATGTAAATCTCACGTGATTGACACTTTTGCTGATCTGTGGGCGGGGCTTGTATTTGAGGTTGGGTCTCTGAGACCAGTAGAAGGGGATGGACCCTCGAGTCTGTGGAAGATCATAGCGGATCATTCATTCATCATTCACAGAGATCAGAAATGTGTATGTTATAGAGATCTTCACAGGTCCACTTAGATACAAAAACCCAAGGTCCAACCCGAGCGAGTTCAGGTCTAATAGTTTCACGTTTGGCTATTTAATCAGGGCGTCCGCCTTGGGTCAGGTATAATATTAGCGGCCTCTGGTCATTTTAAATGAATGTGCTTTTGCTGAACGAACCTGAGAAGACCCCGTCCAGTCGGGTTAAAAAAAATACCACTCGGTCGGGTTGGACTCAGGTCTAATTTTCTTGGATTTGTCTCGGGTCCAGGCTTTTAAAAAAAAAAAAAAATGATGCACATCGGGTTTGGGTAAAAAGTGATTTGGGCCATTTCGGGTACCTTTCTTTGAAGCTGAGAAGACCTCTATGTTACTCTTTGATGTCTTTGCATGAGAAACTACAAACTCAGTTTCTGAGTTTGTGAAAACACAGACAGGCTAATACTGCATTCACACCAGCTGCGGTAGAGGCGTCAAGCTCGAGTGATTTCAATGTTAAGTCAATGTGAAGATGCGCGTCTGGAGGCGCGAATGAGGTGTTTAGCGCTGCATGGTAGATACGATTCCACGTCGTTCGTGCGAATTGAGCATTGCCACGGGACACGCAAAAAATTGAGACAGTTGAACATTTTTTACTTTGGTGGAAAAACGCTCAGTGTTAACCAATCAGGAGCTTGCTTTAGTAGTGACGTGATTACAGGAAGTGAGCGGAGTCGCAGAAGCCCCTCCCATTATGCAAATTTCCGTGTGAATGTCTCAATGACTAGAATTTCACGCGCCAGTTTCATGCATGAATGAAGCGAGTAAACTCAAAATGTTCAACCGGCGCGGTAGACGCAAATTTGACGCCTCAAACTCGGTTGGTGTGAACCCACAGTAAGGGGTTTGAGGGGCATTAGTGGGTATTTCTACCATTTTAATGTCCTCTCATCAGGACTAAACTGATTTCTGTGGTAAAAGAGAAACCTTAGGGTCTGAACCCGTGTTTGTTTTCAGGCTCTATGGCTTTGGTTCTTTTTTTTTCTATATCTGTGGTTCATGTGGTTTTATTTCTGACAGAGGTTTAATAACAGAAAGCTGTTTGCCTTTATATGTCTGAGGACAAAGCCCAACACAGCCATCTCTTCATCTATAAATATATTAATTTTACACCCACAGGAGCTCTGCCATGTTTATCAACCTTTGATTCTGAATACACTCCTCTCAACAAAGATAAGAAGCTCTTTAACGACAAATAAACTCATAAACTCGCCTGTACAAATGAAGCTTTTGATCCATTATACTGCACAATCTGTTCGGTCTCCACAAAGTTAGCCGCATGGCCCTCCGAATCGATACCTGTCATACAAAAAGGGTTTATTAGTATATAATAGGAAGAGTCAGGACAGTTGGTCGTATATCAAGCAGAGTTATGATTGTCTGCTATTGGACATCAAACATACTGTCTATCAAACGAATACCATCGGTTGAGAGGATGTTAAAATGAAACTTTGTTTCTAATAGCCACACAGATTCAGCTTACATTTAATCATTTATTTACAGGAATTAAACTGAATCAAATATGAATCTATTAAAGCAAACACTGTCCTGGCTATAACTGTGGACAGGTGCAGGACACGTCAAGATTGTCCTCATATAATCAAGGCGTCTGGTCACTTTATAATCTTTACCTCGTACATAGTAGCGAACACCAGCGCGAAAGCAGCTTCGTCGAGAAATGATGTTCCAGTCGAAGACTTTACCGTTGATACAGCAGGACTTCATGGTGATAACTGAGAGCTGGCATTAAGATCTTAAACACTCTTCTACAGTGAACATTATATGTGGAAAATAAAGTTTAACCTCTTATGGAACGGCTGAAATTCCACAAGGGGGCGCATTTGTTCCTCAGACGTTGCACAATAAACATGACATCCGAATATATTCATTATAAATCATGAATGAAAAGTGAGATTCGAATGAATGTCTGTTAGTGAACTTATTGTATACACTATTTATATCGTAATTCGGTCAGAAACTTCAAGATTGTGAGATGAACAAATCGTTTTGGATTAAAAGGCTTGGATATTCCATTTCCTTGGACTTTTGGGGATTTATGAACAATTTGTTTTGGACAATTTCACCGAAGCGGATAAAGGAAAGATTTTGAAGGTAAGTAAATATCCTAAATCGGCGCCGCCCGGGTTCAGGTAACTAACAACTAGATTACAGTTTTATGACTGCTAAAAAATCATATTATGCTTTCTGTGTGCGCTTAATGGAATCCCGAAAGTCTAAGCTTTACAACGATGTGCCGCAATGACCGTATATTTTGAAGATTTAATGCTTCAAAGTTACAATGACGTAATGCAGCCTCACGTGCAAGGGAGGGGGTGTGCCGTGTACGGCACAGTGTTCCTTATCAGGTTAAAATCTAACAACTATACGCATGAGAATTGCAAGTGAATTATCGCCCACACCTATTAGAGACCATATCACTGTTATTGAAAAAATATACCGCAAAATATATTGATATTGTAAAGCTCTTTTACTAGAAGACATAAGCCCTAGTATGATTTCAGATGATGTCACTCCGCACAGCTCATAAAAGGATACAGCCATGAATTACAGGGAAGACAAACTTGTGTAGCTGTAAGAAAACACAGTGGTAATATAATATCTTTATATAGTTTCATAACTACAGCTGGATGATATATTAAATGGATCTTTAATTTACCTCTGGCTGAGCTATAAATTCTCTCAGCAGGTGACCGTTCCACACAAACCTCTGATCTGCCTTCAGATAAAACAAAGATATCCACGATTTACTTTCACTCATACTTCCTCTTAAACACTGACATTATTAGAGATGTACCGAAAAGAAAATTCTTGGTCAAAGCTGAATAAAATAAAAAACTGCTATCCGCACACCCTAATAGAAGCGTGTTTGTCACTGTAGGACTTTATTGGTTCTAGGAAGTTTTTATTACATACTGCTGGCGCTCTTCATCGTTCCTCTTCTCATCTATAAGGAGTCTCTCACTCTCAGTGCAGATCGTAATCGCTGCCGTGTCTTTTTCATACGCTGCATGTTTTGATTTTAAATAATAAATGAAACTTGTAATGGTGCTGCATTTATGAAGCCTGTGCACCTTTCACTCAGTGTTGGCTACTATTTAATCGCGTCATTAAAGGCCTCATTGTTCCGTTATAATGTATTCAGTTTTTTCACTTGTTCACACGAAGATGAGTTTTTTGCTATTTCGGTCGAATAATTTTGGTTGGCAAACATTCAGTGCATCCCTAGACATTATAAGAACAGATTATTTAGCATATAGATGGAGTCACTCTCCATATCTCTGTCAGTGTCTCTCTTACCCGCTCCAGTAAGCTCATCTCCTGAAACTCTGGGCTGGTGTTGGACAGTCGCTGTAGGGTATGCGTCAGATCGTAGTCTGTGGTGAAGTAGAAACCATCTGTATTCAGGACGTGGTTGATCATGGACAGAAATGTCTTGTTGTCCTGCATCTGGAAGATTCATATCAAAGTTGTATTTTCTATTAGAGCAGGATACTCAGGGTCTCACTGTTGATTTCTAGGTGAAATGTGACCTGGACATTTGAGATCAGACTAGGCCAGACAAAATGTCTCCAATGTCAGGACTAAAATTAAATAACTTGATGATTTAAGATTGTGGATAAATTTGAGTACATGAAATGTAAAATATTGTGCTAGATCATTCAACTGTAAGCATGAGAGGAAAGATTCCCTTCCAACCTGATTGTCAGTCAGATGTAAAACCGTCTTTTTGTATGAAATGATGTCAAAGTCAACAGCTTTCCAGACCACGTGACCAAGCAGATCCCCAACTTTCTTCTTCTTTGTAATGACAATGAGATACATACCTGAGATCAGATACAATAACATGTATAAGATATACAACAACACAAGAGATGGTCATGGTCAATGTTTTAACATTACTGAACTCATGAGAAAAGGAAAATATGTAAGGAATAATTAACAACTAGACGATGAATTATTTCAAAATAATGCACGAAATAATAATTAGAAACGCATTACTACCTTGGGTGTGCATTATTTTCGAATAATTCAACGTCCATTATTCCTTACAAAATTACTCAAAATGAATGATGTAATTACTTTGATTTTTATTTTATTACTTTTCCCTTATTGTCATTCCAATTCAACATCTGTTTAAGTATTGCCAATCCATTTCAAATTTACATACAATTGCAATAATGTAATTTATTTAAGGACTTTCTGAAATAAATTTAGAGCAGATTAGTCAGATCAACTCGCTGAATAATAAGAGATCAGACCTGCCACCAGTCGTATAGTTCCCATGATGCCACATATTGGTCGAGTAACAGCTGATGGAGGGATGTCCTTCCTCACTGAAACATAACCGAAATAAATAATTTATTAATACACACGACAATAAACCGATATAATAAATAAATAAATAAACCTTTAATAAATAAATGTCGGAATGGACAATCAAAGAAAACATAAGCAGAGCCAAAAGTAATGAAAATCAAAACCAGTTCCAGAAACTCCTGCAGTATTAGACCTCAATGCATTCAACATTTTGTTTACCATTTTTTAAGGCAGCATTTTATTTTCATCCTCAATTAGTTGAGCAGTTTACCGAACAGGGTTTAGATTTAGTTACAAACACACCCTACAAAAAACAATACTGCACTGTAGAAAATACTCAGCATTTTTGTTAAATCAACATATATTTTTATGTTACTTTAACTTATGAAAAACTATTTCAACATGATTTTATAAGTTGGCAACATAGTAGGTTGAATTGACCAGTGAGGTGTGCATGTGTACCTGTGAGGGTCATTTCTGTGGACACCCTGTCAATGGCCAGAACATCAACAGCACCATCATCACAGGCTTCAATGTAAAACTTCTCTGGAGATGTGTGCCTGTTAACAGAGAGGAAGTTAAAGAAATCAAAATCAAATCTGACTTTTTCCATGTTTACGTGCTATAATTGAGTCCCCAGTGATTCTATCAACCTAGAAAATGTGAAAAAAATCAACCCACTAACTTAGTTGTGGTAAACCATTCTCTGCAAGCATTTAAAAATAGCTAATTGAAATCTGGCTCCCCATGTGATGTCAGAAGGGGATCTTATTTTAATAATACCACCCCTATCCAACAAAGGCACTGACATTTAGTGCATAATCGACAGCACACTTGAGTTTCAATTTTAACAAACCACCATTATGGTGATCAGTGTTTGCATTTCATCAGCTCATTTGCATTTTAAAGGACACACCAAACGGCACATTTTTGCTCACATCTACAAAGAGGCCCTTTTAACATCTTATAATAAATGATCAATATAGTATTTTGAGCTTGAACTTCACATATGTACTCTGGGGACACCAAAGATTTATTTGACATCTTAAAAAATGTCTTGCTGTGAATTGTCCCCCTTTAATGCACAAGTCTGTGTGTATTCATTTTACATAATATCCATACTGAAATCTGCCTGATCTGCCAACACAAACAGAGAAAAGTGAGTATGTCTATAATAAACCAGTAGTGCATGTTTACAGTATGTGTACACGCCCAATCGCTCTTAAATTCAGCATCATTCAATGCTCATCTTGTGTAATAATGTGATTGTGATTCATTGACTCGCACAGCTGTCATTTATCTGCATATCTCTATATAAAAGAATCTGTCTCATAGTTAAAGTTAAACACTGTAAATATAAACTTTACTTGTTTCATTGTTCTCGTGTTGTTTGTGTTACTGACTGAATGAGGTAATATGTGTGTTATGTTTGTTTTTCCGTTATCACGTTGACACCTTTCATTCACGGGAATATCTTTAATGCAGGTACACATCTATACTTGATGAAAACGTTACAGGTATGAGAGTCATTGCGTGTTCATACCGGTTACAGAAACAGGATCTTTTACTTGTCAATGTATGCAGCTCACTGCAGTGTTGGCATCATGCTGTCTAAATAGGACTCTACCGCGAACAAGCGTTAAAACCGCCGCTGAGCCACAATGCAGTAACTCTGTTCTAAATAGACAGCTCACTAAGTTTTGAGACACAGACTTAGTCATGAGCGCCTGTAGTTGATCACTGTTGATCCTGAGGTGATTTAAAGCTCACTCGATCACAGGTCAGCAGTCATATCTCATGAATAAACGGTGAGAGAACATTAATACTCACAAATTGAAGCTGTTGTAGGTGGTCGCCATCTTTCCATCAGCTCTCGCCTGACCTTCGTGACGTGTCAGTGCGGCAGCGGGAAGCGCGCGACCAGTATGACAACCGGAAATGATTTACTATAAAAGTCTCTTTATAATTTTTGTGTTACAGGTATTATGTAACTAAAGATTTGACGATAACACAATGGTTACGCAATGGTTACACAATGTTGTTCTTGTGAACAGCAGTAAAACTAAAAAAAAAAATGAAAAAAACACATCCCATAGAATATATGGTTAATATCATGATATATAAGAAAAATTATTTATATTAAAATTATATTTAAATAGGTCATTTATAATTTTTCTTTAATTTAGCGCCTCTAGGTAGAAATTAATGAAAGACGACAATAATTGAGGAGTTCTCTAAGAGCGTCTATGTTTACTTGTAAAATATATTTTTTATGTCAGAGTCTATGTTTAGGTTTTAGTAATTTCCCACAAACGTCACTTTAGTCATTTTATTGGTATTTAACATATTGATTTGGTGCAAGCTTTAAACACCTCTAAACAATCGAATTATTTAAGAGTTAAAAGTTGCAAACTCACTAAAGACCCATATGGCAAAACAATTAAGTTCTTTGGCAAAAAAAAATTCAATATACGCTAAATACATTAAGTAGAAAGTAAAGCCTAAATAAATATATTTTGAATGAAAAATTATATTTCGTCTTATATATTTCAAAATGCATTTTAGGGGCAACAAATACATTTCTATTTTTACAACCCATACGAAAAGAAAATATTTTTTTTCCTGGCCAAAATACAAAAATAAGTTTTTTTAAAATGTATAAAGTATAAGTAAAAATGTATAAGTATGTATAAATATAAATTTTAAGTATATTTCGCAGTTGAAAATATATTCAATTTTAACCTTTTTAAACCTGTTATGTTTACAGGTTTGTAACATACTATTTTTTCCTCAATGCGACGTGAACATAAATGCTTTAAAATACATTCAAACAATGGCCAAAAAAATATATTGTAAACATATTTCAAAGTATAATTCAGCACATATACCATTTGGTCATTTTTTTATATTTTGAAATATATTTAAATTATATTTAAACATATATACTTTTGGCGAATGGGGATGCAACTACAAACATTACAAAAACAAAAAAAAACGTAAAAATAAAGAACCATAAGCACACAATATGAGCGCTGTGGTCCATGATGTGACTGCCATATGAGAGTTATATTCAGGTCCATGTACTCCACTCATTGTATATCCTCATTATCTCATTTATAGCGTTTATTGTCTTTTGCATCTAAGCTCCTCAATTATACATGCTCGTGACACCCATTCTGCACATGAACCTCATGACCGTGTAAATAAAAAAAAGCAAACTGACTTTACACTGTACACTTTAATACAAAATCACAGACAACAAACTTCAGTTTAAAAATCCTGAAAAACAAAATACACAATTTCTTTTTGCATAACATATTTAGATGACAATAAATATGCAGTATTAATAAAAAAAATGCAAGTGAATATCACTAAAAATGATAGAAGGAGACAGTGGTCATCTGGTTTTGCGAGAGCTGCTCGCTGGTTTCCAGTATCTGTACTTCATACTGGTACTGGGTTGACGTCGCAGCACCTCATCACCTTTATCAATCTCCTTGGGTTCATCATATATTGTTGATATATGAAATTCTTTTTTGGGTTTCTTGAGCGGAAGAAATGAGCTGAGCTTCTCTCCATGGTACCTACAAAATGCATACAAAAAGTAATTTAGCAATTCAACCAATTCAAAGTCACCAAATGTTTATTATTGAGAATTATAATAAACAGCACTGATAGGAATAATAAACAGGTGCGGTATAATGTCAACACTCACCCAAAGCCTCTTTTACAGTTTGGATGTTGTCCTTCATTCTCTAAAGCCTCTGACATCCCAGGCCGACTGCTCCCGAGCCCCTCACCCTCTCTCCAACCCTGTTTCTCCATCACACGACGACCCACACCCTAAAACACACACAGGTTTAAAGTAGCACACACATTGTTAAAGATGTTTAACTCTTTAATAGATCTCCACTGGTGATTACCGAGCAGTGAATTAAGTCACTCAAACCTTTGTAAATCTTTCAAAGCTGCCGATTTTCTGTTGACGTCCGGGGAGGCCCTCCAGCCCCTCTCGCAGCCTGTTTTCAGATCGCATGCGGACGTAATCTCTGGAATCCATATCTCCACCATCTGACAGAAAAAGAAAGAAGATATAAAATACAATATCTCACTAAATACAAGTACAGCTTGCGTATCAGTATACTGCACATTAGTCATAATTTAGGCAACCTCACATCCTTCCAGTGCTGTGTGCTATAATGTTTTAAGATGGGACACTAATGATAACAGACTCTTTCATACAAAAGTAAAATAGAAACCAAAATCATCACTAAGTGTAAATCTTTTTTTAAGTTTTAAATGATATCTGTGTTCAGATTTATAAGAAAGTTGTGCATCAGCACATCATGTCAGGTTTGAGTGGTCATGGATGTCAAAATACTCCGAAGACTTCTTTTAGAAAACTTGAGAGAGGTGTAGTGTGATGAAATGATGATAAAATATGTCATGTTCTGTGATATAAACAGGAAATGTCATAAGTCTGGTTATAAGCAACATGCTTTTACCTTTATCATAATAAACACTCATGTCCACGTCCCAATCGTCCGCTGTCTGCTCATCAAAATCTATAAAAACATTAAAACAACAGTGAGTGATTATACAAACAGAATTAGTCATACATCCATGTAGATCCTAATGACTAGGGTTGCCAACGGTCCTTGTATAAGATGGGACATCCCGTATTTTGAGCCCAATTTATTTGTCCGTACGGGACTTCATGTGGCACCACAAGAACTGAGAGGCAGATAACATCAAAATACCCTTTGATGTCATCCACATGTCAGTTCTTGCGGCACCATAAGCAGCAGTGGGATAATGTTTTTTACTCATAGTACAGGACTCACAAGTGTTTCGTTTTAGATGGATATTAAAGGTAATGGTTTAAGTAAAGGACTGTGTTAAAAGTAGTGATAGACTGATATATCGTGCTGATTTTTGTGAGTTTTATGTGTATCGGCATTGGCCATTATGTGGCTGCTGTGTTCGGCGATTTTTTTCCGTCATTATTTACAGACAGAGTGTTGGAAGCCACAAGCGATTGCAGGTCATGTGACTAAAAACAACCAACCTTTCCATGACCACATCGAAAGCTCGGCCTAACAGCTGATCATAGCTGCACAAAGCGGGTTTTTATTTCTCATCTCTATATATATTTGTAGTAGTAAAGTGCTAGAATCAATATCCTTTGCTGATAGTTCCTCGTCATTGTGGAGAGTGCAGTTCATGGTTCCATAGCATCCTCACCTGTTTTTACTATTTGTTAAATATAGTTTTTTTTTTAAGTTCAATAAAGGTTACTTTTTTAAATTGAGACTTGTAACATTTGGTATCATCATTGTGTCATTTTTATGATGTAAATTGAGTGAGCAAAAGCAGTATCGGCTCCAAATATCGGCTCAAGAAAATCGGCAGCCTGTATCGGTCATCGGCTAAGGCTGATGAAACAAAAATAGGTATCGACACTAAAAATCCATATCGTTCGATCCCTAGTTAAAAGTACCTGCTGTAAATTAACAAATAATTAAAAACCTACCGTATGTTGCCATGGTATAAGAGTTAGAAAGGAACATTTAATTAGGAGATTAGCTATCATTTTGACAAATTACTTAAAGACACTGTATACATAAAAACATATCAAAACTGCTGCGGCAAGACATCTTTGGTCCCGTTTTTTAGAGTGAGAAAGTTGGCAACCCTACAAATGTCTATTTATCTACAATTTTAATATAAATAAAACAAATCCAAACAAACCCAAATACTGAACATCTCTGCTACCTTAACTCTGCTAATTTAAATTGAGCTGAGATTAAATTGAAGCATTGTTTATATTTCATTAGATTTTACTCTGGGCTGTAAAATTAGCATAAAGCTATGAAAAGACAGGATACCTCCTTCCTCCTCCTGCCAGAACTGAGCATCTGTGTAGAAGACGAGTCCAGATCCTCCCTTCTCCCACTTCAGCTCGATCTTCTCCTCATAAAGTCTCTCTTTAGTGCGCTCTTGACTGGTGACATCATCATGAAGCGCTTCATGTCTCTCCCACTCCTCACAGCGGTCATCATCCTAAAGATAAAACACTTATTTAACATGCAACATTTTTACAATATTGAAATCTTAAAAAAAAAAAAAAACAATGTAACGCCTTGGATATAATATATCTTAAGTAATGGAGGTTTGCATTGCTACCATCAGGGCTGAATTGAAATACATTTAGATATATGGCGGCAGCAGCTTACAGTAAATTCAATCGACCCTTTTCTTACTCAGTATGCGTGCTCCCTAAAAATCAAACCCAGGATTCTGAGCTACAGCAATGACTTTGCTGGTGAAGTGAAACAAAAAGATTGATTGTTTTACACAAACTCACATCATCAGGGCCTGACAGCTCCTCCTCCTCACCATCACCATCCTGTGACTCTTGACTGACAGGTGCAGAGTCGGGATGCTCCGTGTCCTTGTGTTGTTGAGTCGGTCCGAGCGGTGCAACACCTCCAGGCCCTGAGATTTCCACCCCACCCGCCGTGAACACACTTTCCTCTGTAGGGGTCACGACAGCTGTGTTGTAATACTCGTATGGCACGTTGCCGTAGCGCCGATGTGAGCCGGTCTTCGGGAAGACGAGCCCGAGCTTGCGGATAAGGCGCGGCGGCAGGCGGCATGACTGGATGAGCGCGAGGAAGACGGTGACCGGGGTCCCGACGTTCCCTGCGGGCATGAGCGCCGGTGGATTGAACTCCGGAAGACCCTTGAGGTCCTGCATGGTAAACTGATCTGATTGGGCAACGTGACGTTTCAACTCAGCCTTCGTCTTGTAAGGGAATGAACTGGGCTCTGTGAACAAAGACAAAAATAAACCATTTCTGTTATGCAGTTTGTCTTTGATGTCGTCATGTTAATGTTGTTACGTCAGACTACTCACCTGTCTGATCTGATACTTTGATTCTTCTTATCAGACATTTCCTACCCAACCAGTTACCAGCAGCATCGACCCACTGGTTACCAGAATACAGCTTCATGAATCTGTCTGATGCCTCTGCGTGTACCGACACGACACAACAACGCGATTCGTCGTGTTTCCCATCGGTTTTTTCACTGGTTTCAGCGCCGGACACAGCCGCTGCCTGCACTCGAATCTCCGGTCGGTGTCGATAATGGAAACACTGAAAGCCTTTACTCTCTATAAACTGACTGAAATAGTTACGCAAATCTGCGGATCGGAACCGCACAGGAATGTTGTTTACAACAAAATACACGGCAGACTCCGACGCCGCCATATTGGCGTTTGTGTAGCCGGACGTAGAAACACCAAACATATCAAAATAAAAGTCACGGGGCTTTTTGGCATTTTAAGGTAGCATAGGAAATAAAATAACGACATTTTCTGTTTTATTTTCCAGGGCCAATTTTAGGTTTTTAATAATAGGTAGGCTCAGCCTCCAATGAGGGTGTGATTTACATTTTTTTTGGATTTTATATCCACCTCTTTGCACGAATCCACTATTACAAAGACGGGTGTATAACATTTACTTTGTGTACAGACTAATTTTTAAACAGCTTACACTTGCGTAAAATGATATTGGTACTTTTTGTTTTGGTATTTTTTCCTATTTGTAAAGTCATGTAATAGTTGTAAATGTTGAATGTGACTACGGATGCGTTCGAAAGCAGGATGTGATTGGTCGAGTTAAAAAAAAAGGGGGCCAAGAAAGTGGCTGGAGCACAAATTTAGTATAAATTAGGTTTTATTTCCACTTTTAACACCTTTTGATTGCATTTCTAGAGAGAAAGTAGTATTGTAGTTTTCAAATATGGTATTAGTTATCAGAAAGGCGCTCTCTGTTTATACTTCAAACAGAATTTCATGACACTGCCTATGAAGGCTGTCCGAATGCGTTTCTCAGAGCTGCCTTCATGCCGGCGAATTCATAACCTCATGAGGCAGCGAGGCAACAAGTCAGCTTTTGGACGCAACCTACATTACACACAGATTGATTTTAACCTAAATGAATTGCATTTTTCAGTAAATAACAATTCCCACATTTAACCATTCCCTTAAAACTATTCAGTCTGTTCCCGTTACTTTTAGTGAAAATTTTATCGATATGTTCAGAGAAGATTATAAATAGTAACTGCAAAAACTACTCAAATGTTATAAAAAAAATCTACCTTTTATTAAAATACATTTCCAAAATTATTTTGGTGTTGTCATGAAAAATTTTTGCAGATTACAAGCATGTTTAAACTATGCATTACATCTATACATTGATAAAGTAATATAACTGAATGAAGTTATGCATAGATAAACGTGTAACAGAACTATTGCTTAAAGTAGTGATTCAGATTGTGATATTTGTCTTTACTTTCTTACATAGTTCAAGCATTTAAAAGGGTTGTTGATCCCTAATCCTTATCAATCATAAAGAAACAGTTCACCCTAAAATAAAAAATAAAATTAATCATTTCAATCTTTGTTTATTTTTTTCCAGTCTATCAATCATCTTGTTCCTCATGCAATTAAAGTAACATCCAAAAAAAGTTTCTTATACTCGTGCACTGGATTTCAACTTTTGAAACAATTCTGATGCCATGCAACAGCTTTCTGTGATTTAAAGCCTTACTATATATTTAAGTCGTTCTCATCTGGCAGTGCCTTTGACATTTTTGGTGAACTGTTCCTTTAAAGCTAGGTTTAGGGTTACTGGACAGTAAACATGATGTTCACATCTCTTCTGAATCCAAAGTGACGTTGAGTCTGAAGCTCACAGGGATGTGATCGGTCAAACCAGCCAACTGGGTCACGTATGTAAACTCTTCCACTTCCTAAACAAGAACAAAGAAAACAATTTAAAAAGCTTTGATTGGTACTGACCCTTTCATTCAAAGCCTTTATATCTAATGTGAACTGATCACGTCTGATCTGTACTACATCATACGATGCATTTTAACCAAACATTGAAAAAGAGAAATGAAACCTACTGTACTACATTGACTGGAGACAGAAGCCTCTCGATAAAGCAGATAGTCGATCCGACGGCCCACCCAGGGTTGATCAGACTCGGGGTAAACCAGAGGAACATCTTTAAGAGGAACCGGTGGAGATATATAAAGTCTGCGATCCTCTTCATTTTCTAAAGTTCTACAAACAAAACCAAATAATCTGATTATTAAATAAACTGCTTTCGTTTTAGCGGTGTGTGCTGGCAACATGCTTCTTCAAAATACATTTAAAGACATATTGACTGTATCAATGATAATGCCACATAATCTTCAAACCACGTCTGATGTAGAAGTGTTATCTTACCGCTGCAGGTTGTCTGGAGTCATTATTTTCTCATCATAAAGTGTCGGCTGTTCCAACAGAGTACCTACGAATAAAACCACAATAACTGAGGAACAGAAACAGAGGTGTTTGTGTATTTAAATGTGTTTAACATGAAGTATGAGTGTTATTGTACCTATGACCCAGGGTTTTTCTTGACCTGCTCCAGATCTACAGGGATCTCTGTAGTCATCAAACAGACTGTGTGACTGTTCAAGTCTGTCATCTAAACACACAACAGAACAGACATACAGCTGTTACACAGAACTCAATTATAGCTTTTGAGTTTATTCAGTATATATCTCAGTATTTTATATTTACTATAAAAAGTGATTTTCTCAATCAGAGAAAACTAAACAGCCATTGTAGCCAAATACATTCAAAATGTATGCATAAATAAAAATGACTTCACCTTAAAGTACCCCAAAAACGGTGTTTTAATTGATAAGAACCAATACATACATAATAATTAAGATTTACAGTTTTATATGACACCATCTTTAGAAAGAATAATCACCAAAATGAAGCAAAATCCTAACTTAAATATCACCAGAAAACAACAATACAATGTGAGTATATCGTTTGGCTTTAGAATATGAAATGTTTTTTAAAAGACTCACCAGGGGAACAGTTGTCAAAGTTAAAGTCTCCACAAAGCACATCAAACATCACCATTTCACCTTCTTGTTTGGTCTGTTTTTGAAACTCATTTATCCATTTGGTTAACATGTTCAACTGCTCGAAACGAATTTCTCCATCCCCTGATAAAGTAGTTTAAAAGTAAAGCATAATTAAAATGGCTCATAATAAAATAGGGCTGGGTGATATGGCAAAAAAATAAATCTGGATTTTGTTTCAAGACATTTGACCGATTTGCCATTTTTTGTCAACTTGTATAACTGCAGTAACTTCTCTTTTCAATAACATAAGAAGAGAACTAAAGAAGAGTTATCAGCATGCTTTAAATATAAAATCAATTCTCTATTTTTGAATATCTATGCAGAAATTAGGAATTGTATAGAAATATAATGTTAGCCTTAATGCGAAAACTAGACCTAAAACCTATGCATTTTTATAATATTCTGTTGTATTTGATTGTAGATTAAATACAACGTTATAATCTCATAGCATATTAAACGAAACAATTTAACTATTATTTCAGTTAACTATTCATAACATTCTCCTATAATGTGTTTAAAATTTTGTAAGATTTTTCATTAATAATTTTATCAATAATTTGGATAATGTATGCTATGATTGACTTCTTTACCATTCTTTAAAATGAATCTGTTCAAATAAATCATTGTCATGTTGACAACAATGACATCACAAACATTTGTGATAGGCTATTTACTGTACTGTTGCTCAGACCGTTGCATTTCATTCAGACGAGCACCATCTTTGCAGACACAATGCACTAAAATAGATGCAGTCAGCGCAGACATGTTTTATATGCAGCTATAACTCAACAGGTTTAGGTCATGGTTTCAGTCATTTGTATTTTTCTGTGTTGCTTTTGAAGATTAGAGCTATGTGCACATAGAGGAATAACGGCGCTTTACTTCTCCCACATCGTACACAGAATAAAAGCGCATAAAATAATAATATCGCCTAATTGGTTTTGGAGTGCCATTTCATTTTCTATGTAGCAAAAAGTGTAATCAGATTCACTTTGACTTTAACGATCTTCCATTCAAAATCTCCATTCCTCGATTGAAATGAAATAAAAAATGTGTCAAAACGTACATTCGAATTAATTGAAAAAAAATCTGTAAAATCGCCCAGCCCTATAATAAACGTTAAGCACAGAATTAAAACAATGCCTATAGGGGATTGGGTTAAAGATCACTTGCCCTCGGGAGCGTGCAGATGAGTGCAGTTCATATACCCAACCATTCTCTTCCCTCCTTTCTGTAACCCTATGTCCACCTTGTGAGAAGACAGCTTGTGTTAGTCACAAATACACAACCGGTCAAAGGTTTAGACACACTAATGATCGCAAAACTAGAATGAATATGAATGCACCTTTACACACAGCACACCTTTGGCAGCCAGCGCGTCTTCTCCACGACTGTTGGGAAAGCAGTGAAACTGAGCTTCCAGCACCGGATAACGACTAGCCAGGAATAATCCGCTGTTAAAAAACTTGAAAGAGGAGCAACTTCCAAACGGATGGCACGCATACACACCAACATCATAGAGGATGTGACCGTAAAGTGGGCCGAGAGCCTGCGTGAGCTTCAGAGCGGCCCTCTTATCGAACACCTCCTCCAGACAAACTATATCCACAGTGGGTGGAAACAGAGAGGAAACCTCCATCGGCACATCGCTGTCTGTAAACAGCGTCCGTAAGGACCGAGGAGGATGCTGGTTGAAATTCTGGTTGCAGTTGGGATTGGAATGCTGCTTCGATTCTCCCGGTTCATTAGAAGATGCTACAGAATCCCTGGAGACGCTCTTGGGAACATCTCCATCTGGTACAATTCCCTCCGTCTGATCCATGGTTCCGTACGAGTTAGATGCGGCCTGCGTGAGCAGAGTGCTGGAGGGGGTGACGGTGCGGCAGCTACTGGGAGAATCGACGAATATACGGATATGAGGGCGAGTCACACCCTGGACGATGTTGTGCCCGATGATTTCCGCACGCCGCTGCGTGTGTCCGAGGTTGTTGAAGCGCGCTATGCCGTCGGTCAGCAGGCACAGGTTGGCAGATATGAATCCAAAACTGACTTTACCAGTCTCTTCCCATCTGGCGTTGCGGTCCTCCATAGGAACGATCTTCACCTGCTTATGGTACGAGAAAGGCCTGCGGACCGCTTGGAGCGGTGCCCATAACAGGAAGCCCAGGAGAGCGAAGGGTGTGGAAATGATGAACAGAATGAAGAAAAGGAGGGAGCCGAAGATGACTTTAAGCGGGTGGAGGTAGCATTCCTCCTCTCGCCGCTGCCTGCGCTCCAAACTGGTGCTGTGGCAGCCAGCGATGAGACGGTCCAGAAACCAAAAACATGGAAAGATGAGTCCCCATCCTACAGCGTGGAGACCTTCCAAAAAAGCATTGGGGAAAGGGGACTCTCTCAAAGACATGCCTTAACACCACATACCACTGCAAACAGTCTTCTCATATCTCACACAGATCCAATTGAATTCTGTTGCAAAATGAGAAACAAAAACTTGATCAACATGCAATGTTTCAAATCGACCTGACACTGACATTAGTGTGATGTTGTGTAGTTGTGACAGGGAAGTTTGTGTTCATACAAAACTAATCTGACAGAACAAACACTGAATGGTGTGTGTCATAACTCAATGCAAACAATGCAAATCTGACACAGCACTTGAGAAAAACCTTCAACTGTCAGCTATCCATTCACACGCTGAAGTTTCCTTCTGGATCTGTATATCAAATGGCTTTGAGACGTGCATATAGCCTGCTAACAAGAGAAACTGGTTTTCATAACCTTTGTCATGTATTTTCAGATAGATATCTACACATACATCTAATGAAATGAAAATATGAAACAATACTTTGCAACTGTTCAGTCACAGGTCTGTTCTGATACTGATAACATACAACACAGAAAACTATGTAGGTAGATATTGAACAAAGAGTGTTTAGGAGGCATGAGAGTAAATTTGAAGAGTTTGGTTCCAAAACGCAATAAATGACTAATTTGGGTAAAAACTTGTTTTCTATACCAAGAAAGTGAGAAGATGAAAACCACTATTTTCTATTACAAACTTTCACATAGCATCTTTAGGTTATAAAAAAAATAAAAAATTCAAATCCACAACTTGATTTTCAAAGATTTATTATAAAAAGGAATTATGTTTTCCACAAAATGCAATAAATCCATGACAAGTTCTTTTTTCAAAATGCTATAAATGAATCAATATATAAATGTGCATTCATCTTTGCCATGTTATATTCATTTAGTTGAACAGTGGTATTAACTGATAAAAAAAATAAAAATCAATGGGATTAACCAAAACACTTACTGTGTCATATTAAGAACACTGTCATTGCTGCGGTTATACTTTGGACGTCATTGCTAAACATTTTTCACTGCGATTAGCTGAAAAATGATTTGGTTCTGCTCGATTTTCGTTGACTTTGAGTAAAACTATGTTAAGTTTTTCATAAGATCCTCTGGTGTAAATGTGTTAGCATGACCTAGCATGAAGCTTGATGCTGTCGGGAGAACAAGCAACCGTCTCCCGAGTGCCTCTCGCGTAAATTATTAGATTTTGATGGCTTATGTTTCTTTACCGTCACAGAAAACCACCACAGGTTTATCAATGCTATTAAAGTATTATTTTGTTTTTGTTTGTTTGGTGATCATGAAGTATAAAGTAGATGAGGAAAACTAGGATTCTGTGTACTCAACACGCTGCCATTGTTTGTTTACAATGCGTGGAATGGTGTGCTGTAATTTGTTGAGTGGATTTATTGCATTCTGCAGAAAAGCAGTGGCATTTGTTGCGTTATTGGGAAAAAAAGGGAGAAAAAGTAAAGTTAAGAATTTACTTTTAAATACTGACCTGATATAATACTGATTTTGGCAGTAACTCTTTTTTTTTAATGCCATTTATTGCGTTTTGGAACCAAACTCTTCATTTCTTCATTTATGTTTTTTTTCTAGATTTCTAACTTGGGTGTGTAAGTCACCAAATCCAACCTTATATGATTTTAATCACTGTCTATAACATAACAACATTTTGAAACATGTCAGCAACTCCTTGTAACTGATAGCTGGGATTGAAAACATTTTTACACAGCGGGGTTAGTTGTCACATAGGTATACAATGATAATGAAATGAAAACAATGTAAATACTATTAATCAAAATGATAACTGTTAATACAATATCAGGAGAAATAACTCACAATTAGGATTTATTTCTATGCATTGCTGCATAACACAAGGATGTTTATATGAAGGATGATGGATGGATGAATGTGTGGATATCTATCTATTATAGGCAGATATATAAACAATATCCACCTTTAGTATAGACGGTTTCTTGGACGCACGTGCGCTGACGCAATACACATCTGGATCCGAACTTTACTTTCGGTTTCGTTTTTCTTAATGGTCTGACTAGTTGCTAAACTGATCTCTTGAACAAATGCCTTGTCGAAAATAGCAAATGTTTTGGTTTCCTAGGTAATCTATGTGTTTTTTTTTTTTTTTGCTTGTTATATAAATGAACTACGTTTAAAGAACTTTGTTGTTATTTATTCTTAGCAGAGTTTACCGGAAGTTACGTGCGGACCACGACAGCCGCTTGTTTATGTTGTTACTGCTGAAACCTTCTGTAGACAGAATTTGATTGAATTATTTGTGTTTAAACTAAAGGTGTTACAACAAACCCTCTGTTTGTTACAATGAATGAACCCCACCTATGGGTAACGTTTGTACTCCTCTCACTTTCAGTGTAATTGTACGATAATGGTAGATCACACAAACAAACTTTAAGTGTTCATTTGTGTACAAAATGTATTCATCTAACTTGAATATTTTTTGAATGACACTCCTTCATATATGGGAAGTGTTCACATCCCCTCTGGAGAGTTTAAGGCAGGAAATCTAATTTTACTGTAGGATACCAGCACTAAAATCACGATCCCACCCTTCATTCAAATCGGCATCCAAAGACACACTTCCTCCAAAAATCATGAACTAAAGTTACCGATGTTAATTCAGGTTTTTGCTCTTTGCTGATCCAGACGGGCTTTTGTCGTTTAAAAAAAATCTTCTGTTTTGTGGAAACTGTGCAGGTTGTCAGTTCTTCAGGAAAGTTTGCCATTCTCCCTCTGTTTACAGACAGGAGGTGAGTGCACGTGAACGCGCTGATGACGTATGGTGACTGTGTGAACAGGTTGCAGTGGCATACAAAACACATTCACTGATGAGGAGCAAAACTAGTTCAATGATTTATTGAACATTTTTTGGTCCTACGCCTTTCACAGGTGACATATGTTTATAAAAATACATTTAAAGAACTAAACATAGTGATTGCTATCAGGAGACTTTTAACAAGCTGTTTCTATAAATGTTTCTGGATCAAATCAGAGACCCTGCCTTTAAGAAGCCTGTTTTGCAATCCTAACTAGAACTCAATTCACTGCATTTGATTTGCATTTAAATGTCCTGCTGCTGTCCAATCACAACATGCACCACATCAGACCTAAAGATCTTTATAGATGTGTTAAGAACCAGTCAGTGTTCTCTCTGAATGAAATTGTCCAGATTAGAGTTGATTTACAGTAGACACAGATGATGAAAGCAGACTGAGTCTCTGTTAATCCACACCTCACCATCTGCACACTTTCTCACGCACGCATGTGAGGAGGAGGAGGATGATGATGATGATGATGATGATGATGCGTGTTTACTCACACAGATCGGGCAAACACAAACCGATTCATATTTTCATTTTTCGATCAACATCAATAACAGCACAGATTTTATGATACTGACATGGTCGATGATAAAATCAACAGATTTAATGGTAACTGCCGGTGTCATGTAGTAACACTCACAGGATCCACGTAACAACACGTGTGCTGACGTCATCATACGTTTGCGGCGTATCAATTAAATAAATGTACGACCACGAGCCACAAAACCGCTTAACATAAAACTCCACGGTATAGGAACGTGTCACTGGCGATCAGTTCCCGGTTAGCAGGGCGGATAATGGTGAAGTTTACCTGTCTATCAACACTTACCTGGTTAAATGATTCTGGTGTGCACGCAGTCGTTGTTTTGAACACGAGTAGATGTGACAGATCTTCTGTTTCATGGCTCGTTTACTGGAAACCGAACCGATTCAATAATAAAGCGCAGTATGGTTTGGTTTTGATTCTCATTTCCTGATCGTGTCCCTCCAGCGGTTTCTACAAGAACGCGTATTAATGGGTCATGCGCGCTGCAGATCACATCCCTGTGCGCGCTCCCGTTCACTTGACGGCGAACTTCCTGCTTGTTTGAGGTTAACGAGACTTGAAGTGCTTATCACATCAAAAATGTTTTAACTCTTAAAACTAAAGTTTCCCAAAACTGCACGGTTCTAAGTTTCTCTCTTTTGCACAAAAGGTTTTTCTAGTGATTATAGTGGATTCTTCAGAAAACTTCAATGGTTCTCAGGGAAAAAATGGTTTTCCTATGGCAGGGGTCTACAACTACTCTTCTCCAGGGCCAGTTTTATAAATGCCAAGTTGTTAACCCTATTTTTACCTTTTATGATTTTTTTTACTTTACCTATTATATATTATTGGGTATTTCCCAGAAATCGGGCCTATTTATGTTGTAATTCTATTAAAAACGAATCAAATCTAATACAATTGAGCACCATTAATTAGTATAAACAAAAACAAGCCTAGACTTCTTTATGGCTGCTCTTACTAATAATTTTATCACATTTTATTGGTGTTTTATGGTACAATGTCTGTGTTTTGGTGTTGTCCTTCACCAGAGTTTTCACATGTCGTGCCATATTTCAAACAAATATTTATCACAAATTAATAAAACAATATGTATATGAATTAAATGTTACTTGAACTAATAAACTACATGCACAGATTAAGCATAGGCCTATATATGCATTTTGTACTTTATTTTGCTTAATTTCTACCTGTCCCATGGTTTAGCTGTCATTACCAACACGCTCTGCATAAAGGGACTTTGCCACTGTTTTTTCATCAAAAGTTTATTTGGTAGCCATGATGGTAACCTAAAGACATAGTGGAGCACATGGATTTCAAGCTGCAAGACTGATGCCTTGATGTCCAGAAAAGTAAGTAAATCTTCTCTTTATTCTTTGTGTTGGGCATGTACACTATATGCGTCATTACCATATGTGTTGTATTTCTGTATTTTTAAACTTTTTTGAAATATTTTTATCACTTTAATAGTTAAAATGGTGTACATTACATGTAGAAAGCTAGCTACACTTGCTTAGTCATCATCTTAGCTAGTAGAGCTAGTTTTTTGACAAAAAAGTCATTACCAGCACAGTCATTACCAGCACAATACATAATTTTGGCAATAAATTTTTATAAATAACAAAGCATCCTACAATTATACATTTCTGACAATGTATTAAAAAGTTTTGATATATGACATTCACTTAAAATAAGCTTAGATTCCAAGCCAGGATAGATTGATGAATCAGAAATTTAGATACGTAAATGACTATAATTCATCTTGCAAGTAAAAATCCCATTAAGTTCAAGATAAATTCGATTCCACGAGAAACCACAAAATGTTTTAAAAACCCTGATTTATCATTTAAGTTTTATTTTTAACATATTATATTTGATGATGTGATGGTAAAGACACATTTACTTGACATAGTTAAGAAAATGGCAAGAAAATCATAAATTCCCTTATCTTATGGTCTCCACCAAGCTCATAACGGCACTACTGACTTAAAGGCTGATAATTTGATGTATACCAATTAGTCAAATTTGGAATTTTCAAAATTGCAGCAACCCAATTTGGCACTTAATCTGAGAAATACCCTATTATTAAATATGTTATAACTTTGTTGTTATTGTTTATATGATATTAAAAAACATACATTTTCAAAAGAGAAGCACACTATTTTGCCTTTTAATTACTGAAAACTCATATTTTACAGTTTAACATTGTGAGAGCCAAATATTAAAATGTGCAAGTGTAATCAACACAGAGCTCTTAAACTTCTTTTGTTTTTAACTGTTTAACTTTAATTATTTGTCAAATTTCAAGTATTCACAACATATAGTCAGCCTTCTCCTAATGACTAAATGTGTCCTTAATGTTTTCTTTTTAATATTTTAAAAATATATATAAAAGCTAAACCAAATTTCAATTGTACACTACATTTGGAAACAACTGTCAGATTATAAATCTTTGGTGTCCTGAGAGTACGTATGTAAAGTTTTAGCTCAAAATACCCCATAGATAATTTATTATAAGATGTTAAAATTGATACTTTGTAGATGTGAGCAAATATGTGCTGTTTTTGGGGATTGTCCTTTAAATGCAAAGGAAATGGAATTACTGATCTGGGTTACTGGGTTGATTTTTTTTCACATTTTCTAGGTTAGGATAGAAGCACAGTTTCATATGATGTCTTGTTATTGGACAACGTGTGCATCAACAGAAGCAATGAAATATGACTGTACAGAGGAGTTTATGTTCCTTCATAATAATAAAACCCTTATGTGAAGCACATTCTGCATAAATGATCATATTAAATCTGATGCAAACCAAGCGAAACTTCCAAAACACATTGCATTTCTTTGCTGTTTATTTTCAGTCAATGGATTGTGCTGAGACTTTTTCTCCTGGTAAGCATGATGGGAGTGAATATGACTGATGCTCTTTACCACAGTAAGAGACTCTTGCCGTCCTGTCTCGACATGAAACACAGACAGCTGAGCAAAAGCAAAAGATCCTTCAGCAGCTTGGACGGAGCGTTTTCAACAATCACCTTACGCAGAAACTCTGGATTGTTTAAAGAAGTTTTGTCCTGGTCTCCATACACACCTGGAAGCTCCTTCAATATCCCATATGTGTTGATGATAAACTCGGTGAAGGGTGGGTGAAGACTCATGTTGTAGCCCAGTACCTGAAGCCTTTCCATGATCTCTGTGTGACGTTTGACCAGCTGGTGCTTGTACGCTTCATCTACCTTCCCAGTCAGAGGATGTGTGGAGACCTGAAGGTAAACATTAGAGGACACAAAGCAGATCTCTTTCTCTCACCTGCACATCAGTCGACCGTACCATATGTCCAAAAGATATCATCTGCAGATTACCTGCTCTATTTTGTCTTTTATGTTCTGCACGGTGAATCCATACAACCTAGATTGTTCCTGGAAAACATTCGAGAGGATTCGACGGTCCAGCTGGAAAGCAATTTCACCCATTAACCTCCTCGGATCTGCAGGATTAAATCAGAGTCACTATCAAGAGATATATACAACAGCAGTATAAGAAGCACTGCCTATAGAAATGTTTGGAAAATAGTGTGCTTAAATTGTCTTGCCTTCTAGATTTTAACTTTAATAATAAAAACAAACATGAGAAGGTGATGAATGTAAACTGCTAGTGTAAAATAAAGGTTGCAGAAACCTTTCAGTCTGTGGTATATGAAGCGAGAGCTGAACAGATCTTCAGATGATGATGTTTGAGATGGTAGCAGACTCATGAATGAAGAGCTTTTCTGAGGTCTCCTCAGCAGATCTTCACTGAAGTTTCTCTCATCCACAGATTCACTGAGTCTCTGATCTAAATTATATTCACAGCGTTACATTATTACACAAAATAGTTTGTAATTCTATAGAATTTTGAGAAAGTACATTTTTAAATATTGTTCTGTATTTACAATAAAAACAATTATTTGGTCAAAAATATATTTTAAATATATGCTAAATATATTTTGTAGAAAGTAAAAACTTAATTAAATATTTTTTTGAATTTGAAAATTATTTCAGAGTCAACAAATACATTTCTAACTCTACAACCTTTATGGCCAAAAAATATATTTTTCCTGGACAAAAATAAAAGCTTGTACAAAATGAATAAAGTTTGTATAAAATATAAAATTATAAGTATATTTTTGCTGTTAGTGCAGGTAAATATAAATTTCAAAATATATAAAAAATGGCCAAAAATGTATTTGTGTACACATTTTATTAAATATATTTTAAAATATATTTAAAATTATGTTTGAAAATATATGAAGAGTTTGGTTCCAAAAACGAGATTTTTAATTTTTTTGTCAAAACATGTTTATTGTTATCATGTTTTTTATTGTGCTACTTAGCTGTATTTTTTTTGTTATTTAGGCTTAAATCAAAACCAACCAACAGCAGTTTGATTGATATTAATTCAATGTCAATTCAATTTTATTTATATAGCGCTTTTCACACTTGTTTAATTGTTTCAAAGCAGCTTTACATTAATAGATGCAGGTGAAAACACAGAAAAAATGATGGACAACATAAGCAGTAAAGCACAATGGCTAAGATTAAACCATACTAGTGAGTGTAGTAATAATGTAACTCATAGAAGAGGGTGCTAAGTTAAGCCAATGTTAGCTGAATCCCTAGGGGTTGAAAAAAACTCCTGAGGAAAACCTTGTGGGAAAATTCTTAGGGAGAAAAAAACCTTGAGAGAGAGCCAGACAGCTCATTCTATAGAGGATATACTATATAATAGGTCATATTTTATAGAATTTTATGGGAATTAAAACATAAAAAATTATATATACATATATACACACAAATAAGTAGATTAAACGGGGCGGCTGGTTGTCGTTCGTCAGACATCGGCTGGGTATCACGTTGCAGGAAGGCCAGTAGATCAGTGGTGTGTTGACCTTTACGGCCGTTCGTATGTAATGCAAGTGTCATACAGTATTGTGGTTTAATATCCGCTCGGTTCCAGACAGGCTAACTATTGCGGCATAAGTATATTACCCAGACGAGTTATGTGAATGCTTTGTTAAAGAGAAATGTCTTTAGTTTAAACTTAAAGTGACCAACTCTGTCTGATTCTCAAACTTTTTTTGGTAAATCATTTCAGAGCTCAGGGGCTAAGTAGGTAAAGGATCTACCAACATTTTTGATATTCTAGGGATAATAAAGTGACCAGAATTTTGTGACCGCAGTGTACGTGATGGATTGTATTGTGATAGTCAGTTTCTAGTCAATTTCGGAAATCTGGTAAAGAGGAAACGTGGGTTATTCTGATTTTCTTAAATAAGCTTGCTGAGATAGGTAGATCTGGTGGTTTTTATAGCCTGTCTGTAGTGTTGAATGCTCTCATTTATGTCATACCAGTAACTTTGTGCTTCTCCAATTTCGTTCCATTTTTCTAGCTACCTTTTTAAGGGCTGCAGTATGATGGTCATACCATGGTGCTGGCGTTTTTCCTGACTCTCTTTGATGTAATGGGAGCAATGGCTTCCAGCATGCTAGAACAAACGTTGTTCTGGTTTTCTATTACAATATCCAGGTTTTCACAGTTATCTGCTACATGTTTTATTTGGGACAGGTCTGGTAGAGTCATAATAAAGCTATCTTTAGTGATGGAAATTATTGTTCTGCCTAATCGTTAACATGGTGTGGACTGAGCAATCCTATCTAGAAGTATGGTGTATGAGACAAGGCAATGGTCTGAAACAGCATCGCTCTGATGTGATATTTCTATGTCATTAATATTAAGCCCAAGTGACAGAATTAAGTCTAATGTGTGTTTACGGGTACGCGTGGGCCCGGTAACATTTTGTCTAATACAGAGAGAATTTAGAACATTCATAAACGCTAGTCCCTATGCATCTTTTGGGTTATCAAAGTGGACATTAAAGTTCCCAATGATAAGGGCTTTATCTACAGTGACTACAAGCTCAGACAGGTAATCTGCTATTTCTTCAAGAAAGTCTGTGTGGGGACCTGGAGGTCTGTAGATAGTGGCTAAGACAAATGAACGCTGTTTGTTATTACGATCGGTTCCATATTTAACAGCATTATTTCAAATGAGTTCAGATTTATCTTTTACTTTAAATATTTTATTGTAGTTTATAGCTACACCACCCCCTCTCCACTTTAAACGAGGTTCGTGCTTATAATAATAATAATAATAATAGTCTTGTGGGGTGGATTCATTTAAACTAATGTCATCGTCTGCTTTAAGACAGGTTTCTGTGGCACAGCACATTTAAGTTTTGGTCTGTAATGATTTAATTGATAATAGGTTCTTTATTGGTAAGCAATTTAATGTTGAGCTGATGTTTGTTTCCTAATTTTATATTAACAAGATCTGTAAACAGCGCTCTGTTGTTCGAGAAACAGACACGAAATGTGTTGATACTCTGGTAATAAAAACTCTAACGTTATTAAATGGAATGCACAATCAAAAAACGAGATTTTTGAAAAATTTAAAAAACGGATTCTTCTTGTTTTGTTACCAAAATCTTCATATATGTTTTTGCTGTTAATATCCACATAACGTTAACTCGTGGGGCCGTGAGATGTTTAAATACAACTTTATGTCTTTATATAATTATTAACAGTTTTTGTTTAACAATTTAGAGAAGTATATTTGTATATATTGTGTGAACAGATCTCGTTCTCTTACCGCGAACTGCTGTGCAGTCGTCTTCAGATTCGCGTCGCGTGTTTTTCGTCGCGACATCCAGCAGCGATGTTTTCAATTCATTCACTTCACGTCGCAGTTCCTCAACCTCCATCCACAACGATGCCTTATTTTCATCACTCATATTACACTGATAACTTACACCTCCAGCAAAAATAACACAACCTGCTTTATTCTGTGACCTAACGGTTTTTTTATTGAGAAAACAAACGACAGAATAAGAATCATCACGCTGTAATTATGGCATAAACACAACGCGTCATAAAGGCACAGAATTGCGTAGAAGCGCACGCGCGCGGAGGAATTTCAGCTACAAAAAATGTTCAAAATAACAATAATAAAACATGTTCCCTTTTCAAACAGTGTAATCTGTAATATAAGGTAATACAACACAAAGTTATAGTAATGTAATGCACCTATAAACTACATATTATGTGTATAAAGAAATAAAACATGCAATTGTTTATGATTATTTATACAACCCCAAATCAGAAAAAACAAAGAAGACCTGAGACAGTTGAGCAACTAGAAGTCTGTATTAGACAAGAATGGGACAACATTCCTATTCCTAAACATTGGTCCTCCTCCAGCTGTTCCTTTATATGTACATTGAACTTTTCTGGCCTCTTATTGCTACCTGTCCCCAACTTGTTTTGGACTGTGTAGCTCTCAAGAAATCCAAAATGAGCCAATATTTGGCATAACATTTCAAAATGTCTCACTTTCTACATATGATATGTTATCTATATTCTATTGTGAATAAAATATAAGTTTATCAAAAAAGTTATAAAAAAGTTGATTGACCAAAGATCAAAAGAGCATCCAAGTGACAACAACAGAGCAGAAACACTTAAAAACCACAACAAGTGCACTGCAAAAAATGACTTTCTTAGTATTTTTGTCTTGTTTTCAGAACAAATATTTAAAAATTCTTAAATCAAGATGTATTTTCTTGATCAGCAAAAAGACTTAAGAAAATTAGTCTAGTTTAAAAAAAAATATTTTGCTTAATACAAGCATAAGATTCAATAAAATAAAACAATCTTAAAAATAAGTTCACATTTTTCTTAAACACTTAATTCAAGAAAAATTCTGTTCTTACCCCATTGGCAGATTGTTTTTGCTTGTTTTAATCCCAAAATCACTTAAAAAATTAGATTTTTTTTGTCTGAAAACTAGGCTTTTTTTCTTTGGTCAATTTGAATAAGAATTTTTAGATATTTGTACTGAAAACAAGACAAAAATACTAAGTAAGAAAGTCATTTTTGCAGTGTGAAGGTGAAGTGTGTAATTTGTGTGTAAACAGTGTTTTAGTTGACACATTGGTAAGTCATCTATTGTACCAGCAGGGACTGACTTCTGAAACTAACAACCAAAACCATGAGTATCTGGTGTCAACATAAACTATAAAAACAATGCTAAAAGAAACAAGAGATATGTTCTGAAAGATTCACAGCAATCCAATCTATGGATGAATTTCTTACATTCACAGTATTACACACATCACCGTTAATGACAGTAGTTGTGATTTAGGAATGAATTCAGTTATTCAGCGACGGCTTCTTTCCAGGATTTGCAGAATGTATAAAAATATTTGGATGATGTCCGTATAGAGGTTAAGTGCAGCAAAGATGTATTCCTCAGGACTTATGGACAGTTTCTTATCCCCAAGAAGACGTTGTGTGTCAACAGCCAAGAACTGCAATGAAGTAAGGAAATTATTTTACTTTTAAGTTCTATAAAGTGTTTCTTTAAACATAAGTATGTTAGAGAGAGAGATATTCACTTACACAAGTGAAGAGCAGTGCACCCAGAGATGAGTAGATGAGATCCATAATCCTGTTATACATTATGATGCAGAGGATTCCAAAGATGAAGAGGACAATGGAGCACACGTACAACACGCCAGCGCAAGATGTGAAGTCATACTTGGTCTTTAATGAGATGAGACAGAATATTGATTAAAACCTCACAGCTTATCTACATTACGCAGCTGTATTATACTTTGACTGATGGTTAGCACACAGTTGATGGTACCCTTTAAATATTTCTTTTTCCTACTACGAAAGTCAATGGTTACAAACAACTGTGTGTTTACAATCATTTAACAAAATTCTTTAGAAAAAATAAATTCATACAGAACAACATGAGGATGAGAAAATGATGATAGAATTTTCATTTTTGGGTAAACTATCACTTTATAGGAGGCTGTTGTAACAATTCATTTACCAGTAGAGAGCGCTGTGTACTTTTATGAGTAGTAGTTAAAGGAGAACACCACCGTTTTTCAATATTTACTATGTTCTTACCTAAACTTAGACGAATGAATACATACCTATCTTTTCTCAATGCGTGCACTTAATCTTTGTACAGCATGTTGTGAATGTATTACCAATGCTAACACATTCACCACGCGCTGTACAAAGATGAAGTGCACACATTAGGGGATGTATTCATTCGTCTAAGTTGCGGTAAGGACATAGTAAAATATTGAAAAACGGTGGCGTTATCCTCCTCACATGATATTATAATGTCGCCTGGGGTTATTTATGGGTGGAAGAAACATACGGTTCTTACCATAGTCACAATAATTCACCACAATTCATGTTTATAACTTCATCTTTGTATGTGAATTCTTATTTAATAGATAACACAGCAATCCATGGATACGGTTGTGTCGACATGGGCTTCCATGTGAAACAATTTCCGCCACATAAGAAAAAAATATGTTTTGGTAAATCATGTCTGTACCGAGCCCCTAAGGTGACACTGGAGTAAAAAAATCAAAAGTTTAGTTTCATGTGCGCACGTGAAACTATTGCGTGCGCACATTAAACTATTGCGTGCGCACGAGAAACTAAACTTTATAAAATTTTTGCTCCATGTCCCCTTAGGGGCTCCGTATATCTGTAATATAATTATGAGATAAAAATTATGACTTTAACATAAGCTGAGCATTAATGTGTGTTATTATTTTAATTATATATTTATGTAATTTTTTTATTATTTATATATTTTTTAATTTACTTTTGAAGTCATAATTTAGATTTTTTTTCATCTCATAATTATGACTTTTTAGCTTATTATTAAATTTTTTACATTTTTCATAATTATGACTTATGAGCGGGGTTATAATGTTATGATTTGATGCTTAGCCAAGGGCAGCCAATCAGAAACTGAAGCGCACGTACCTCATATCACGATCGGTGTACTGAAACACCTGAATTGGAGTAAAAATGACATCCCAGGAGGCTTATAAAACAGCCAAGAGAGATTTTGACATCACTTTTTATACAATCTGTCAAGTGACTGTTGACCCCACAAATATGCGAATGAAAAATGTTAACCTAAGGTTTAGGAATGGACAGTGTGAAACATCAGCTAATGAATACCCAGGGTTATCGCTTAACCCCTGGTTAAGTATGAACAGTGTAAAACAAAACATTCCCTGGGATTTAGTATAACCAGAGGTTAACTATGAACTATTAGGTTAACAGTCTCTTCGGACAAATGTCTGACAGACGTATAAATAACAAGTCTTTCAACCATGAACACTGACCTGAAGAGAGAACATCATCACCGTACAGCAAACCAACACCGTAATCCCGATAGCCATAATAACAATCTTTGTATCATAAAAGCTGGATATCACACCTGTCATGTAGCTCATGGCCAGAGTCAAAACACTCTGAAAAAGAAATCAATACAAAGCAAGAGAGTTAATAAAGCGAGAGTGCAAATTTGCCATGTGTTAAATGTAAAAGATTCATCAGGCTCACCAATGCAATGAGGTTCCACGGATGCTTCCTGCGAAAGTCCCTGCAGCACGAGAGGATTAAGTACGGACACAGAAACACCAAGTACCCGACCCAGTATGTCCAGGCGTGCTGCTGCACAAAGAGTTTGACGTGGTGTTCGAATGTGAAAATGGCCACAAAGCCAAAGGTTACTGACAGCTGTAGACTCAAAACTGCAAAGACCTGCAATGAAACAAAAACCCTCAAACTTACTTCATCTGCGTGTTTTTAATCACAACTTCATAATCAATTAAATGAAATCTTTATCGACATTGTGTTTGCAGCGTAAAGATGCTGGGTTTAAACCCATACCGATGAAAGATTTAGAGCTTGAATAAAAGCGTCTGCCAAATGCATACATGTAAATGTAAATCTTTCATTTTGCGTTAAGCTTGACTGTACATAGGGGTAGATACAATTGCATGGCTATTGGCTATATACTGCAAAAAAAATGTTTTCAGTACAAATATCTAAAATTTCTTAAATCAAGAGGCATTTTCTTGATTAGCAAAATGACCTAAGAAAATATTGAGTCTAGTTTTTAAACAAAAAACAACAAAATTTAAGTGAATTTGTGTTTAAAACAAGCAGAAATATTTGCCAATGGGGTGAGAAAAAAATCTTTAAAGGGGCCATGGCATGAAAATCTGACTTTTTCCATGTTTAAGTGCTATGATTGGGTTTCCAGTGCTTTTATCAACCTAGAAAATGTGAAAAAGATCAACCCAGTAACTTAGTTTTGGTAAACCATTCTCTGCAAGCATGTGAAAAAATAGCTCATTGAAATTTGGCTCTCCTTATGATGTCATAAGGAGCTCTTATTATAATAATATCGCCCCTTAATCTGCACTATCCAACCACAGCACTGCCATTTAGTGCCGAGAGAAAGAGAGAGAGAAAATAATTGACAGCACAATTAAGTTTCAATTGCAAGAAACCACCATTATGGTGATCCGTGTTTGCACTTCATCCGCTCATTTGCATTTTAAAGGACACACCCAAAACACGACATTTTTGCTCACACCTACAAAGTGTCAATTTTAACATCTTATAATAAATTATCTATATGGTATTTTGAGCTAAAACGTCATATATGTGCTCTGGGGACACCAACGATTTATTTGACATCTTAAAAATGTTTTGTGACATGGCCCCTTTAAAATAATTTTAGCTTTTATAAACACTTAATTCAAGAAAAATTCAAGAAACATTTTCTTACCCCTTTTGCAGATTTCTTTCTTTGTTTTAAGCACAAATTCAATTAAATTGAAAAAAAAAACCTAGATTTATTTTCTTGGGTAATTTTGCTCATCAAGAAAATCTCAATTTAAGAATTTTTAGATATAGCTTCTGAAAACAAGACAAAAGAGGACATAAGAGGGCTTCACATTACATTTGGGACTGATGTAAACAATACAATTATATATATATACACAACATTTATTATCTTTTAGTTTCTAGTGCCAAATAAGAATAGAAAGTGCTGAAGTGTCTTCATTTGTGAAATGATTTCATTCACTGGATTATCACACAGACATTGAACAACTATATGAATGTTTTCAATGAATTACCTTTCGAATAAACAGCCTGCGGATGACTTTGTCGTCCATTTGAGAGGCGTTGAAGTTATTATCATCATAGCCTGGTGGCGGCTCAGTCTGTGCCGGCTCAGTCATTGGTGCTTTATTATACAAACAAAATATCAAATTCACACTATAGTTCATTATACACTTTATTATACTCCTCTATAACAGATATATGTATGGGGGTGGCAGTGGCCTAGTGGTTCATGTAGGTTGTCTACAAACCGGAAGGTTGGTGGTTCAATCCCCGGCTCCACTGGACCAAGTGTCGAGGTGTCCTTGAGCAAGACACCTAACCCCAGCTTGCTCCCGACGAGCTGGCTGGCGCCTTGCATGGCTGACACCGCCGTCGGTGTATGAATGTGTGCGTGAATGGGTGAATGTGAGGCTAATTGTAAAGCGCTTTGGATGGCCATAGGTCTGTTAAAAGCGCTATATAAATGCAGTCCATTTACCATTTACCATTTATATACTGTCAGCAGCAGATTTGTAGTTTGTGTCCTCATATTTTAAGCTAATAGAGGATTCACAGAGTAAGATTTTCATTGCATAGTGCAACTAGAGTTGCACAGGGGCTGAAAGTTTCTGGTAAATTTCCATGGGAACTTAGTCTGGGGATCTTTTGGAAATTTTCCAAATTGGAAATTTAATGAGAATTTATGGGAATTATTTGGAAATGTATATAAATTATATCATATACAAACATAAATAAACATTTTGTTTGGTCATAAGCAGACATGCATGCAAGGTAATAAAAAATTTGAAGAATCCTGATACTTATTTGATCAAATATCCTTCAGGAATCATTCTAATATGATTCTATTTGTTTTAGTTCATTTAAAGTCGCAATGAAATTGAAATGAAAAACTATATATTTTTTTTAATATTGTGGTATTAATAACAAATGACTTATCTGTGAGCTTCATTATTTTAAAAAAATTTGTGTGTGCTCATAATCTTTAATCAAAAATGCAAATCTCCTCCCCTCCTCAAAACGATCTCTCTTCACTTCCGGTCAAAAGTATGGCAGGTGGGCGGGGTCCGGGAGAAGATCGCAGTGATTAGCAATTAGCAACACGACCCAACTTCAAACGATCCAATCAGATCTCGATGGACAAATTCAAATCCAGCCCTGCCTTATTTCATCTCAAAAGCCGTTTCATTCGGATATACGTCACCACGGGGAAAATAAGGCAATCGCTACTTCCGTTTCATGGCGACTTTAAGTTCCCTTTTATAGGCAACTCTGCATTTTTGCAATGTTCCTTCAAATTTCTAGTTTATTACTATTAATTCCCATGAAAAGTTTTCAGGCTTGAAAATTCCTGGAATTTTGCAACCCTAAGTGCACCAGAATCCTGTACATGTGACAATAAACTCTTGAATCTTTTTAAAACACACCTAACACAGAATTTGATTTCTTACCATTATATGACGCAGGCGTGTTAGGAGGACCTGTTTGAGGATATGATGTCTGAGGATATGGTGTTTGTTGATATCCAGGCCCAGACTGTCCGTACATGTGATTCCCAAAAGCAGTGGGTGGAGGATTCGGAGCTCCAGCAGGTACACCAGCACCCATGGTTGTATGAGGTGAAGGAGCATCATAAGGAGGAGGAGGAACCACGAACCCTACAGGTGGAGGAGCACCTGAATCCTCTGTTGGGTTTTCAAACCGAGAGTAACCTCTGTTATTCGCCATTGCTGCTCACTTCTGTAACATAACAACTAGAGATTAAAACACTTTCATTTATTCAAAAGAAAAGCCTTAAAGTTTGCCCCTATTGCACCATAACAGGATTAAGTTTTGACTTTGACATTCACAATAATACTGTCATCGTTTATTTTATACATTTCATGGAGATTTCTTAAGTTGTCCACGTTTATGTGTTAGTAATGGACATATTAAATAAAACATATAGCCAATGAAACATCATTCATACAACATCATAACCACAGTGCATTTTACTACAGAAATATGAATGAGCTTTAAAAAGTTATGCTTTATTTTATTATTGTAAAACATTTATAAACAAACAACCGTGAAAAGGAAAGGACTGTAACTAAAACGAAAGTAACTGTGTTCATGCGAAATACAACAGCAATAAAGAACACAATAACAAAATAAAGCATAGCAAAACAATAATTGTGATGTTAAGAAACAATAAATAACTTTTTTTTTATCTATCAGTACTTACATGTTTTCTTAGCGCACTAGAAAAAATCTGTTCTCTTTTATCCCACTTCCGGTTTAACACGCGCTTCCCATTCAGCGCTGTCCCACTAGTGGCCGCTTTCTGTCACTGCATCACATCATTACACTGAAATAAATCAACTTTATCTATTATGATCAGGGTGCGATTTGCCGGGGGGGATGCGTGGGATTTCCCCCTTTCTGGTCAATGTATCCCTGCCTCTGCTTAATTATTTTATCCCCGGTGGGGATAAATTTATCCCCCCCTCAAAGTGATCAGTGCTACTACACTAGTGGCGAGACGGATCACAAAACATATCACTGATCCGTGGTTTGATTAAAGTCAATTTTGTTTTAAAATGCGCTGCTTTGGCTGGCTCTGATACAGCTGCCGCGCGCAGCCTCTTTGTATTCACCACTCTGCAGACTTGCTCAATGTCCGGCCCACGGCGCTATCTGATTGGTTACAGACCCGGTTACACCTCACGAGTAAAAGCCTATCAACACATGCGAGATGGTTATGGAGCTGTGTGTCGAAACGGTGTAAGGCAGCATATTCATCCGCTTATTATTAAAGCGGGAATAAACATCACAATCTGATTATCTGTTTATGATGACAAGCAGAGTTAGTGTCCCAGTCACACCACTGAGAATGGCCGAAGTTACACGCAGATGAGGCGTTTAGCGAGGCGCGGGCGCGTCCAGTTTGCGCAAATGAGGCTAAGTGACTAACACATAATGCATCTGTCTTTTCTATCATTTCACTGTAGCTCCGCATTGCGGTGTAAAGTTAATATTATTACTTTAAAAGCAGCAGTAAAACTGTTTCTACTGTAATGGTTTAACTTTGCAATAAATACATTGTTCATATTTATGTTTAAGTTGACACTACATTGTGCCATACAGTTTTGCCATTCAAGATTTAATTCTTGCGTGTTTTTTCGTTGTGCATGATCACAGCTCATATGTGTGGGGAAAGATAAGCTATTAGAATAAAAATATTGCGTAAGGCTGCTTCATGAGTTAATAAGAAAAAAGATTTTACAATTCCTGCAAATGCAGTGATGAGTTCATGTTCTCATTATTTATTTTTATGAATTAAAATGTTTTGAAATGTGCTGTGGACAGAGACGCATTATGTCAAGAATGATAAAAAATCGTCAATAATAAGCTCATAATTTGGGCTAAAATAGTCTAAATGTTAAGTTTTAAAACCATTTTAAAAAGCTGGTTATATTTTGATGTTTCTGCGCAAGTTCAGCAGACAGTGAGGTTCGGGTTTGTTCCGATCAGAGCTCGTGAGCGGAGAGCGCATTTCTGAATATTAGAAATATTTTAATTAGAAATATATAAAAAATAATAATAATATTATAATGGATTTTTGTTAGGTCAGACAATAATTACCAAATTTCTCTCTCATATTGCTCTTCATAACCACTGAAAACAGTCAAAAAAGTAAAAACTAGTGGTGGGTACAAAATAACTCGACGCCTATGAAAACATCCCCCCCTCTGTTTTTTTCACAAATCGCACCCTGATTATGATACAATGTCACCTTACATGTTAAATCTTTCTAAAGGTGTCTATCTTCCTACCTTAACTTTAAAGTCAAATGAACCTGATGATTAAAGATTTGCAAATTGTATTTTGATATCACGACCCGGTCCAAACAACAGGTGTCAGTGTTGGACCATTATTCGGTGCAATCACTTAAAGGGATAGTTTACAAAAAAATATTCTGACATTATTTTCTCATCCCCTTGTTGTTATAAACCTGTATGAAATTATTTTTTCTGATAAAAGAAGATATTTGTAGGAAATACAAATGAAGAGTTTCGTTGCAAAACGAGATAAATCCGTTTTTAAAATTTTTGTCAAAACATGTATATTATTATGTTATCATGTTATTATTTTGTTTTATGGTGCTACTTAGCTGTATTTTTTTTAAGTTATGAAAATTTAAAAGAAAACAAACCAACTGCAGTTGAATTGATATTAATTGGAATGCACAACCAAAAAAATTAGATTTCTGAAAAATTAAATAAAAATAAAATTATCTCGTTTTGCAACGAAACTCTTCAAATAAGTAGGAAAACAAATATTATGGAAGTATATTGTGATAAATGATGAAGATATTTTGATAAATGATGGTAAGCACACCGTTGAATTCAATCATATTTGTTTTCCTAGTATGGAAGTCAATGGTTACAATCAGCTGTGTGCTTACCATCATTTACCATCAGAGTTTAATATCTTTTTTCAAATTTTCTATCTTTATCTTTTATGTTCTTGAGAACAAACATACAAACACAAAAAACACTTGTTTATTGGCTAGTATACTGTGTTCGATGTATTGCTTTTCTTGTGTTTTTTTCTATTGTTTACCTCATTTGTAAATCGCTTTGGATAACAGCATCTGCTAAATAACTAAATCTAAATGTGATTTATCAAAATATCTTCTTTTGTGTTCATCAGAAAAAAGAAATGTATACAGGTTTAAAACAACATGAGAAAATGATGACAGAATATTCATTTTTGAGTAAACTATATCACTTTAACCCAGGGGCTTTTCACTTGATGTACCCCCTGACATTTTAAATGAATATTTCAATAATGTAAAAGCACATTTGCATGTTTAACTTCAAAAAACATTATTTGTCATCCGTTATTGTTATTTTTATGTTACTGTATACCTCCATCTGGTAATTCTCTTTTATTGCCAAATAAAAATGATCTGTCTCAGTTTTCTGATATATTGTAGGCTACTGTTGTGTAAAGGTCATGTCATGCAGATAAAAAATTATTATATAGATTTGTGTTAGTGTATTATTTATATTTTTATAATTAAATAATTTAAATTATTACTTACATTTTTATGATTTAATTATAATAAATTTTTCACCAACTCACCAACCCCTGCAATTCCCCCACTAAAACCCCAGTTTGAGAAACCCTGATTTACCATTGAACCAAATCAAAGAAATCACTTTTTCATACATTGTAAAACTATTCAGTGGTGGATTTTTACAGAATTAAATGTTATTTAATTATTATTTCTCACTATTTCTCAGATCTCACTTTTTAAGAGATCTGTCTTTTCTTCTAAGAATTTGGGAATAATGAATACACAGCAAATAAATGAGAGGTTGTTTTTTTTTTTTTTAAATAAATGAGCAGATTCAATAATGGTCTTATAAACATGTTACTACCACAAAATAGCCCCAGTTACATTCTTTAAGGTCCAGAATTAAACATCAATAAGGAACAAAATTAAAATAATATATAATGGAAAACTACACGTTGCACAATTGTTGGATATTTACTGCCTTTTAACACAACTTCTTGATTTATTTTACTACATAACATTTCAATGCAATTTCCTTTTAAATCACAATCTCTTGCGTGTAATGTTACTTTAAGTAACTTCAAGACAATGCTTTGATAACTTGTAAATACAATGACATTTACTTTAATGAGTTGAGAGGTTTTCTTTGTAATGATAAGAGTCAACTATGATGGAAATACAATAATAAATACACAAAGACAGCATGTTTCTAAGTATACTAATGATAAAAATATCACAATCCACATCTCTCAGTAGTGTTAATGGCCTTCATTTTGTTCAGTAGGTTATACATAAAATGTACCTCCATACACCAAGTTAAAATATTACTAAATGATTATCAGTTATATAATAACTATTTGATGTAAGGCACAGAGAATTGTATTAGACGCTAATAGAGGTCACATTTGATTGTATCGTATTCATAGCTGCACAGTTCTGCTATCAAGTCACATCAGAGATTCATAATGAACATAAACCTTCAATGACTGTGATCAGCAGTAAACAGCTTGACAAACGTTATCATAAATACCAATATAAATATATACTATTGTATGTTTATCTTTAAGGCACTTTATCTGCTCCACAGCTGAGATCCATATGATGATGACTGTCTGTCTGTTCAACTCTATGAGGCTTATACAGAGACCACAGCTGTATAGATCAATAAATGTGAACAGTCGATTAACAATATAGCACTTAAGTGATTAACAGATGACTGACATTTCTCTGTCTCACACCTGTGTTGCATTACATGGACAGTTCACACAAGAATGACAATTTAATAATCACCCTCAAAATCTGTCACTGATGTTTTCAGAGGAACAAAGGAGTGACATTATAAAGAATATTTACATGACCCTGTTTTCAAAATGATCAGCTGGTCAAAAAAGCATCATATGTTCATGTGTGTTTGTGAAGGCGAGAATCAATGATGTTTAAAGTTGAGCGGTGTGACGCCCCACTGCATCTTTGTTAATCTGATCATCAATATGAATTAAAATCCTGAAGCAGTCTTACAGTAATCTCATACCCATACAATGACGTTGAATTATTTCACAACGCTCTACACTGCAAAAAAGGGACTTTCTTAGAATTTTTACCTTTTTTAGTATAAATATATAAAAAACAAGATGCATTTTCTTGAACAAAATTACCTAAAAAAATAAGTCTAGCTTTTAGAAAAATATATCAAGTTTTAAGTAAATTTGTGCTTAAAACGAGATAAAATTAAGATGCTTTTTCTTGATGAGCAAAACAACCCAAGAAAATAAGTCTAGTTTTTACACCAAAAATATCAAATTTAAGTGATTTTGTGCATGCTTAAGCAAAAAAATCTGCCAATGGGGTAAGCAAAAAATCTTGAACATTCTTCTTAAACACTAAATACAAGAAAAATTTGCTTACCCCATTGGCAGATTTTTTTGCTTATGCATGCACAAAATCACTTAAATTTGATATTTTTGGTGTAAAAACTAGACTTATTTTCTTGGGTTGTTTTGCTCATCAAGAAAAAGTATCTTAATTTAAGAATTTTTAGATATTCTACTGAAAACAAGAAAAATACTGAGAATTTTTTTTCTTTAAACTTATTTTTGCAGTGTACACTTTTCAGTACAAATATCTAAAAAGAAACAAGATACATTTTCCTGAAGAACAAAATTACCTAAAAAATAAGCTTTTGGAAAAATAGATCAAGTAAATTTGTGCTTAAAACAAGCTAAAAAAAATCTGCCAATGGGGTAAAAAACATCTTGAAATAAGTTAACATTTTTCATATAAACACTTAATTAATTTTGTCTAAAAACTAGATTTATTTTCTCATCCAGAAAATGCATCTTGATTTAAGAATTTTTATTTATTTGTACTGAAAACAAGAATACAAAAATACTAAGTAAGAGAGTCATTTTTTTTGCAGTTTGTATATAGTACGAATAGACTTTAGTGACAGACATGGTCAGTACAAACTCTCCATCAGAGATCTCTATTTAAATAACCGCAGAACTTTCATTTTTGGGTGAACCGTCCCTTTAAGAAGACTGTATTAAGGCCCAGTGTTTGATCAGAGATCATTATTTTAGGGATCTAATTTTTTTGTGTGTGTGTGTATAATAGATCAGTGGTGACATTTCTCAACCTAAATATCTGTGACTTCTTCACACGAGTATCAAACAGTGCTGGACAGTCAGTTGGCAGTACATACTGCTATATTTGAGCTATAGCTTTAACACGGAGTAATAAATATTAAATACTTCAAATAAAATAGCAGTAATAATCATAACAATAACAAAATAATAAAAAAGTTCTTTCCTCTCCTGTAACTCTTTGGCTAACACAGTAAATGTGGGACAGTCAGAAACGATCGCTCTCCTCAGCATCAGGACCAGAGACGGCAAACATCACTGCATGCGGTCCGTCGGCAGCTGCTGCGGCTGGTACTGACTGAACGCGGCTGCGGTGGCTCCGGGCGCGGGTGAAGCCAGAGGTTGTTGGACGTAACCGTAGCCGGTCGTAGCGACGTAACCGGTGGGTGCCGGGGAGGCGGCGTACGGGTACTGCTCATATGCAGCAGCTGCGGCGGCAGTCGCGGCCGAGTACTGGGCGTACGCGGCGCCGGTGTAATCCAGGTACGGAGAAGCTGCTGCCGCGGTGGCCGACGGCTGAATGTGAGGGATCACCACACTGGGCTGGACAAACGCCTGCGGGTACACGTAGTGAGCAGGGATCCTGCAGGACACAGAGATCCGAAATTAACAACTGGAAACAACTAAAACATTCTGTGAACACAAGCAACTGCATCTCACAGAGGAACCCAAGTGCACTAAAGGGTTATTAACATAAACAGGACTGCCACAACAGAGCATGCTGGGAAAGAGTGAAAAACAAAACCACCATTGCTTCTTTCTCCAGATGTAAAATTGACTTATAATTATGTTGCATACTGTAGTTTGTATAAGTTGCTTTGCGTTGAAACAAATATAAATTTGTAAAACTTGATGGTTCTGTTTAGGTTCAGTAATTTCAAGAAAAAGGTTATTAGTCAGTAATTCAAATGCTTTATCTTTTCAAATCTCACTTTAGCCCTTAAATTATTGATATTTAATAATTTAACTCCCTTTTGCTACAAAACCCTCTAAGTGCACTTAAAAAAAATCTTGTTTTAATGGATTCTGCCAACAAATCAGTATTTCTGAATGGCCTGAGTCCGGAATTAGGCAGATTTGAAGTGAAAGTATTTAAAAAATTTATAATATGAGAGCATTCAGTTAATATCATTATCTCATTTTTGACATAGGTGGAATTTATCATCTTTTGCATCTAAGCTCTCCAAATGATCGCAAGAGTCTAAAAAGACACATCATTATGAATTCATGTCCAAATATTTAACAATTATACACAAATAAATCAATAAAATTATGCAAGACCAGACTAAATAAATGTTTTGTCTAATTTTGGTACAGTACAGTACTCTATTGTCAAAACAGTGAACTGTACCGTACACCTTTTTTTGGGACCCCTCTGTAAAGCAGACGTGTCTATCAACACCACAGCCAAAACAAAATACAACAACACCTTCCAAGAAATTCATTAGGAGAAGCACAACTTTGAGAGGAAATCTACAATAACAAAAATCTGCCTCAGTGTTCCTGTCATTATCAAACTATATTTCAAAGAAAAACAAAAATCAAGTTACAGATAAACAGCACACACAACTAACTTTGCTCGCGCGCGCACGCACACACACACACACACACACACACACACACACACACACACACACACACACACACACGCACACGCACACGCACACACACACACACACGCACATACACACTGTAATAGATCTGCTGCTAACACATGATGGTTTTAAATGCAGTAACACATAAAGGTGTGTAATAAAGTAACACAACGGACCAGAATCCCTGTATGTGAGTGAAACAACACAAATCACCACAAACTCAAAACCAACAAACATGACATTAGATTTGCAAAATGATCATTAACCCTGCTTTTAAAATCATTTAAATTAAAACGCTTTACAACAAATACTACCATGGTGTGTAATCATTATTTCCTGTATTGTAAAATGTCTTTTGCATTATGATAATGATAATTTGTATTTGATTAATCATCATAAAAATCTAAATGCTCATAAAATTAAGTTTGTACACGACATAAAACATATCAAACAGGATTAATGTGTGATAATGCTGTGACATCACAGATCTGAACCTTTGCATTAGCAGAAAGTCATCACCCCTTTAATTTATCAACACCAAATAAAATATCTTTTAACCAACCACCCTATCATACTGCAAAAAAATGACTTTCTTACTTAAAGTTTTTGTCTTGTTTTCAGTAGAAATATAAAAAAATCCTAAATCAAGATATCTGACAAAACAATCTGCCAATGGGGTAAGCAAATTTTTCTTGAATTATTTTTTTGCTCACCCCATTAGCAGGTTTTTTGCTTGTTTTATGTACAAAATTACTTAAATTTGATATATTTTGTCTAAAAACTAGACTTATTTTCTCTGCTCGTTTTGCTCATCAAGAAAAAGCATCTTCATTTATGAATTTTTATTTATTTTTACTAAAAACAAGACAAAAATAGTAAGTAAAATTTTTCTTGAAAATCATTTTTTGCTGTCCGGCCCAGCTGCCTAAAACAAACAGAAGTGCAGTAGATGTCACTTGAGGAAGAAAGATGAAGATGGGTCTTTGTTGCGGGGCAGATTTGACTTTACTCAAATACCTTCTCACTAGCAAACAACAGGTGTTGATGTTAAATCTGTCTGTAGACGAGTTTATAGTCCCCTAATGTTGTCTATCTTCAGGAGTGACTGACAGCACCGGCTGTGAGCTGAGGTTATGTTCTGCTGTCCTTGTGTCTTAAAAGGGAAATCTGAGCAACACATGTTGCACAACACACTTTCAGTCCTGCGGTTTCTGAATCAATCTCTCCTTACACAAGATATAAATGAATTAAAGCCCACCACATCTCATAAGATGTGAATTATATACAGTAATAATAGCTATCTAGCGCATAGCTCACTGGTGTTAGCAGCGCAAAAGGTCATGGGTTCAAACCCAGGGAACACAAGGATTGCTTTAATCGGTTTGGATAAAAGCAAATGCAAAACGCATACATGTAAAAGTCATATGAAGTGAAAGAGAAGATTAATATGAATGTGGTATATGAGTCTGGCTTATTTAAGAGATTTTGTAAATGTCTGTAGATGGAGTTGAATCTGTGGGACAGGCGCTCCCTCGTGTCTCTCTGGACACCTGTTGTCCTGTTACTGATCTCAATGTCAGACTGACGCAGCTGTCCTGTGGCCTTTCAGTCCGGATGAGTCAACTAAAGAAGTGCACGGTGTACACGAGCTTTACCCGAAACATGGATTTACACATGATCAAAAGTAGCCAATCAATGACGTCTATATTTCACAAAGATGTATAAAAAAATATCTGAAAATGTCGTCAAAAGTCCACAACAAATAAATCATTAGTAAAAAAAAGACTCGCTGCATGCACCACTCAAGAAAGACAAACTCTGACCCCTTTAAATGCCTATAATATCTATAATAACAAGTTGTGCACAATAACCAAACCGAAACAAAACAAAAAATCTGTTCCCAGCACCCCAAGACAAAGATACAACTCTCCAAAAATCCCCACGTCCTACAGTTAAAGCACACGGTTTAGCTATCAAAATCACTTCAGACAGGTGCAAAAGCACACAAAGACTAACTCTCCAAAAAATAAAAACCCAACATCCATGCAAGCTGATCACCGTTTGGACGTGAACCTGTTTGAGTCTCTGAACTGAGCTCGTTCACATCTTAGTGTAGGTTATGTTAACCGAAAGCGAGCCTGTCAGATCAGAGAGAGACATGTGGCATTGAGTAACGCTAGATAAACAATAAAGTCATAGTCAAGAGTGCAAATAAAACACGCACAACAACAACAACAACAACAACAACATAGAGAAATGTTTACAAACGCACACACCTCATGACCTGGCGGAAAGGGGACGAATACAGTAATGATGATTGATCATCTTCACTATCTCTATGACACAAGGAAAACAGGATTTTATAACACACAAAACCATCTACAAATCAATCTTGTACAATACACTGCATGTAGGAATATGATATTGTTGATCATCATCAATGGATCTTTAAAAATAAAGTGTGGAATTTAAGATTGTAGAAATAAAGACTGATGTCAAACACTTTAAACCCGTTTTACCTTCGACTGAACAACCAGAAAGATTGAGTTAATGTTATTACACTACAAAAAATTACATTCTTACTTAGTATTTTTGTCTTGTTTTCGGTACAAATATCTCAAAATTCTTAAATCAAGATATATTTTCTTGATGAGCAAAATGACCTAAAATAAGTCTAGTTTACAGACAAAAGATTAAAAAATGTACAGTTTAAATGAATGCAGTGCTTTAAACAAGCAAAAGGGTCATTTTGCTCATCAAAAAATACATCTTAATTTAAGAATTTTAAGATATTTGTACTAAAAAACAAGACAGAAATACTAAGTAAGAAAGTCCATTTTTGCAGTGCAAGATGTGTGAATGTCTTACTTTTTTTGTATTGTTTTTTAATATAAATATCAGAAAATTCTTAAATTAAGATACTTAAGATGTTAAGTCTTGTTTACTGAACAAAATGATGAAAATCAAGAGGTTTTATTTTACTTAAAACAAGTGAAAATATCTGCAAAATAAACTTAATTCCAGTTTCAACTTTATTAAGTAAGCTTAATTTAGGTTTATTTTGCTTACTGCACTGGCAGATATTTTGACTTGTTTTAAGTGAAAAAAAACCTCTTGATTTTCATAATTTATTTCAATAAACATGACTTAATATCTAAAGCCACTTGCTTACCAAGTAAATGTATCTCAATTTAAGAATTTTAAAAGATATTTATATTAGCAAACAAGACAAAAATACTAAGTAAGACGTTCATTTTTTGCAGTGTGTCAGGTCAATCAGGACAAACAGGGCAATGAACAAAGCCGTTATGGCTCATATATGATAAACACACGCTGAACATTGCACTGAGATTCAAGAAAATAGTTTAATATCAAACTCCACACCTCAATTTTAAAGCAAGCAAGGACATCTTAAGGGTTTAATGGCTACCAATGGGAAAAACTTGGGCTAGAAATGCAATATCATATTTTTACATTATATAAAAAATACTAGGTTTAAATTAAAGAGAATTTTAACAGTTATTAATTGATTAACACTTACCCATAAGGCCGTTGGATAAATGTAGGATGTATTTGAGGGACACCAAATGAAAACCCTGTGGGAAAAAAACAAATTATTTATTTATTTCACAATAAACATGTTTCATGTTTCGCAAAAAATGTATTATTTACCAATATATATTTTAAATGTACGCTAAATATAACTTAATTTTATATTTTTGAAGCTGAAAATAGATAATAGATTTAATTTTAACCTTTTTAAAACTGATAGGTTCATAAAGTTTTTCTTCCAATGCGTTGTGAATATATTTCCTTGGATTGAAATATATGGAGGGCTAAATATATTTTTAATGCTTTAAAATACATTCCAAAAAATGGCCAAAGTATATCAGTGAAAAATATTTTATATATTTTTTGGTCTATTCACTGAGAGATGATAATATAATTTTTTTAACCTCCTAAGACCCAAGTTTTGGTTTGTCTTTTTCAGATTTCTACCAGCTATTTTGGGGAGGAACCAATAAATAATAACCTTTTTTTTCTAAAACATGAAGCAGTGTATTTGTCCATGTTTGTGTACAACAGGTTCCAGTTACACAGAATTAAGTATTATGGTGCAAACATAAAAAAGTGATGTCCACATATAGGTCTTAGGAGGTTAAGCACATTTTCAGCTCAACCTAAACTTTTCACTCAAAAACGTAAAAGTTAATACGATTTTCACAGTGAAAACAACTTCCTGTCTCTTATATACAATACAAATAAAGAGTTGATGTCTGATCTGTCACACCATCACCTGGCTGAATAACCCGCGGTTTGGCTCCCAGGTAAGCCAGGTTTACATTAGCTTTTCTCCCATCTATAATAGGGTTGGGGTCTTTACAGGCTCGTTCTGCGCCTGCGCGGTCAGACATCGTCACCTGCGCACATTATAACAGATAAAGATATTATGGAGTGCTCTTTATAGGTAACATCAACTCTTTAGACATGAATGAGATGTAGACACTTACAAACCCATAACCCCTGGATTTCCCAGTCTGTCTGTCTGTGATGACCACAGCTTCGTCGATTTCTCCAAACACCTCAAAGTATTTCCTCAGGCTCGAGTCTGTGGTGTGATACGGCAAACCGCCCACGAAGATCTTCGTGTAAGTCGTGTCTTTCTGTGAGCTGTGCATCATTATCAGTGCTAAAGTTTTACTCTTTAAACGCTTAAATAAACCAGAGAGAGTGACAGAGGTGTAAACTGAGGTAAAACACACGCGTCTGTGTCACGCGTTTAACCTCAACAACATCTACACGCGCTTGTGCGGACCCTCAGTGACACGCGGTGGACTCGCAGATCCCTCCCACATATTCAAATGCCCCGCCCACATATTCAAATGCCCCGCCCACACGACAAAACTCCTCCCACTTTTGAACAAAGTGACTTCATTTTCGAGTCACTACAGTATAATGATTCATTTTGTGATGATTCATTGTCATTTTATGTGTTTGCCATCGATTTAAAACATGTAGACCAAGAGTTTCAAAAGTGTCTCAACAAGGTGGACTGAAGATATTAATATAGTATGAGGTTACTTGCTTGTGGGCAAATTTTTCATTTTACATTTATATTTATACATTTATATTTATACATTTGGCAGACGCTTTAATCCATGGCAAATTACATTTGGGGGTTTCATAACTTACATTGCTAATGCACTGCTCTACTAACACAGATTATAAGGTACCATATCTAGACATTTATTTCAGAAGAAAACTAGAAAATAATTTCATGACTTTTTTATTTGCAGGTCTGAAATCACCCGGTCATATAATAAAGTGACATGTAGTTCTGATATAGAGAAGAGCGGGGCACAATGCTAAAATTCTGTCTAAAGTATATACTTAAGGTGGATATTGTTTATATATCTGCCTATATAGATATCCACATATTCATACATCCATCATCCTTCATCTTACCAACCTTGTGTTATGCAGCAATGCATAGAAATATTTTTTTTTTTGAAAGAAAAAATCCTAATTGTGAGTTATTTCCCCTGATATGGTATTATCAGTTATCATTTTATGTATAGTATTTACATTGTTTTCATTTCATGTTCATTGTATACCTGAGACTGTCTGACAACTAACCCCGCTGTGTAAAATGTTTTCAACCCCAGCTATCAGCTACGACTGGATTTGATGACTTACAAACCTAACTCAAAAATAAAAAATTTCTTTCATGCCTCCAAAACACTCTTTGTTCAATATCTTAACAAAAACACATCAAAACCTTTCACTAATCTGACAGTAAGAGAAAAAGACCAAAAGCACAAATTGATGGGCCCTTTAAAAATAGAAAGTAGCCGTCTTACAATTAACCCGCGTAAGTTTGTGCTCCGCTCACTCCTACACTGCAAAAAAATTATTTTCAAGAAAAAAAATTCTTAGTATTTTTGTCTTGTTTTCAGTAAAAATATCAAAAAATTCTTAAATTAAGATGCTTTTTCTTGATGAGCAAAACGACCCAAGAAAATAAGTCCAGTTTTTAGATCAAAAATATAAAATTTTGTGCAAATAAAGCAATTATTCTTGAATTTTTCTTGAATTTAGTGTTTAAGGAAAATGTTCAATATTTTTTTACTTATCCCATTGGCAGATTTTTAATTGTTTTATGCACAAAATCACTTAAATGTGATATTTTTGGTCTAAAAACTGGACTTATTTTCTTGGGTCGTTTTGATCAGAAAAGGCATTATAATTTAAGAATTTTTAGATATTTTTTACTGAAAACAAGACAAAAATACTAATAATTTTTTTCTTGAAAATAATTTTTTACAGTGTACTTCATAAAAAACTGTTTTGGAACAGAAATCTATGCTATTGATGTATTCTTTATTTTTGTTAAAATCTGACAGAAAATTAGTACATTTAGTTATGACTGCACTGCAAAAATTACTTTTAGTATTTTTGTCTTGTTTTAAGCACAAATATTTAAAAATTCTTACGTCAAGATGCATTTTCTTGATGAGCAAAATAACCTAAGAAAATAAGTCTAGTTTTTAGACAAAAAAATATCAGACTTAAGTGAATTTGTGGATTAAACAAGCAAAAAAATCTGCCAATGGGGTAGGCAAAAAACCTTAAACTTTTTTCTGAAACATTTCAAGAAAAAAAATGCTTACCCCATTGGCAGATTTTTTGCTTGTTTAATCCACAAATTCACTTAAGTCTGATATTTTTTTGTCTAAAAACTAGACTTATTTTCTTAGGTTATTTTGCTCATCAAGAAAATGCATCTTTATTTAAGAATTTTTAATGAAAACAAGACAAAAATACTAAGTCATATTTGCATTTAAACTTAAATGCATCTGTTTTTAATATACTGCATGAATTTAAGTTATGACTTCACTGCTTCTGTATCTCACAATCGTATGTTATTTTAAGATTATTAACATTATTCAGCAATAACTGCAATGCTTCAGTCAATAACATCATACAAAGAAAGAGCAGAAGACACAGATATTAAATTGTAAACGTTCTGTATTCTACAACATCTTTGTACCAACAGGTAGAATATAAATACAACTCTGTACATTATTATAATGTAAATACTATGTTCATACATGTTATGTACAGCTCCTTGACAAGGAGAGCAGCTTTGCTTTTTCTTTTTTAAGGTCTTGGGGTCTCCATAACAGCATCAATATTCACTTAAAATCCACAGTTCTGAATCATAATAAAATCCAATCTGCTCATGGCACTAAGCGCTTTCATTAGGCTATATCTCATCCCATGTTTACCTAAATAAAACCTTTACTTAGTATCACAAACTATAAAACTCGACAGTCAAACACACACTGATTTAAATGCTTGAAGCTTCATTATTAGTTGGGTAAATTATTTAAAAAGACCCCATCCTCAAACAGGGCTTGTGTCTGTACTTCTGGCTGATAGGCACAAAGCAGATCATAGATATAAATCTCTATTTTTTGTCAGTCAAGGGTATAGTAAAGAAAACAAGGTGCTTTCTGCATTATTGGGTGTCCACACTATACACAATTTTGTCTGGTGAAAAAAGTCACATGCGTCTGTGAGATTACTCCAACGTTTGTGCATCGTGTACATCCAGGATTCAGTTCCTCCAGTGCAAGCGTTTAAACCTCTGATATTAATAATATTATCAGTCCTTACACAGTGACAGTACTCAACAACAAGAGACCTGCCGTCCATTAAAAAAACAGCAAAACATAAAACAATCCACCATCATTTTAAAGTTCTGATGGATACGTGGTGTCCAGAAGAAATATGGCACTTAGCATATTAGCATCGATCTGTTAAACAAACATTAAAGTACACAAGAATCACATGCATATTGGCAAAGTAATCTAGAAAAGATGAGAAGATATCTTTGAGGTTTGCACAGCAGATTTAAAAGGCTGTCTTTGGTAATACCTGATATCAGCACGCAAACAAACAGTAGTACATTCTTACCTCCAACAGACATCTTAACCTCACTTAAACTACTCGAACGTTAGGCATAGTTTGATTAATAAACTTAGTCATGTATAAAAGTGGTCAATTAACCAAGATGCAAGTTTACTTGAAGTTAGTATTTCAGCTATATCAAAGCTAACATGATATAAAAGGTTTGTGCAACTGTGCAACTTTTGACATTCAAAGATGACATTAAAATAAGTCTATAACACACAGACACACACGCACGCACACACACACACACACACACATATTATTGCCACAAAATGAGGCAAATCGGTCAACACGTATACAGATATCAGTCGTATGGAAACAGATGTAGATGATGTTAGCACTCATAATGTCCAGGCTGGTAAAGATATCATCCACCTGTTCTTAAAGGTAAAGGGTTTCATTTCTACACCATACGCAGCAATAAATCAAACCACCATTTATTCATCTGATAATAACACTGAATTTCTGGCAAGATGGGGTTTTGTAAATGTGTTTGGAGTTGTTAATGGTACAGAAATGACACCTTTCACCTTTAGGTCAGTATTCTGTGACTAGTGGCACACAGCTTGATGTTTGGCGTCTGTGGACGAAGGTCCTCTGGTGAGACGAGCTGGCTTCACGAAGATGCCGTGACCCGTGGCACAGCGGAAATAAACTCTGCCCTGGACCGTGCCATTGTGTTTGCCTGTAAAGCACAGGAAGGATTTTCAAATAAAGCACTTTACTTTGACTTTTTCTGCCATTGATCAGTTCACTTACCGACAGCATGGTCCAGTTCCACTCCAACCCAGATGCCTTTGGAAAACTCCACCCCTCCGACGTAATGCACCGTCCCGCTCCACCTGCCCACCCAAACCTGCTCGCCGGGTGCCATCCAGTCCGGCAACTGAACCGCAGGTGCGTTCTCATCCACAAAAGAATCTGCATCCTCCAAATCCTCCAGTTCCCTTTCAGTCGGTCACTACGACGTCACGTCGTGACCGACGAATTGGGAACCGCTCCGCGGGTGACCTATCTACTTCGAGAAACTATAAAAACGCCAATGAACTTGGCATGCAGGTATTTGCATAATGCCGGCGCCGCCCCGCCAGGTGCGTATATAAGCCGCAGGTGCACAATACCAAATTAGCTTTTATTGCTTCGAAGCCGGCAGACATCTGCTCTCGAGAAGCTTTCTATCTGATCTTCGTAGATCCTGTTCTGGAAGGGAAGAAAATAAGATCTCAGCTTGCTGAAGTTGGTTGGGCAAAGACACCTCAGCGGAGGCTCGCAGTGTTTTTTCTCCACCCTTTCTCTCTCTCTCTCTGTCTCTTTAATTTAGGACTTGAGTTCGAGTGAGTGCGTTGCCTCTCCCTGTGTGTTTCACCAGCTCGCACAAAAGAGTGATTTCCCTAAAAGAGCAGCACGTTTGAGCTTTGTGTCTTTTTAAAGACAGCCACTCATTCGTGTCACGGTCGGGGTCGTCTTTTTAAAGATGGATTTCCGTCCGTGTTCGGTTTCTGGATGCGGTGTGTTCATCGCCCCCCGGGATGGCCACCAGCGTTGTCTTTCGTGTCTGGGGCTCCAGCACGCAGAGGCAGCGTTGCGTGATAGTTCATGCTCCATCTGTGAGGGCATGACTATGGCGGATTTGCGGAGACGGGTGTCGTTTCTCCGGGAACGGCGCCCGCCTTCCAAGTCTGGTGCTGCTAAGAGCGCAGCTACCAGACTTGCGAAGGATGATCTCCGTATAACGGTGCTGGGTCGGTCTGCTGGTTCGTCCAGCAGCTCCCAGCGCCCTGATCCGTTGCCAGCGGAGGTCCCGATGGAGACGAGCGGCCCGTGTTCTACGGTGTCCTCGCGCTCTGTCGAGCCTCCACCCGACGCGATGTCCACCGTAACATCGGAAGGGGGGTTGTCAGCCTCGGACGTCGATCCGGATCCGCTCCCGCCTTCGGGCCAGGTTGCGGCTTCTGCGTTCGACCCCGAGATGGCAGCCATGCTCGCCCGGGCGGCGGAGGCGGTCGGCTTGGAGTGGACTAAACCTCCCCCACCTGAACCGTCCCGCCTCGATGATTGGTTCTTCGGGGGTGCCAGGGCTTCTCAGTCCTCGCCCCCGGTGCCTTTCTTCCCCGAGGTGCATGAAGAGCTGACGCGGTCGTGGAAAACCCCGTTTTCCGCCCGGAACCGACCGTTTCAGCCTTCACCCCTCACCTCTCTCGAGGGTGGAGATGCCAAGGGGTACACTGGTATCCCGTCAGTGGAGCGGCCGGTCGCGATGCAGTTGTGTCCGGCCGGTGTCGCTTCCTCCTGGCGGGACCAGCCTACTCTCCCCTCACGGGCCTGTAAGCAGTCTTCGGCGCTGTCCGGTGCTGCTTACAAGGCTTGTGGGGAGGCAGCCTCTGCCCTGCATGCCATGGCATTGCTGCAGGTCCACCAGGCTAAGGCTCTGAGGGACCTGCACGCGGGAGGTCACGACTCGGCGGAGTTCTCTGAACTGCGTGCGGCTACGGATCTGGCGCTCCGTGCGACCAAGGTCACCGCACGCGCCGTCGGGCGTGCGATGTCTACCCTGGTAGTCCAGGAACGCCATCTCTGGCTGTGTCTGGCGGACATGAAGGATGCTGATAAGACCCGGCTCCTGAATGCTCCGGTTTCCCAGACCGGCCTGTTCGGCGAGACGGTCGAGGAGTTTGCCCAGCAATTCTCCGCGGCCAAGAAGCAGACTGAGGCCATCGCTCAGATCATGCCACGTCGGAAGCGTCCTGCGCCTGCCCCGTCCACGTCGGCACCTCAGCCTGCTCCTCGCCGAGGGCGTCCTGCGGCGGCCGCCTCCGTTCCTCCCCGGGGCTCTTCTAAGAAGCGAGGAACCGGTCGTCAGCAGCCCGCCCCGCCCGCTCAGCCCGCTTCAAAGGGTGGAAAAAGAAAATCGAAGCGGCCCTGAGACGGGCGACCTAGAGATGGAGGGGATCGCTCTTCGGGAGATGGTGAAAGCACCACTCCCCCCACCGGAGGAGGGCCGGTTGGGGAATCCTTTGTTTCAATTTTCTGTTCCGCCGACTTTTCAGTCGGCACCCACAATTCCACAAAAAGAGCGAATTCCACTTCCATCTCTAGGTCTTCAGATGAGCGCCGGAGACACGAGCGGGCTCATAACCCCCCCTCGTTCTCCGACTCATCAGAGGAGTACGAGAGCAACGCACGGGCTCATAACCCCATCGCGCTCTCTGACTTCTCAGGGGAAAGAAGACAATCACGGGCTCATAACCCATCGTCTTCCTCCCCCTTCGCCAGAGGGTGCATCGAGTGGCGTGAGGTGTCTTCAGCAGAGCCTCCCTTACTCACCCACCCAGCAGCGGACTCAGGTGAGTGTTATCATGCACAACACTGCTGTCGGTGCGGCCAATACGCACACACCGGCGATCACCTCCGTTGCGCCCGCCGCGGGTACACCGATCGTGCCTTTAGTCCCTCTCGCACGGTGTCTGGGGGCGTGGGAACAGCTTCCCAGCCCGTCGCGTTGGCTTTTACGCACGATTCGTCTCGGCTACGCGATCCAATTTGCCCGGCGTCCCCCCAAATTCTCCGGCGTTCGTTTCACTGCGGTGAGAGCTGCCGATGCGCACGTCCTCCGTGCGGAGATCGCTGTCCTACTGGCGAAGGACGCGATCGAGCCGGTCCCTCCAGCCGAGATGAGGTCGGGGTTTTACAGCCCTTACTTTATTGTACCCAAGAAAAGCGGCGGCTTGCGACCGATCCTGGACCTGCGTTCGCTGAACCGTGCACTTCACAGAATGCCGTTCAAGATGCTGACGCCCAAGCGCATATTTCCATGCATTCGTCCAAACGATTGGTTCGCATCCATCGACCTGAAGGACGCGTACTTCCACGTATCGATTCTCCCCCGGCACAGGCCGTTTCTCCGCTTTGCGTTCGAGGGGCGAGCATACCAGTACAAGGTCCTCCCATTCGGGCTCTCTCTGTCTCCCCGTGTATTCACCAAAGTAGTGGAGGGGGCTTTAAAACCCCTGAGAGAGAAAGGTGTGCGCATTCTCGCGTATTTAGACGATTGGCTCATAATAGCTCAAACACGTCAGACGCTGTGCGATCACAGAGATTTAACTCTGAAACACCTCGCTCGTTTGGGTCTTCGGGTCAACTGGGAAAAGAGCAAGCTTTGCCCCGTGCAGAGAATCTCTTTTCTCGGTATGGAACTGGACTCGATCGATTTGACGGCTCGTCTAACAGAAGCGCGTGTACAGTCGATTCTGACTTGCCTGAATACATTCAAGAGCAAGAGCGCGGTCCCGCTGAAACAATTTCAGAAGCTTTTGGGGCATATGGCAGCAGCCGCAGCTGTAACTCCGCTCGGACTGCTCCATATGCGACCGCTTCAGCATTGGCTTCACGATCGAGTCCCGAGGAGAGCGTGGCTGCGCGGCATTCACCGTGTTATCATTACACCTGCGTGTCGTCGCACTTTCACTCCGTGGTCAGACCGTGCGTTTCTCCGAGCCGGTGTGCCTCTGAGACAGGTCTCCAGGCATGCAATAGTATGCACAGATGCTTCGGACACGGGGTGGGGGGCCACGTACGATGGGCTTGCGGCTTCGGGGGTCTGGACGGCACCCCAGCTGCATTGGCACATAAATTGCCGAGAAATGTGGGCTGTATATCTTGCGCTCGTCCGTTTCAGCAACGAGTTACAGGGCAAAGATGTATTAGTTCGCACAGACAACACTGCGACCGTGGCGTACATCAATCGTCAAGGCGGTTTACGCTCGCGTCACCTGTCGCATCTCGCCCGTCATCTCCTCACTTGGAGTCAGAAGAATTTGAGGTCTCTTCGTGCCATTTACATCCCGGGCACGCTCAATGTAGAGGCGGATGCGCTCTCTCGGGCTGCGCGTCCCGGCGAATGGCGACTCCACCCCATTGCGGTTCAGCAGATTTGGAGACGTTTCGGCAAAGCGCAGATAGATCTGTTTGCTTCCCCAGAGACGACCCATTGTCGCCTGTTCTATTCACTAGCCGACGACTCGCTCGGCGTGGATGCATTGGCACACAGCTGGCCGCGAAACATGCGCAAATACGCGTTCCCTCCGGTGAGCCTCATTGCGCAAACCCTATGCAAAATCCGGGAGGACGAGGAGAGCGTGCTGTTGGTGGCACCGTATTGGACAACCAGGAGTTGGTTTCCAGAACTCTCTCTCCTCGCGACAGCCCCTCCTTGGAAGATTCCCCTGAGGAAGGACCTTCTTTCTCAACAAGAGGGCACATTATGGCACCCGCGCCCCGACCTGTGGAACCTCCATGTGTGGTCTCTGGACGGGGCACGGAGGATTTGAGTGATTTACCGCAAGAGGTATCTAACACTATTGCTGCAGCGCGAGCGCCGTCTACGAGACAGGCTTACGCGCTTAAATGGAACCTGTTTGTCGACTGGTGTTCTTCCCAAAGTGAAAACCCCCGAGAATGCCCGATTAGTGTTGTGCTTTTATATCTCCAGCGCCGTTTGGAGAATAGGCTGTCACCATCCACTATTAAGGTCGATATCGCTGCGATATCAGCTCACCATTCACCCGTAAACGGTAGAACAGTGGGTCAGCACGACCTGGTCATTAGATTTCTCAGAGGCGCTCGAAGACTGAATCCTTCGCGTCCTCCCTCTATTCCTCCGTGGGACCTGTCCTTGGTGCTGAAATCACTCCAGGAAGCCCCATTTGAGCCTCTGCATAGTGTGAGTGTTAAATTTCTTACTATGAAAACATTAACTCTCCTTGCTTTGGCTTCTGTTAAGAGGATAGGGGATATTCATGCATTTTCGGTCGACGAATCGTGCCTTCAGTTTGGGCCGGCTGCATCCAGCGTAACACTGAGACCCCGGCCCGGCTTTGTGCCCAAAGTTCCCACCACTCCTTTCAGAGATCAAGTGGTGAACCTCCAAGCGCTGCCTTTGGAGGAGGCAGACCCAGCCATGGCTTTGTTATGCCCTGTTCGTGCACTACGTGTGTATATAGACAGGACGCAAAGCTTTAGGACCTCAGATCAGCTCTTTGTTTGTTACGGTGGTCAGCAGAAAGGAAAAGCTGTCACCAAGCAGAGGATGTCCCATTGGATTGTGGATACTATAGCCCTTGCATATCAAAAGCAGAATGTGCCTTGTCCGTTTAATTTACGTGCCCACTCTACACGCAGTGTGGCATCATCTTGGGCACTGGCTCGCGGTTCCTCGCTAACAGATATTTGTAGAGCTGCAGGCTGGGCGACACCTAATACGTTCACAAGATTCTATAGTGTTCGTGTCGAACCGGTTTCCACTCGGGTTCTTTCTACGAACTAGTTAAGAATGCCGAGGGTCGGCTCGTGTGTCGGCTTGGAGCCTCTATTTTGGTGCTGCACATCTGCACCAATATGGAAGGCCATCGGGGCAAAAACGTCTAAAAAACTGTTTTTGCCTCTCCTCCACCGCCCTGATAGCTGGTGTTGCGGAGCATCCGCTGTCAACCTATCACTGATGTATTCTCTGTAAACCTGTGTAGGCTAGGCGTCCACTTCTGTCCCCTACGTGGGGTTCATTTGTGTGTATACTCCGTGGGGTACTAATCCTCCACGTTTTCCTTAGCAGAGCCTGCTCTGCATCTCTCTGCATACTATGTTTTGTTCAGAGACTTTTTATGAGCAACCTATCGGTTGTTTCATATTTTATGTCATCCATTCAACCTTCTTAGGGGATGGCTTCCGCAGTGTTCTAGCTCCGCTCAGTTTAGACGCTTCCCCAGTTCGCTGCTTCACTATCGTGGGTTAAGGAACAGGTAGTGACCGGCCTTCTGCATTTCGCCTTAGGTTCCGCCCCTTACGTGGAGGGCGGAGGGCTTTTACAGACACTGGAAGGGTTCAGCTGCAGTGGCGTTTTGGTAGGGATTCCCAATTCGTCGGTCACGACGTGACGTCGTAGTGACCGACTGAAAGGGAACGTCTCGGTTACGTATGTAACCCTCGTTCCCTGAAGGAAGGGAACGGAGACGTCACGTCCCGTCGCCACAGTTTGCTGTTCCATTGCTGTTTTTTAGGCCGGGCACTGTTGCTCGGCTTCTCAGCAATAATATAGCTAATTTGGTATTGTGCACCTGCGGCTTATATACGCACCTGGCGGGGCGGCGCCGGCATTATGCAAATACCTGCATGCCAAGTTCATTGGCGTTTTTATAGTTTCTCGAAGTAGATAGGTCACCCGCGGAGCGGTTCCCAATTCGTCGGTCACGACGTGACGTCTCCGTTCCCTTCCTTCAGGGAACGAGGGTTACATACGTAACCGAGACGTTCTTCACCATTCAGCTCTGGGTCAGGAGCACTGTGAGACTCTTCTCCATTGATGAGACGACACTGGGCTTGTGGAAGAGCGGGACAGACACTGTGCCTAACGTCCATGTCTGGTGTTTTGGTCGAGTCTGAACAACCTGTCTGGAAACAACGGAGATCTTCCACTACGACAGCATCATCTGCACCCTTAAAATCTGTGAATTCTTGACTGACGCTCAGAATGCATTTACGAGGAAGCGAGGAAGAGCAGTCTCGATTGGTGCAGGGGACGGTCTGTGGTGGACCGGACACCGGCGCGTGACCCGTTTCAGCACTTTTAGTAGATACGAATCCTCTTTGTTCCTGAGGGTCAGAGGTTTCTCTTGAGCTGAGCTGGTCACAGCTGTCACTGGCAGCGAAGAGGACGTCGGACAGCGTGGCGGTCGATGCGCTATGAGAGAAGTAGCCGCTGGTACAGCTGCTGGCCGTGGGACTTTTGGACACGTCTTTCTCTGCGGCCCGCGGCCCGACACCTGACGCGCACACGGATGCCTCCAGACTGGCATTGTACACCTCGAAGTTTGCGAAATCCTCTGGAACGTAAGGCTTGAAACTGGGGTCTGGAATACTGAAGGCTGATTCTGCATCAGGCTCTTCCTCCTCTGAATCCTGACCAATCAGATAAAAGCAAACAGGAAACAAACGGCAGAAGAGTGATGATCTCCTCACTGTGTTCTGTCATATTCACTAGGCTTCGATGTAACATTCGGTAATAAATTCGGTAATGATCTTAATACCAAAAAGTATTTCTGAAATAGCTATGCTATGGCTGCTGGTCAACTTCACTGATAATAAAGATTGAAACAGATCTGTGTAGACACAACAAGGTGACATGTGGACTGCAGTGAATGTAAATACATGCAGCTAATCGCCACATGAGGGCAGTGATGAAGATGATGAGGAAGATGATGATGAGGCAGCTCAAACAGAAACATGCTTTTAAAAAGAGAAAACTTAAATAATAACCCTTCGCTCTGCCCATCTACGCATTTTAATGTTTAAAGTGTTTCACTGCTTTTGAACGTCTCTCCGGTGTGAGTTTGTGAAGTTGTGTTTTAAATGACACTTACAGCAGCGTGTGGCAGTGTGTGTGTGAGATCTGTGCTGAGTCTGGGCTTTCTGTGATTGGCCCTGACGCTGATGATGTCATTGCTGATGTCACTGCCGCCGTGACCCTCGCTCTGGGCCCTGGGTCTGGACCAGGAGCCGGTGGGACCATGCACATTGCTTTCCACAAACCAGCGCATGCTCTGTAATGAAGTCATAACACTTCACGCATGCCATGCAACATAACACGTTTAACACAGAGACATGCTGGTGGAGTTAAACAGACACGCAGGTGAAACTGACCGCTTCAATGTCATGTGCAATGATGTTGTGGTGGCGAGTTAAAAACAGGGAAACTGGTCCAAAATTACACACATGCCAACTGAGAAATGTTCTTGCTTTGACTCAGTGGTTATTGTTTCAGTATAATTAATATTATGAGTTATGCTTCTAATCAAATGAAAGACTAACCTGCTGTTATAGCAAGTGTTAAGTTTGGACCATGGTTGATTGATGGATTGAGTCATGTGCAGGATTTTCTGTGAGTAAACATGCTATGTGTGTGTATATATGATTGTATGTGTACGTACCTCCAGGCCCAGAAGCGGTCGTGACTCCAGTGAACGTTTGGTTTTATTCTCCTCCTTCACTGGCATGAGGGATTTAAGAAATTTGGGTGGTTGAGGTGACAGAACTTTAAATGGACTGGAGTTGAAGATTGTTGGACTCTCTGGTACCGACCCTGAGGAGAAAAATGTCCATCATGTGTGTCGTTACCCTATGTCCTTCACAAGCAAGTACTATAAGTACAGCTGAAACAGGACTAAACTTAGTGAGGTATATTTTACCATGATTCTCTCTGCTTCTGAGCGTTGCGTCTTTTGTGAGGTTGTTGTTGTTGTGTGAAGTCTCCAGTACGCTGGATTCAGAGACGTCTGTGTGAGGATCACTGTGGCCCTGTGTAAAATAACACTCAGTGTGGATGTCTGTTAATCTGTCGGGATGTTTAACTGTGTGTTTACTAACCCTGATGTCATCTTCTTCACATCCGGTTACGTCTGATTTCTACACAACAAACACATTAAACAGTCAATGATTGTGTCTGGATCGATTATCATAATGAAATTCATACAGACATTATATTGATTCTTTTACAAACATGTTTTAGTATTATGTTTCTGAATTTTGTAATGTTTACAAAAAATTATTAATGAAGTTCTTTTAAAATATCTAAAAACATTTATCATTTTTTGTCAAGTGCAAGACTTATTTGATAGTTTTGTCAGTAATTGATGTTTTTGAATGGAATTGGTCCCAGAAGCATTTCAGGACTCAACATTATTTTACATTAGTAAATGATTATTATGAGTGTAAACTGGAATAAAAAAGTGTAACCTATTCCCCAATAGGTTAAATCACCTGACATTATTAAACTTCAATCATTAGAACTTCTAATAGTCTGTAAACATATCTTTAAATATATAGTCTACTGCACACTGGTTATATATACACATTTTTACACACTTAAATAAAATAAACTCAAATAAAGGTCTTACGTGCTGTACGTTTGGAGTGCTGAGACTTCTGCGAATGTGTCTGTTTTTAACCGAGAGGGCTTCCTTTACAGTGACCGCCTGAACAAACAAACAAACATAAACACTGAGAGATGATGTAGAGGTCTTCACGGTTCACTTACATCTGAAAACCCAAGTAGGTTTGAGTCTAAAAGTTTCACGTGTGCCTCATACACAGGTCGGGTATAATATTAGCAGCCTCTGGTAATTTAAAATTTTTGCCGAACGTATCCGAGAAAACCCAAACTATCTCGCTTGTGTGCATCTAGTCCTTTTGCAACCCCTCCTCTGTTTACCAAGAGTACTTGCGGCATCATGTGGCTGGCAATAGGTTAATTTTTGTTGAGACAAACCTGTCAATCAATTTTGAATGTTACCTTGGTGTCTTCGTCAGATAACAAATGAAAATAAATTTAGCAGCGGGTCAAACTGGATATGAGGCCACCAGGGTTTCTGTCTGACTGACTGCTGCATGCAGTCAGTGTTGTTTACATGCGGGTCCAGTCGGGTAAAAAAAATTGCCACTCGGGTCTAAAGTCGCCTTTCCATTGTTCAAGACATTCAGACACGACTGTAGGAGTTCACCCCCTAGTGGCAGTCGTAATGAAGTTTTAGTTTAATCGTAACGTGGGAGAGAAGCTCATTACAGCGCAAGAGCCTTCATTCAAATATTTGCCATAGTGAAATAAATAAATGAATGCAAATGAATAAAACAATAAACAGCTATGCATATATTAAAAAGACTGACAATATAAGATTAAAATAATAAATATACTTAATCAATTAAAAATGTGTTACTTATCAGTAATCAATCGTTTTTTCTAAAGGATTCAAGTGTTACTGATAAAGTTAAACAAAAATGATTAATAATTTTCAGCTTGCCCACAGTGTTTGGATTGGAACAGACTAAAATGCATCACTTCTGGTCGGCGTATTGCCTGCAGTGTAGTCACACAAGTTCAAATATTTTAACTCTTTCCCCGCCAAAAACTAGTTAACTCGTCAATTAAGAGAAACTGCTTCCCTGCAAATGACGAGTTTTTACGGCAATCCGTATTTCTGCTATTATCCACCGGGTGTCGCTCTTACCCAACTTATAAAACCCAGAAGCAACCCTTTACTCCAAACAGTAAAAACCCTGTGTATGTTTTCATTATCGCTCTGAATCTGATCTCTATCAAAAGTCCTTCACAAAAATGCAATTATCTCAGCTTTTTGCTCATAATTTGGTGTTTTTGAAGAAACCTACCCATATTTGAGAGGTGATAAAGAGAGAACGAATAAAGGTAGGATGAAACAGTTTTTTGGTTTTAAAGCATTTTCATTTGACATATTGTATGTTTATATATTTAAAGAACATTTTTTGAAAGGCACTAGCGGGGAAAGAGTTAACAGATTCAACGCTCAAAATGAATCTGAAAATTATGCATCCGCAGATGGTCGTCAACTCACGCAGCCCCTTAGCGACTCTTCATAGGGAATGAATGACTTCCGGTTTATCGTTTGTTGTGTACTGTGGAAAGGCAGCTTAATTTTCTCGGCTTTCTTTAAAAAAAATAGATTTATGCACCTCGGGTTTGGGTAAAAAGTGATTGTCATTTTGGGTCGTGTACATTTCTTTGGACCTGAGAAGACCTCTAGTGCAAGGGGGGCCCCAGTTTAGACATTTTATGAAATAAATTCTGTGAAATTAAACCTCATTTTAGGCTAAAAACCAACAGCACTACATTGTATCATTTAATGTTTTGTTTAATTCAAATTCTAAGTTTGAGATTGTTTTATGTCATGAATTTTCTTTGGAGGGATGCCCCCCACACCGAAAAGTTTAAGAACCATATCACAACTTTACAAGCCATGTTCGATTACATACCTGAATGTATCTAACATCATACAAATCCACTCATTTACAAGTCTGACAAACTGGCTGTCATCTTAAAAACATAAGAAAGAAACATCTTAAGATGATGCTGTGGTTTACCTGTCGGAGTCTCTCCAGACACAGAATGTTCTCCACCTCCAGAACTCCTCTGGTGTATTTCTCAATGTACGTCTCTCCATCCAAAGTCTCTTCAGTCTCTCCTCGAGCTGCCATCAAAGCCAAAGTCTCACGTTCCTCGGGTTCCTCAGACGCCTGTTCACCGACACACAGAAGGTGATGCGTTAGACAAACACTAATCATACAGACACAGTTCACTTCAGAACGATGTTTAAGAGTTTGTACCTTTGGTATGTTAGACACGATCTCATATGTGACTCCACATGAGTACATCACGTTCTTCAAAGACATCCTTCTCTTCAGACTCTGAGTAAAACTCTACAGTACACATACAGTACAATACATTACATTCATTAATACAGCATTGTTCCACAGTAGATGTGAATGTATGGTGTTTCTCTGACCTGTCTGTTGTAGACGTTGACAGCGATTCTCTTTCTCAGGATCAACTCCATCGAGGCCGGGAGACTGAGCTGAACTGTGGCTTTTACTATCAGGTAGATCCGTTCATTGGGCGCCGTGATTCGATTCAGATGAACGGAGTCATGGATGGACGAATCCCAGGAACATACAGCTGACACCTGTGATATTCCAGTTCATGATGTCATACATCGACAGATGCTTTCTCAGGAGATTTTAGATCAGAACATCATTACATCGTATCGTATATGTATCTTGAGTAGGGTTGCAGGGGTGATAATGGAGGAACATTTCCATGGGATCTTAATCTGGGGAATTTTGGAAATATTCCAAATTGGAAACTTAATGGAAATTATTTGGAAATTTAAGGAAATGTATAGTTATTCTATCATATACAAACAAAAATAAACAATTTGTTTGGTCATTAGTAGACATGAATGCAAGGTAATCAGGATACTAACGCTCATCAAATATGGATTTATTTGATCAAAAATCATTTTTACATTTAAGTTCCCTGTTATAGGCAACTTTTTTCAAATTCCCAGTTTTAAATTCACATGAATTCCTGTTAATTTCCATATATTCCTGTTAATTCCCATGACAAGTTTCCAGCCTTGAACATTCCCAGAATTTTGCAACCCTGATCATAAGTCTCCACAGCTCTCCATGGTTGTGTTGTATAAACCCTCTTATCTATCATATAATATTATTTCAGCTCTATAATGTATACTTACCTAAAGGATTATTAGGAACACCTGTTCAATTTCTCATTAATGCAATTATCTAATCAACCAATCACATGGCAGTTGCTTTAATGCATTTAGGGGTGTGGTCATGGTCAAGACAATCTCCTGAACTCCAAACTGAATGTCAGAATGGGAAAGAAAGGTGATTTAAGCAATTTTGAGCGTGGCATGGTTATTGGTGCCAGACGGGCCGGTCTGAGTATTTCACAATCTGCTCAGTTACTGGGATTTTCACGCACAACCATTTCTAGAATTTACAAAGAATGGTGTGAAAAGGGAAAAACATCCAGCATGCTACAGTCCTGAGAGCGAAAATGCCTTGTTGATGCTAGAGGTCAGAGGAGAATGGACCGACTGATTCAAGCTGATAGAAGAGCAACTTTGACTGAAATAACCACTCGTTACAACCGAGGTATGCAGCAAAGCATTTATGAAGCCACAACACGCACAACCTTGAGGCGGATGGGCTACAACAGCAGAAGACCCCATCGGGTACCACTCATCTTTACTACAAATAGGAAAAAGAGGCTACAATTTACACAAGCTCACCAAAATTGGTCTGATGAGTCTCGATTTCTGTTGAGACATTCAGATGGTAGAGTCAGAATTTGGCGTAAACAGAATGAGAACATGGATCCATCATGCCTTGTTACCACTGTGCATGGCTGCTGGTGGTGGTGTAATGGTGTGGGAGATGTTTTCTTGGCACACTTTAGGCCCCTTAGTGCCAATTGGGCATCATTTAAATGCCACGGCCTACCTGAGCATTGTTTCTGACCATGTCCATCCCTTTATGACCACCATATACCCATCCTCTGATAATGCACCATGTCACAAAGCTTGAATCATTTCAAATTGGTTTCTTGAACATGACAATGAGTTCACTGTACTAAAATGGCCCCCACAGTTACCAGATCTCAACCCAATAGAGCATCTTTGGGATGTGGTGGAACGGGAGCTTCGTGTCCTGGATGTGCATCCCACAAATCTCCATCAACTGTAAGATGCTATCCTATCAATATGGGCCAACATTTCTAAAGAATGCTTTCAGCACCTTGTTGAATCAATGCCACATAGAATTAAGGCAGTTCTGAAGGCGAATTGGGGTCAAACACAGTATTTGTAAGGTGTTACTAATAATCCTTTAGGTGAGTGTACATCATCAGTATTAATGTATTTACAGTGTGTGTGATATCACAGGTGTTACCTCATCATGGCTGTGTCTGATAATGGGCAGGTAGAAGAACGGACTGCCATGTTCTTTAGGGAGAATGGAGTTGACTCCAGCGGCGTGAGGTCCGATCAACTGTCCATTCACACTCAGATTATCAGCTGAAACATACACAGACTTCAGAGATACATCTGATAATCATTTCAAGATTTCATGGCTTTTTCAGGTATGGAAATCCCAACTGCCTATGATTTCCAGGTTTTTCCATGACTGTGTGAATCCTGGAGATCTTACCGTTCAGGTCCAGGAACAGTACAGGTATATGCTCCTCCATACCAGCAGGAGGAACCCTTGAGTAACAACAACAAAAACTTGGTCAGAGGGAAACTTTTAAAAACATTGGTTTATTGTGAATGAGTGTTCCCTCACCAGTGTGCAGGAGCTCCAGGTATTCCACTGCCAGGCGCTGGAACCAACACAGCGTTCCTCTCCTCCGTCAGACCCACCCACTGCTCCACCAGTCTGGCTTCTCGTTCCACATCTTCCTCAGATTTCTCTGTCAATCACAGCACTGAATCAGCACTCATGACACATGGCAGATCATACAAGCGGACTCTCACATTAAAATCCCACCTGGTTTGTTGATGACTTTCTTGATCTGTTCCTCCAGATATTCCCGGCGTTTGATAAGAGCTTCAGACCAGCGTTCCCGTACACAGTTCAGATCTTCCTCCTGCACAGATCCAGCAGAAAGATCTCAATATGAGATAAACTACATTTAAGATCTAGAGCTTCTGTCTGTCATCAGCTGATGGCTTTTTTTCATATTTTCAGGTTGTATGATGTTGTTGATGGACTCCAGCTGATGGTGTTCACGTGATGTCAGGTACAGACATCCAAAAATCCATCCAAACTGCCAGAGATGAAGCAGTCAGATGTTGAAGCTCCATCTCTGTGTTGTTGAAATGGATGTACAGTAACATGCAGAAGACATGCAGACATGCACAGGTCATGTGAATCTGTTATAAACAACACGTGTATGAGCTCTGCTGAAGCAGACGGCTGTGTGTTAGTGCGGTAATCCTGACATTTCATTTCTCAAAGTTACTTTCACTTTAAAGAGTTTCCTTCCATCAGCACCAATAATGCATTAAAGATCTTGTCTTCATGGTTAGGACTGTACTGATATTTTTAAACTGAATTATGAAAGGTCTGGGGGCAGTAAGTACCACACTAAGCGTTTCATTTCTTAAAGATTAGCAGAATAATGCCATTCAATCTTTAAAAGATATTATGTTTAGATGATATTATTTACACTTTCACACCAATGATGCGCTGGTCAGGGTTTTATGCAACTTTTATTAAATTATTTGGCCTGTCCCGCACCACTGTATCTATTTTTGCAACCCGCAGCACCCCACATCCGCAACCAACCCCTTAAATGGCGCAGGCAATTTTGAGAGAGGGTGTGAAAAAGGTGATGTACATCTTAAAATTAATGTAACTCTGGCATTTGTTTGATCTAAAGACCTAATCTTGGTCTTGTTTAATGCTGTGGTAAAATCCAGATTTTTCACCTCCGTCAGTTTTCCAAAGGAAAATCATTTTTATCCCAAAGTGATTTCCAAACAATGATCCATGCAGTTGTTAGATCATGTCTAGACTACTGCATCTACCAATCATCTTGCCATTGACTACAATTGATAAAAAATTCAACAGCCAGACTTCTCACTAAGACACGCAAACATGAGTCCATTACTCCCATCTTATCAGCCTTACACTGGCTTCCCGTCAAATTTAGAGTTGATTTTAAAGTTTTACTTTATGTTTATAAAGCACAAAATAATCTGGCCCCTGAGTATATAACCAGTTTACTTTCCCATCATTCCCCGTCAAGAAACTTAAGATCGTTTGACCAATGTCTACTTGTTGTACCGCGATCTCGACTTAAAAAAATAGGTGATTGGGCCTTTGCCGTTGTGGGACCCAAATTATGGAATAGACTTTTATGTTATAATACAGCTGTTAACACTTCCTGGTTTTTTATTTTTTTATTTTTTACTTTTAACGAACTGATGACTTTCTAGCAAGTTGTTTTTATGTTTGTTTTTATGATATGTTTTTATTGAGATGAATTGCTTTATTTGATGTACAGCACTTTGGTCAGCCTTGGCTGTTTTTTAATGTGCTCTATAAATAGAGATTAATTGATTGATTGATTGTTTTAAAAAAGACATTTAAAATGAGTGTGACTGTTGTAGCAGATTACATTTATTTTAATAAACAAAATAATGCAGTAAAGTATATATTTTATAAATAAAATTATCACAAAAAATTAGATTTGTGTCACACTTTTAGTGGTTTTACCAACAACGACCACTAGGTGTCAACGTTTTGCTCCATACTCTTATCACAAATTAATAAATTACTCTCACTGCATTATTATTACAGCTAAAAAAAATTGAAATATGAAAACTATGTTCTTAGACCTTTCCAACAATATATATTTTGTATTGATAGATTAAAATTTAAGACATTTAAGATTAAGACATAAACGGCATTGTAATAATAGGCATCATATGCTTATGAACCAAAGAAACCAGCATGGTCATATTAATAACGAGATAGTATAATGATAAGCATTTTCAACATTTTCAGCAGCGTTTATTGCAACTATTTCTGAGATCCGGTCCCAAACATTAGATTTAGCAGCTTGACTTTATTTTCTTTTAACAATGTTAATTCCCGACCTTAATTTCCCGCACCTCATCTTCCATCCTCACTTTAATTTCTCCTTTTGTTTTGTTGTTGTGGCTGGTGGCGAGAGCTGCTTGGCACTTTTGTCACGCGAGGCCAAAGGTTTGGGGAACATCACGTAAGTTACATTACAACGTAAGCCAACGTATTGTAACTTTATCAAAGAACCATAATAAAATATAAAAATATTTAATACCAAATATTTAATATAATCTATAGGGAATTGCACAAAACAAGTGCTAATAAAACAAAAATTTTTTTACCCGACCCACGCATCACTGTTTCATGTCACATCAAAATAAAATGAATGTTGTGCTGGGTGTCGCCCCCTGTCAGTAAGCAGATGATTAGCAGTGAACTGTCATCATGCCTGCTGGATGTGAATACCTGATAACTATCAAAATCCTCCTCTTCCTCTTTCTGCCAGAAGAGAACAAACACAAACTCTCATGTGCTTTCATATCCAGCCCTAATCTAAAGTAGATAAAGAAGTATCGTGTTGTGTTGTGTTTATAGTAAATACTGACCTGATAACTGTCCAGAGGTCTCTGTAGTTTAGTGGATCGAACAGATACACAACCAATCGAGAGAGAGAGAACGGCATCCACCAGCAGAGGTAAAGTACCAGAATACTGCACGGGTTTAACAGAGACCTGAAGCCTTCGAGAGTGACCCTGAACAAACAAAAATACACACAATCTGACAGAAGAAGAAAAGTTTGAATTCTCAAACCTGATCTGATGTTTTAAGCGATCTGTCACATCTGTGATAATAATGTGCCATGTTGCTGGATTGATTAGCTACATTACTACATGGAAGAATATGAAGAGCTAGCCGTGTGATGCGCCAGCTTTATAACATAATTAAAAAGTTGTGTATTTTTGCGGTTACATATGTGATACGCACACTTGCGGACCATTTTAAACAACAAAAACTTAATTTCTTCTCGACTGAACAAAGAAAAAAGTAAATGATAAGGATTTTTTTAATGAAAGGAATAATCCTTTATGTAACCAGTGAATAAGTGCGCAGATGTCAGACCTGTCGCAGCTGAAACACGCCTCCAGTGCTGACGTCTTTGTTCTGGTGCAGCTCGACAGACGAATACTCGCCCTGTTCGTTCAGTTCTTGTATAGTAACCCACATTTCAACACTGCGAGACACTTCACTCCACCTGTCACACAACACACAGTGTGATATCTGATGATGTTTCATTCTTTGTTATAAATGTATTTAGTTTAATTGATAAGAGATGATGTGCACCTGTCTCTAAGTGTCCGTGTCTTGGCCTGCAGGGCGTCCGGTTCCCATACAGATCGACCGTTCCCTGCGTACCTGTGACCCCAAACCTCTATGGACAGAGCACCTTCAGAGATAAACTCCAGAAACTCTTCTGTCACGTAAACCACAAAATCCTACACAGATGAGCAGAATGAGACCTACATGGATGTGCACATCTCACTGATATGATGGTTTACACGACACCGATACTAGCAAACATCACTATCAAGTGTAATTAATCTCTAGAGTATATGTACAGATGAGTTGAATTAAGGGGTGGTTTCCCAGACAGGCCTTATCATAGTCCCAGTATTGTTTGTGTGATGTTTATTACTTAAATGTCCTAATATAACTAAGGCCTAGTCCTGGATTAATTTTAACCCTGTATGGGAAATCGCCTCTAACAGACAGAAAGATCGGCTTAATACGATCACAAAACATAGGTCTTTCTTTTACCCTGCAGTGGTCAAAGCGCACAGTGAATTCGGCATCAGGGGTTGGTGAGGAGGGCGTGTCCGGGCTGACCATGGGCGGGGCCACCGTGGGCTCCGGTTGCTCCCAGAAAGTGTATTGACAGAACACAAAGTTGGACAAGTTTAGCGGCAAACCCGTCGCCTCTCTGATCCGCACCTGACAGAAAACAACAAAGTGAGAGCATCCGTGACCACCTGACATTGATATTTTTATGTTTATTTGAAGACTCAATATTATTGGTTTATGTCTGTTTTAGGCTGTTTACACTTGCACTGCAAAAAATATACCAAAAATATCAAATCTAAGTGATTTTGTGCATAAAACAAGCAAAAAAAATCTTCCAATGGGGTAAGCACATTTTTCTTGAAATTTTTTTGCTTACCCCATTGGCAGATTTTTTTTGCTTGTTTTATGCACAAGTTCACTTAAATTGTATATTTTTGTCTAAAAACTAGATTTATTTTCTTAGGTCATTTTGCTCATCCAGAAAAAGCATCTTGATTTAAGAATTTTTTTAGATATTGTTACTGAAAACAAGACAAAAATACTAAGTAAGAAAGTCCTTTTTTTTTTTTGCATGTGTATTCCTAGTTTTGTAATAAAATACGTCGTGGACATGCTTTTAACAGTTTTAATGAGACACGTCATCATTACACATTTCATTTATATGGAGGTCTTACCACAGAAAACCTTCAGATTTAACTGGAAGTGTCAAAGAGAAAATGATATCAGTTTTTTGCTGAAAGAAACCTTGACTAACATTTAAAGGGGACATTTTGTAAGATGTAAAATAAGTCTTTAGTGACCCCAGAGTATGTGCGTATGTGAATTTTTAGCTCAAAATACCCCACAGATAATTTATTATAACATATTAAAATTGACACTTTGTAGGTGTGAGTAAAAATGTGCCGTTTTGCGTGTGAAAATAAGCTGATAATGCAAACACTGATCACTATAATGATGGTTTTATGAAATTGAAACTCAATCGTGCTGTCAATTATTTTCGTTCTCTCTGCACTAAATGTCAGTGCTGTGGTTGGATAGTGCAGATTAAGGGGCAGCATTATTATAAGAAGATCCCCTTCTGACATCACAAGAGGAACCAAATTTCAATGAGCTATTTTCTTTCACATGCTTGAACAGAATAGTTTACCAAAACTAAGTTACTGGGTTGATGTTTTTCACATTTTTTAAGTTGATAGAAGCACTGGGGACCCAATTATAGCATAGATCTTTTTTACGATACCCTTAAAAGTAGACCACACTGAATACATCATGTACAGGACAGGAGCTCTTTACCCTGCATGTGAGCTTCTTGGCCATATGAACAATCTCTCCATTATTGTCCATGACATCATAGCCTCCGCTCTCACTGGAGTTTTCGGAAGAATCGTCTCCGCACGTCAGACGCTCGGGTACGACTCCGCTCACACGCAGCAGCTCCACATGCAGACGACCTGCGACCTACAGGAGGAGTGAGACGGGTGTGATAAACCTGAGTTAGACGGCCGAATCGACGGGAAAGAAAGAGAGGAGCTCACCTCCCCCTGCTGGCTGATGATGGGAACGGCATACTGCAGCTTGACATCATGAAAGAGACACTCCAGAAAAACATTAGCTACACCGATGAGGTTGTGATTCTCCTGAGCTTCATAGAACGGATCTCCCGCCTTATTCTGCAACCTGTTAACCTGGAAGAAAACACCCAATCAGATGACCAGATGTTAGCGATTTCATCGTGTACTGTACACTACACTACAGTATATACTCACCGCGTCCTGTGTGTCCTCTTTCCAGTCTCTGTAGTGTTCTCTCATGTCCACTAGTTTGTTCTCTAATTTCTCAATGGTCCACACTTGTGTTCCCTTTCCTTTACGTCGCACCTGGATAGCCGGCTCACTCACAATCGCTCCACGCTGGGTGAAACAAAATAACATTGAGTTAGCATACAAGCAACAGTAGCACTGCATTTATATAAAGTCGGTTCTGAATCTGAGGAAAAGTTCATGGAAAATTCAATCACACAAGTATTTGGGTGATTCTCGCAAAACTAGACTTATGAGGTGTCATGAAACATATATATTTTTTTTTGATAAAAAAAAGTAAATGCTATCGAAATAAGAAGCATTCAGTTACAAACACCTCTTCATGTACTATTTTGCACATGATTTTCAAATGACATCATACAAACTAATTTTGTTGGATTTTCCACATTTAAGGGGGAAATATTCATTACCACAATGTGTCCATCACTGGATTTGGGTTCTTTGACATGGAAATATTTATAATTAAAAAATCTAAAAAATAAAAAGCTTCAGTGCATGTTATACTATAAACATGTACAGTAAAGAAACATGTGGTAATGAGAAATATAAATGTGTCCAAGACCAATTTTCACAACAATTTTCAATCATTGTTTAAGCCCTCAATGAACTAACATTTAAAAAAATGTTTGAAGAGACATAATTGACTGTGACACTCAAGATGGCTACCAGGTAAGCAGTTCTTATTTTTTCTCTCCAGATAAAAGTTGAAATTTTGTTTGTCATAGTATCTACACAACTTTTTAGTTCTCATTACTGAAACATGAGTTTGTAAATGCATATATTTAATGTAATATCATGTTGCAGTATCTAAAAAAAATGAAATAATTCTATAGGAAATATTTTTTAAATCCTCTAAAACTAATGCGTATAGTAAATTCAGACCTTAATGTTCAAAAAAATGGCTTCAAGGGCTTTTTAAAAATTCTGATGCTGGACACTTCTAACTCTGGATTTCTTGAGATTCACCCATTTGGGTAGTTAACAAATCTCTTTTTTTCAACATTGAGGTTAAAGTTCCCATGACGGGTAGATCTGCGTCTCACCTTGCGGTTGGCACTGAGGTTGGCAGCGGGTATCTGCAGTGTGACCTGATAGTCGATGAGTTTCTTCATCTCATCTGAGAGAAAATTGGCCTCTCGTACTAAAGCGTTGGCTCTCACCACCTGCTCGCGCAGTCGAGACAAACTCTGACGAAAGAGTTCATCCCTAAAACACAGAGGTACATTAAACTGGCTGTTATACAGTACACATGCGTCTGTGTGTATAGAGGTTTTTTTTAACCATGCTCTCTTTCAAAACCTACACAACTGCTTCTGTATTGCTCTTACTTTAATAGTACTTCAGACACTTTGCATTACATATTTATATAAACATTGATGCATTTGGCAGACCATTTAATCCAAAGGGACTTACATTGCATTACAAGCTATAGATTTTATCTTTTGCACTGCTATGCAATGCTCCACCATCATGTGTCTCACCTCTCATCCGTCCACAGTCTGACTGGATTATGTGTGGATTGTGTATGGAGAGGCAGACGGTCGCTGCCGCTGCGCTGGTGCTGCGTGATCTTCTCAGGTGACAGCTGCTGTCGCAGTGAATGCAGCTCACGCTCGTACATCATTCGCTGTTCCTCCAGAGCCAAACGCTTCTCCTCCAGATACTGCTTCTCCAAAACCTGCACTACGTTCTGCATGGGGTCTGAGAACAGGAACAGTGCTTTCATTACATTTACATTTGTGCATTTTTCAGATTCTTTTATTTAATGTGACTTTCAGTGCATTGCAATGTATACATTTTTATCAGTATGTGTGTTCCCTGGGTTCAAACAACACAAAACAACAATCAAGTTCCTCAAGTGAATTTCATTTCTTATGTTTTAATATCTTATTGATCAATAAAATGAGAGATTTAATGTAAATGTTTTACTGCAGTGATGTCTGATGTGATGCAGAACAGATTATTAACACTAGGGCTGTACGGTATTGAAGTAAAATTCAATATGTGGTTACTTGCTAAATAATATACACTATTGCAATATAATAATGCTTCAATTTGATACTTTGAAAAATACTGAATATATATATATATATATTGATGTGTGATATGTGTACTGTGATATAACAAAATCACTGCAATAGTGCAAATGTGTATATGTCGCTGCCACAATTCGTACCGTTGGTACCGAGAGTTTTCATCATGACCTCCATCTGTGCAAACTCATAGCTGTAGTCCTGCTCAGATGAAGCCTCGCTGGCCGTCTCCACATCCACTTCTATGAAGCTCTCGCGAGGAGAATCTCTCTCCATCTCCTTCAGACGTCTCTTACGTTTGGGCAGATTGATTCTGAGAACGATAGCGTAAATCTGATGAGCGTTACTTTATGATGACACCCATAAATGTTTTCATGGTATACTGTATGCGTTACCTGAAGAAGTGGTTGTTTCCCCACAGGATTCGATCGCCATGCCACAGATGAACCCTGGAGTTGATCATTGTGCCGTTCACACAAGTTCTGCAGCGGTACGGTAAAACCACAGTGAAGATATTGTCAATAATCATCAATATAAACTTTACTGCATTTTGACTTCTGCTTTAACTGGGGGTTTATATAAAGCTCATAAATTATTTTGCTTTATTAGTGCTTCGGGAACTAACCAACCAACAAATAAATATTTAGCAGGAAGCTCTCAGGGTGCGTTTACACCAGATGCGAATGAAGCCCACTCCGCATTGACGTCATTTTTAAAGGGCAGATACGGCAAGTATAAACAAAGCTTAAGTCAACGCAAAGACGCGCTAGACTTCCTGTGGTGTGATTTGCACAAATGAGGCAGCATGAATGAATTAATTCACGCTTTTGATGCGTGATAACGACGTAGCAAGCTGAGGCAGAAATACAAAAAACAATGGAGTGCAAAAGCTGTTAGTGGACACCTGGAGCTGTACAACACATCATGTAGAAACAGGAATAGAAAGGATCTTGCTTGGAAGAAAGTCATTGGGAAGGTTGGACAATCTGGTAAGTTGTAAATAAACGCTCTTTACTCAATTTGAGCTATAAAGCCGGCAAATTGAACTATTCGCAAATGAATTTTCATGCGGGAATGACGCAAAGTACACGTGCAAATGAAGCCAGTTAACTCAACATATTCAAGCATCCAACTACGAATGAACTGCGCAATTTATTTGCTTCATTCGCGTCTGGTGTGAACGCACGGTCAGTACCAAAAATAAGAAAAAATCAAGATGTTTTATATTGGAGGTGTTGTTTACCTGGCGTTGTCGACTGGTGTTAAAGTGACGTCTCCATCAGCGGAGATCTCAAGCACTGAATGCTCAGATTGAATCCCAATACCGAAGAGCTGAATGTCCTGAGATGTGTCTGAACCCACACGCGTATGATCCTGAAGAAATGCACACAGTCATCATGGGTTTATGCTCTTAACATACAATAATACACTTTCATCTGACTGCATGGGAATGTAATGAAATGTATTTGGGTCTTTAATCTCATTCAGTTCCATTCATGGAGAAGATGAAGTGTCCATGTTGGCATCTGTCTTAGCTGAACTGTGTATTATTACCGTATATGATCGCAAGCATGTGTTATTATTAATGTTGAAGTATTGTGTGTGCACTGACAGCTGATTTAATTCAGCACAAACCTTCATCAGCTGACAGTGAATAACAGCGTGAGGAGGAGTGTGTTTATTTTTATATGTGTGGGTTGAGTTAAACAAACATCATCACATGGACCACTGCTGCTCTGTTCTCCTTCACATGAATATGATAAAGTCACATCAGTATGTCAGACTGACTGGAGGAGACAAACAAAGAGCTGTTGTCTGATGTACAGGAGCCCTGCGGCTCAAATCCAACAACATCCAGATTGTGAATGAAGTAAGATGTTCGGACTTCAGCGGGAGGATTCATTCACAAATCAGAAAGAATCATTTGAGTGAGTTCAATCTTGTGAATCAGTCTCATATGAGGAGTCATTTGAGAGATTTACATTGATAGTAAAGGTGGGTATAGGCTATATAGCGACGGGTGCATCAGAGTTATGGGACGCACAGAGATGAAAATGGCTGGGGGATACGGTGAATGAGCTAAAGTCCTTAAAAGTCGCCGTGTTCCTTTAACACTCAACACTCGAGCAGTAATGATGTGATAGATGTGTGTGTGTGTTTGTACCTTCAGATAATAAACCAGCAGTTCATTAAGAGCAGGATCAGCATTCAGGTTAACCAGGAAACACTTGTCTTCTCCAACTTTGATCCCTGATGATTCCAGAGAGATGCCCATACTCTCCAACTGCTTCTGACGCTCCTGCACAGAACAACTACATTCACATCACATACATATGTGTCTCCTAAAAACATGTCAACTGTCCACGTACATTAGGGGCCCTATTTTAACAATCTAAGCGCATTGTCTAAAGCACACGGTGCACGGTCTAAATGGGCGTGTCCGATTCCACTTTTGCTAATTCAACGACGGGGAAAATGGTTTACGGCCTAAAAGGGTTGTTCCAATTTTTGTAATGAGTAATGGAAGTATTTTGGGCGTAATGTGCAATAAGGCAATGAGAGTCTCAGCTCTCATCCCCTTTAAAAACCAGTTGCGCTGGCGCTATGTCTAATCGGACTTTGTAAACTGAAAAACAAAGCGAAGGAAGATGACCCCCAGTTTAAGATTGATGTTAAAAAATTGTGTTGTTTTTATTTGTATTCAAATTGTTATTTTTTTGGAATAAAACCTTTAAAAGCCGTTTTCTTTCAATCATGGAAGTAAAATTAGCGGGATTGTAATTGCTGTACATGTATTGATATCCTACATAATCATTGTAAAAAATATGCAAGGAAAGGTTTGTACTCTAAAAATACAAACAAGAGAAAATAATTTACAAACGTGCGAAGAGCCAAAGCGTTTCAGCACTCAGACAGTGCCATGAGTTTTTTAAAAGCATTACTTAGTTTTTCATCTCATCATATCCACAGGTACAGACTCATCATATAGCCTACAATAAATCTGTGAGGTAGCAGCTCTTTACGCCTTCTAACGTCTCATAATCGGTCCTCATTTATGTACAAGAGACTCAATAATAGTGTTTTACATTCAATACTTTAATCTTTCATATTTAAAAGCGTTTTTGTGCTGCTGCGCATTCATGTATGTGATAAGCAAACCCGCGTTATCGTCTCGTTTATAGGCGCATATTTCTAACGCGCTCTTTAAATAACAAAAACATATTGCGCCATTGACTTTAGACTTTAGAGCAGGTTTTTGTTGGTCAATGGCGTAGTCTATTTTAGTTGCCTTAAAATAGCAACGCGCCAACAAAGGCCTGAACACATCTCGTTTTCAGACTAGAACACCCATAGGCACAAAAATGGGAGCAAATGCATTTCTATTTAAACAATGTGGTGCTAAACGTGAAAATGAACATTGCACCGGGTTGAAACTAGCAAAAGACGCGTCGCGCATTGCACTGCATTGTGCCGGGTGTATGATAGGCCCCTAAGAGTTTAGAGATGTGGACATTTGGTGATGTAAGATTTGCAATCTCTTCTGAAACTCTGGAGGAAATGACTGGGGTCTCTTTTATACACATATTTCCATGTAAACTCATTGGTGTCTAGAAGAACCATTGTGTGTGTGTGACCTGTGCAATCTCCTCAGTCTTCCTGAGTTTCTCCTCCCAGGTGACCGTCATCTCTTGAATGAGTTTCTCTGACTCCTGAAGTTTCTCCTGTAGCTCTGGAGCTTTAAGAGACTGACAAATCCAACAGAATCCTAATCAGCACCAACTATGAGTCCGTTCATCTACAGAAGATTAAACATGAGGTCTGCTTGAACAACAGTCGTGAAGATCAGCACATGATCGGACTCACCGCCGCCTGAGAGAGCTGGACTTTCAGTTTCTCCACCTCTTCTCTCAGTTCTCTGATGATGCGAGCGTTGGGGTCTTCATTGACCACAGCGTGATTGACGATTCTCTTTGCTCGGTCGGCGTATCGTAGCGTGGACAGCGTCTCTTCGTAGTTATCGGCGGACGGGCTGACAGTGGCTATCATAGCTGTTTTACTGTTGCCACCAAGATTGTCCTGCATCACAACAAACATCAGGCATTATTAATAAAGAAGAAGAAAACTGACACAGATGGAACCCAACAGCACCCAACAAATCTTTTTAGCAGGCACGTGCAGAGGGGGGCAAAGGGTGCTTGAGCCCCTGGAAGGTCAAAGTGCCCTTTTGTCAAGGCATTTTTTGTAATTAAATGCTCTTTAATGAAGGCCTGCCCAATCTGACAATTGGTAAAAATAAATGAATAATAATTCAGCAGTAAATAAAATGTGGTCACATTATGTCAGTCTCATCCGGGACGATCGCTCGCTCACATGCTCTTACTACAGCAGTGCATAGTACAGGGAGGATAACCTCGAGTCGGCATTGCGCCATTAATGTTACTTATTATTATTTTAAAAGAAAGAACATGCAGAGCTTTTGTTAATATTATTGTGTGTAACGTTAACTAGAGCTTTAGATGTAAGTAACGTTAGCTACAGCAGCTACATAAAAACTTAAACACACAGCATACAATAAACAATGATGCATTCATGGTCTCACACCTGCTTCGTTCTTGCTGTTTTTGGGAAAAAATATTCACAGGCTTTAAGGGGTCTGGTCTTTATGTAACAAAAATCTATTTATACTTTGAATTACTATTATAGCAGTTTTTATTAAAAGTCATAGAGTGCCATAAAAATAGTTTTCACAACATTGGTAAACAGGTTTGTACTCATTTTTTCAAATTCAACAATTGGCAAAGTAGATAACATTTTGAGAAAGTCAATGCAAAGGAAATTCTAGTCATCAAGACATTCACGCAGAAATTTGCATCATGGGAGGGGCTTCTGCGACTCCGCTCGCATCCTGTAATTGATCCTGATTGGTTAACGCGGCGTGTTTTTCCCACAAAATTTTTCAACTCGTACTTTTGCCGCGACAACGCTCAATTTGCATGTACCGCGCCGCGCTTAATGCCTTACAACGCGTCTTCACATTGACTCAACATTTAAATCACTTGCGCTTGACACCTCTACTGCGGCTGGTGTGAACGCAGCACAAGTGGAAAATATTAAACTCAAGCGAAAAATTTGAATGACATGAAGTTGCATGACCCCGCGCGTAATCTAGAGCAAGGAACACAATGTTTCACATTTGCTATGTATGCAGCACAATCCTCTGAATTATCCTCATAATTGGTGTTTTTATTATTTAAATAATAAAAAAAGATTGAATATAGAACAAAATTAGAATATAATTATATTTTAAATATAAAATCCACAATAGCCTGTAAACTTAATAATATATTATGCTGCAAAGACACCTAACTCGAATCATCGTATCCTCATTCAAGATTACTCACCGGATTTAACTTCGTGTCATGTGAATTTCCGCTTAAATTATATATTTTCCATATTCAATATTTGCTTGAGTTAAATAATTTGAGGTGAAAAGCGCATGTTTTCGTATCGCCCCTGTGCGAGTTCGCATCTTTGCATTGTCTTTGTATGTAATCTACTTGTGCAAATCATTGAATTTAAGTTTGGTGTGTACGCCCCATTATAGTCACAATGCAATACATGAAATCATTATCACTAAACTTCATACTGTAAACACACACATCTTTTTAGATTTTTTGTATCACCGTACTTGCGAGGAAAATATTATATTACAATGGTCTTTTCTATTCGGTTTTGCTCTTTCTATTTACATCCATATTAATATGTGTGTCAGCAATGAATGTTCAATGTGCCCTTTTTATATTTAAGGCACCTGCCCCTGCAAAGGTCTCTGCACGGCCCTGCTTTTCATTCTTTGGTTTTGTATCATTCACCTTAAGCAGCCACGTCAGTACGGAGTCCCGGTACGGCACAAACTTGTTCTTGGCTTTCCCTGCAGATTGATCAGCCAAAGCAGAGATGACACAACCCAGTGTAGTGAGTGACCTGAAGAGACACAACACAACAACACAACACATGTTCATATACAACCATCAGTTCAGCCAAGATCTGCATTGGTAGTTAACATCTAAACTTATACCCGTGACGTCATCATCATCCAGCACAAGTATGGAGTCAAACGTGATCTTACTTGTTAATGTTGCTTCCCTCCTTCAGTCTTTCTCCTGCAGCTCCAGTCTTTGACACACGCTCACTACCGGCCAGATCCACCAGACTGATCTTACTCACCTTCTCACCGGAGTTCTGCATCCCATCACAAACACAGACAGAAGATATGACATCAGCAACATCATAAACCATCATCAGACCCATGAAGATCTACTGACCCCAGACTGCAGATCATAGAGAGTCTGTGTGACGATAACGCTGAAGACCGCATGCGATCGACTGCTCTCCTCGTTCATGTTTGTAGCGGCTACTGTGCGTGATTTATTTCCCTCTGACATCAGAGATTCAATGTCCTGTTGTGAAGGAAAATTATGTTAGATATCAAATCAAATGTCAGAGATTTGAATGAGCTCAAAACCAAACAATCCAACAACTGACTCGACACGTCTGACATAAAGATCAGTGAGAACTCCTGAGACATGAAAGAGAAATATCTGAGCAATCTGATGATGTGTTTGCAGTTACATGAAGCTCATGGTTAAACACACACACACACATATATTCACCTCAAAGCTTGTCACAGCCAGCTGAGACAGACCGTCCACATACGGACCCAGGACTTTATGTTCTCGTACCTTCAGAGACTGTCTGCTCCTGTACAGAAACAAGAGAAACCATCAGATCTACTTGAACATCATCAGCATCATTTAAATTCACGAAACATTGTCCCTACTCTCATGCTGTCTTTAGTATGTGGGGTCGGTGAGAGTGAGACATTGTTTGCATTTTTATGAAATGACAGCACATGTATCATAAGACGAGGTTGTGTGTTTTTCATTTTACTAACTGTGTGAAAAAACACAACATAATGTAGCTTGGTGGGTATGGGCTTCATGGATTTTACAACGTCACAAATGTAAACATTTATATAAACAGAAAAAAATAAGAATTTATATAAGAAAAAAAAAACTGAAAGAGCAGCAGATCTGAGATCAATAAAGCCGAGTCTGAACACTTTCATCACTAGAGGGTGCAGACGAGCTCTTTGTGTCTGCGTCTGCGCCTGCGTCTGCAGCTGGCTGCTCTCCACAGACCAGCAGATGAGACTTCAGATGAATCTGTTAAGCCTGCAGATACTGAGATGATACAAACTGATGAAGGATATCAGGAGGTTTATACCAAAGAGAAAGAGAGATACATGATCTCCAGATTTCACAAAAACTGTGACAACATTAACAGAGAAACAAATCTATGCTTTACAGTTTTTTGTTTTGATTTTCAGCACAAATTTCTTAAAATTCTATAAAATTCTGAAATCGAGATACACACGGTTCTCACACCTTAGTTAACTTCAATTTCAAGGACCTTTCAAGGACTTTCCAGGTCCAATACCCTCAAATTCAAGGACTAAATGTGGGGACACATTTCAAGTGAGAGCAAGGTTACATCGTGTTACCTTTTAAGATACATTGTTACAGTTCACTTTTGAGGGAACTTGCGCTGCGTCACTGCGGTGACACTTTGGGGACGCCTCCAGGGGTAAGTGCGTCTGAATGTGTATATCAAATTCAACCAATGGTGAAGCTTAACGACAAAGACAGGGTGATGCGGGAGCCAGAAAGTATATCGCTATCTGAAATATTGCCAAAGACGGCGTTACAGGGATGCAGGAAGTATGACAAGGGAGACGCAGCGTTTCGTTCCCTTCTCAGGGAACAACAGGTACATACGTAACCAGAGACGTTTTCATGTGTCAAACACAACTATGCAAAAAAGCATTTTGGTATAAATCAACATTCGCATACAGAAGATAAAAGAATTTAAAGCGAACAGTTTAGCACGAGTGCTTAAAAAGTCTATTATTATCCTACACTACACAGGGAATAATATGGATTTTTTCCAGAAAACTTCTTGCATAAAATAGATTCAAGCACTTTCAATGACCTGTATCTATGTATGTATATTTACAAAAACTTCCCAGGGCCTTGAATGTTTTCCCCCCTAGATTCACAAACTTTCAAGGATTTCAAACACCTGTGGGAACCCCGATACATTTACTTGATTCGACAAATGATATTAAGTCTTTTTTTCTGGGAAAAAACATGTAAATCAAGTGCTCAAGTGTACGCTTTTTTTTTTTTTATAATTATTTTTTTGGGCCATTTTGCCTTTATTGATAGACAGTAGATTTTAGAGATGACAGGAAAGTAGAGGGTGGAGAGAGGGGTTTGGGATCGGCAAAGGACCTCAAGCCGGGATTCGAACTCGGGTCGCCGGAAGTGCGTTTGCACCATATGTCGGAGCGCTGCCCACTACACCATCGGCTCCGACCTCAAGTGTAAGCTTAAAACAAATATATGTGTAACGGGTGTTGCTTTGATGAAAGCGAGTGTGAAGGAGAATCCATTTGCAAAAGGTGTTTATTAGAAAAAATCCCAAAAAGGGCCAGCAAACATATCCATAAAGGGTGATCCAAAAACGTAATCCAAATCAGGCACAAGGTCAAGGCAGGCAGAGTTCAATCAAAAATCCAAGTAAACAGGCACGGGTCAAATACAGGCAGAATACAGATAACATAACAGATACAGAGTACAGGGAAACAGGTTGGTTGGGCTAAGCATTAATCAGCCAGGAACAGGTGAACAGGAAGTGACTTATATACAAAACAGACAGGAAGTGTGAACTGAAACATGGCATGATGAATATCAAAATAAAAGTCAGAACAGAGCAGAGTATCAAAATAAAAGTCCAAAATACAAAAATACACAGAACACAGAACAAAACCATTACAGAACCCCCCCTCTAAAGGGCGACTCCCGGAGCCCAACATACAGATAACAAAGTCCAAATGGAGGGTGGGCGGGCGGGCCAGGACCTCTTGGCAAGGCAGGGCAGTTCAGGAGAGGTCCTGGGTCATGAGGCCAGGATGGTCCAGGGTCGTGGGGCCAGCATGGTCCCGGATCATGGGGCAGGCTGGGACCTGGGTCATGGGGCAGGCTGGGACCTGGGTCATGGGGCAGGCTGGGACCTGGGTCATGGGGCAGGCTGGGACCTGGGTCATGGGGCAGGCTGGGACCTGGGTCATGGGGCAGGCTTGGACCTGGGTCATGGGGCAGGCTTGGACCTGGGTCATGGGGCAGGCTTGGACCTGGGTCATGGGGCAGGCTTGGAGTTATATCATAGGGCAGGAATAGACCTGGCACACAAAGAGAGGAAGGGTCAGAGCACACTTCGGCCTCCGCCTTGGTGTCCCCTGCCTCCTCTCTGTGTCCGGGTACTACCCCCCCCCAAAAAAAACTTGGGAAAGCTCCCACTGTCCCAGGTGGTGATGTCTCAGATAGTGACTCAGGCCGGACAGACAAATCCGATGAGTCAGGCGGATCAGATGAGTCAAGTAGATCAGATGAATCGGGCAGATCAGATGAGTTGAGCAGATCAGATGAGCCGAGCAGATCAGATGAGCCGAGCAGATCAGATGAGCCGAGCAGATCAGATGAGCCGAGCAGATCAGATGAGCCGAGCAGATCAGATGAGCCGAGCAGATCAGATGAGTCGGGCAGATCAGATGAGTCGGGCAGATCAGACGAGACAGGTGAGCCAGATGAATCATGTGAATCAGGTGAGGCAGATGAATCAGATGGGACAGGTGAATCAGGTAAGCCAGATGAACCAGACGGGACAGACGAATCGGAGGAGTCGGGCAGATCGGAGGAGTCGGGCAGATCGGAGGAGTCGGGCAGATCGGAGGAGTCGGGCAGATCGGAGGAGTCGGGCAGATCGGAGGAGTCGGGCAGATCGGAGGAGTCGGGCAGATCGGAGGAGTCGGGCAGATCGGAGGAGTCGGGCAGATCGGAGGAGTCGGGCAGATCGGAGGAGACGGGCAGGTCGGATGAGACGGGCAGGTCGGATGAGACGGGCAGGTCAGAATCAGGGTCTTGAGGAACCTCGGGAACAAACAAACAGAAGGCAGACCAAACGCACCACAGGGCCATGGCAAATTCAAGAATGTCACAGTCAATGAGGCATACCTCTGTGGCGGTTGTTTCAGGCAGGGCGGCCATCTTGATGATAGGTTCAGGGTGAACAATAGCCCTCATCAGTGCAGGTGTGGTGGTGACGATGGCCCTCTCAATCACAGGTGCTGGGATGACAGTAGCTCTCTCAAAAACAGGTGCAGAAATTGTGGTTGCTCTCACATAGACAGGTGCAGGTGTGGTGGTGACGATGGCCCTCTCAATCACAGGTGCTGGGATGACAGTAGCTCTCTCAAAAACAGGTGCAGAAATTGTGGTTGCTCTCACATAGACAGGTGCAGGTGCAGAGATAGGCAGGATGGCGGCCATTTTGGGATTAGGCAGGATGGCGGCCATTTTGTCAACAGGCATGGTGGCGGCCATTTTAGTAACAGGCATGGTGGCGGCCATTTTAGGAACAGACATAGACAAAACAGGCATAACAGGGCTTGGCGTGCTGTGAATATTCACTGGAGGTGCATCCCCAACACCCACAGTGAATGGTGAACCACACAACAAAAGAGCGTGATCGATATACATCTCAATGGTCCAGTGTGGTGTATGGAGTGGCATGGAACGGGCAATGTCTCGATCTAGTCCACAATAAAAAATGTCTTTCAGAAAAGAATCTTTGAAGTTTACCTGATATGATAGTTCACAGAAATCCTCTACATAGTTCTCAATGGGGCGGTGGTTCTGGCGGAGACAAACAAGTTGATCTGCTGGAGTCATGGTGCTGGTGGGAATTTTCAAACCTCTGCTGGATTCCGGTTGAGGCTGATTAATCTGTAACGGGTGTTGCTTTGATGAAAGCGAGTGTGAAGGAGAATCCATTTGCAAAAGGTGTTTATTAGAAAAAATCCCAAAAAGGGCCAGCAAACATATCCATAAAGGGTGATCCAAAAACGTAATCCAAATCAGGCACAAGGTCAAGGCAGGCAGAGTTCAATCAAAAATCCAAGTAAACAGGCACGGGTCAAATACAGGCAGAATACAGATAACATAACAGATACAGAGTACAGGGAAACAGGTTGGTTGGGCTAAGCATTAATCAGCCAGGAACAGGTGAACAGGAAGTGACTTATATACAAAACAGACAGGAAGTGTGAACTGAAACATGGCATGATGAATATCAAAATAAAAGTCAGAACAGAGCAGAGTATCAAAATAAAAGTCCAAAATACAAAAATACACAGAACACAGAACAAAACCATTACAATATGCAAGAGGAGTAAGAGAAATGAATTTGAATCAAGTTTATTGAATTCAGTTTCATGAGTTTATTTTTCTTACTCCATTGGAAGATACTTCATTTGTTTTAAAGAGAGATTCCACTTTTTTGAAAATATGCAAATTTTCCAGCTCCCCTAGAGTTAAATATTAGATTTTTACCGTTTTGGAATCCATTCAGCTGATCTCCAGGTCTGGCGCTAGCACTTTTAGCATAGCTTAGCATAATCCATTGAATCTGATTATATAAAAATAATCAAATAGTTTGGATATTTTTCCTATTTAAAACTTGACTCTTCTGTAGTCACATCATGTACTAAGACCAACAGAAAATTAAAAGTTGCGATTTTCTAGGCAGATATGATATATCCGCAGTAGCCAAAAATAGTCCCCTTGGTAACTTTCAATAGCAGGGGATTATTTTCGGGCAGTGCGTAATATCACTACGCCTTCTGCAGTCATGTTACGGCAGCAAAGTCCTTGATTATTACGGCAGAATGAGAGTATAGTTCCTAGACATATCTGCTTAGAAAATCACAGCCTTTAATTTTTTGTCAGTCTTACTACACGATGTAACTATAGAAGACTCAAGTTTTAAATAGGAAAAACATCCAAACTCTTGGGTTATTTTTTAGGCGCGATGCTAATGGCCTGATCAGACTCAATGGATTGTGCTAAGCTATGCTAAAAGCGCTAGCGCCAGACCCTGTTACATGAGTGAATATGGAGTAAATTGAATAAAAAATGAAAACTATGTTGTATGGGGGAAAAGCACTTAGTTTGAAGCACTTCGACCTCTGGCGTAGTAACATCATCACACCACGTTTTATTTTGTGCCACCATATTTACTCCTGTAACTACTCATATAACAGTCTTTAAACAGGGAAAACATGGAAGTATTTGATGGCTTCTAAATTCATCCCAGTTTGGATCCTAAGGAATGAATGGGGCTAGGCTAAATGCTAACACATTCACAACACGCTGTTAAAAGATTAAGTCCACACATTGATTAAAGATATGTATGTATTAATTTGTCTAAGTTAATGTAAAATCATAGTAAAATATTAAAAAACTGTGGCGTTTTCCTTTAATGTCCTAGTGCATTTTAGCATAAAAGAAAAATTTATAATTTTGATCCATACAATGTATTGTTGCTTATTGCTACACATATACCCATGTGATGACTTGTGGACTTGTGACTTTGTGGTCTTAGGAAATGAGAAATCCTCTTGATATTTAGACATTTTAAAATGAGACTTTTAGGTATGTCAGGGTTTTTCTGCTCACCCTTTGGGATCCAGCAGATCTCTGACTTTTTCATTGTAGATCTCCATGTACGAGACCTCGACTTTAAAGGTATGAGCTTGATTCTGGTCCCTGGAGACTCTTTCAAACAGAGAACAGCAGAGACGAGGGATGAGTCCTGGCTGGTCGCTGCTCCCCATCATGGAGAAGGATTTCCCCGAGCCTATCGGACCACCAACAGAGGATTATCATGATGTTATCTCAGACAGCAGACGTGTTCATACAGATCACATGACATGTAAAGATTCTGCTGGTGTGAAAAACAGGACAGGGAGGGAGAGGAAAGAGACTGAAATGACGTGAATGTGTGGAGGAAAGACGACGCCGAGCCTTTTGACTGAAGTCTGATTGGAAACACAGAAACTTCCTGTTCTCAGATCTGCCAGAATTCAGCTTCAGTCAACTTTAAAACTTACTGAATAACTACTGAAAACTTACTGAACATTGAAATATGAGGGTACATTTATTCATTTACTTACTGATTATTTATTTATTGTGTGTTAAATAAAAGCAAGAGTATTAACATCTATAGACATAATATTTCTCAGTACGTTTATAAACAACATAAGAAATTAAATATCTGCTCCAAGAAATTGATGTATTACTTATTCGTTTTTGCACTATTTAAATAATGTGTTTATGTCATTCAGAAATACACACTATGTTGTATTTATAAAAACAGAATATTCAGTATATGTTCGTGTAAATCAAGGATTGACTGATTCGATCTGTTAATGTACCTGTTTGTCCATAGGCAAAAATGCAGGCGTTGTATCCTTGAAAAGCGTTTTCCAGGATTCCCTCCCCAAGGCACTTGAACACAACCTCCTGACCTGTGAAACGAATAAATACAACCACAACCATCACAATCTTAAAAATGCGATTGCAGATCGATTTCATCATCAAATTTGCATTTTCTCTCTCCGACTTCAGCTGTGTACAAAGACCAATTTACTTTCAAATCACAGAGGAAAAATCTCTAAAAATATCATTTCCTGATTTTTTATGCTTTTCAACAAAACCCCTCTAGTCCTCATACACAGCCTGTAAAATAAGTCATCTGAACAGGCCAGAGATCAGGGCTTCATCTTTTAAAACATCTGAAATGAGCCATTCACTGTTTCACATCTGTGCGAAGAGCTAAATACAGACAAACTCTTTCAATATTCAGACACCATCTGAAATCCCAAGCACTGACGCAGCTCTGTGCATATAAAGCAAAGGATGAAATCTACTTATGAAATATATTTCAACAGCAGTGTTGGACTGCAGAATCTCTTCAGAATTGAGATCTTGTGTTGATGTCACAACTTTAGTAGATGGGAAATAAGAAATACATTTTTCTATTGGATTCATCTTAGGGAGAGACAATCTGCAATATTTCATATACTTATAGTGGAGAGATCAACGTTAACTTTATGAAATGTCCATATAACATACAGTACACCAGGGCTAGCCTGTCTGTTTTAAAATCAGCAGGGTTAATTTTACCTGTCCACTGTACAAATGACGACCGATAAACCTGAAGGAGAGTCGCACAGGGGCTGCCTGGGGTGCCAACCATCTGCGGGTGTGTTATTTTTGGATCCCATTTAAGCTTTGGTTGGATTAAAGATAAACTTGTGCGAATACACCTCATGTGACACGCCGACCGGAAATCAATTTAAACACTGTGTGGAATGAACCTTTCTTTCATGTTGACACGGATTTACGATTAAACTGAAATTTTATTTCGACTGTCACTAGGGGCCGAACTCCGACAGTCGAGTCCGAATGTAGTGTACAATGAAAAGGCAGTTCAGCTGATATATCTTTAAAATATTAAAAATGAAAACATGAAGTGCAATTTTAGTCATTAGGAAAAGACTGCCCATTTACAAACTAACATGGTATTTGTAATCTGCAGATCATTTACAGTCCTCTGCTTATAATCTCCCAACTTCAAATGATCTTTCCTGAAAGACTTTCATTATCAGTATGATTATATGAATCAATACAAAACCTTCTATTAGCGGCTTTATGAATATAGATGTTTGCATCCAATAATTTGTAAGAATGACAGATGAAAGACACACAGCAAGATTATCCATGTAAGAACAGGAACATGACTGTAAAGTTAACAACCTGTAAGCTTTATGTTGGCAGGCTTCAACATGTAAACTGTCATGCCTTAGCCAAAAAATAAAACATCAGGCTTTGACTTTATTGTGTGCTCTATTTTAAATGGAGCTCACAGTCTATGAATTGATCTAAAAATAGTGAGCATCTTTCAAAGACATCTTTAAAGGCACAATATGTAAGATTGTGTGCTTTAAAACTACTGTATACCAGCAAAGTGTTATATGTATTTTGTTCACGTGTATATTATCCCAAATGTCCAGGTTATCCTCAGTTTTTGCTTTTACTGCAGTAAAAATCATATGTGTGTTCAACTTTATACAGCACTGTGCAGAATGATATGACATAATACTATAGCAAGATCCATTCAAAAGCAGTAATATCATGGCTTTCTTGCCAGATGTAATATGCAGGTCGAGCTCCGCAGCGTCACATGCAGTATAGCAGGGGTGTCAAACTCAATTTCATCCCGGGCCACATCAGCATTACGGTTAATCTCAAAGGGCCGGTTGTATTTGAACGACTGTATGAATGTATCAACTCTTTTATTACTGTACATTGCATAAACTCTGCATTTGCTTACTATTGGTTTTGTTAATAACTCAATTAATACCTAGCTTTGAAAGTAGAAGCCCAGGAAAATAATGACAAAGTGTATAGAGTACAACTATTCTACAGATTATTTTAAAAATAATTGTGGTGACAAAAACACATGTTGTTTGTGAGTACAGTACACTCAAAATGTTCTGTTATCCTTCATTGTGCAGGTCAGAAAATGAGAGGCATTTTAGATACTAATAAAGAGTTTTACAATCTCCACCACAATATGCATTTATTAAACACATCTACCCTCGCTTGTCATTTCTTGCCCTCTCTACAAAAAAACTGTGATTTTTTTTTACCTGACTTTGAGTGTCTGATTGACTGACGTCTCATGAGTTCAGTGTTGTAGGCTACAGATCAGTAGTTTCAATCGTTTATTAAAAGTAATCGGTCCAGATGAGTCATTAGTTCACGTATTTAGCGGGAATTGACGCGTTGTAAACTAATCCCAGCTGGACATCGCAAAACATTTCTGTACACGAGACGGAAAACATTTTCTCGCTGGATCCACGTGAGCGTGCGCGAGAGAGGGAGAGAAAGAACGAGCAGATACTGTCCGTTTCCATATGCGGAGGTCGCATAGGCAGCGTCATCAAGCCTGGTTTATTTAAGTTCACTGACCATTACATTTGCAAGTCATACACATATTACAACTATTTACTATAAACAAAGAATAATATTTAACTTTATAATTGTTAATATTCTGAAACAAGACAGTCTTGATGACGTATGCAGCCTGGAAATGCGACCTCCGGGCGCTGCAGCCTTCGCATTCAGACATGCCCACTCTATAGTGCGCGCGTGCAGGGCACTGCTCGTTCTTTCTCATGCAATCATCAACATTATCACTATAATTATATTACAAAAAGACTCTGGCGAGACAAAAATTAGTTTTGGTGGCTGCTATAAAAATCTATATAGGAAATAACCTGCAAAAAATAGTTCAGTTCAGTTCAGTTCAGTTTAATTAATTGTCACATATACTTTGCAGTACAGTGAAATGCTTGTGCAACAAGTTACAAGGGGTAAGAGGGAAAAGAAAAAAAAAAAGACTAAAAACACAGCATAAGCAATAATTAATAAATAAGCAATAAATAGTATAAAAGATGAGAATGACCATACATACATACAAAAATAAAACTTATAATAACAATAAAATAATCTGTAAACTCTCGCGGGCCACATAATTAACATAATTTGTAAACTCTCGCAGATCAAAGGACATGTTTAAGTTTATTGTGTACACATATTCAACACATTCGCGTTTCTGTCAGTCTCTCACTCTCTGTCTTCTAACAGGAGTGTCAAACGCAAGGCCCGTGGGCCAAATCCGGCCCGCCCCCTCATTTAATCTGGCCCGCGGGCCTTGAGTTTGACACTCCTGTTACAAGACAGAGAGTGAGAGACTGACAGAAACGCGAATGTGTTGAATATGTGTTTGTGTACACAATAAACTTAAACATGTCCTTTTATCTGTTTCTCTAACGTTTAAGCATTAAATGTGTTGTTTTATTACAGATCATTTAAATGTGCTTGTGTGGTTTGGTCAAAAAGTAAACTTCTGAGTGTTAGTGGAAGTGGATTTTATTGTAACATCCTGAAAATCTTTGTGCCTGTTTAAAACACTGGCAGCATGAGACCTAAGAGTCTTTATTTTTATTCCACAATGTTCCCCATCTGCTGATAAACATGTATTAAGTATGCATAAAACAGATGATTGACTTTTAAAACTTGTTCAAATATATAATGCTGAACATCTCTTACTAACTTCTTTCGTGAGAGAATGCAATGTCTTGTCTACAGCGGGAGCGCTTAAGACTCCGCCCACCTGAGCAGCTCATTTGGATTTAAAGGGATACACACAAAAACGGCGCATTTTTGCTCAGACCCATAAAGTGCCTATTTTAACATGCCACAATAAATTACCTTTAGGGTATTTTGAGCTAAAACTTTTAGAATTTTTAGACATATTGGTACTTAAAACAAGACAAAAATACTAAGTAAGAAAGTAATTCTTTGCAGTGTGGGACCTTGTAAACATGACATCCAAATTGATCAAATAAAAAAATCAGTGTGCGACCTTTCACCCAGACATTGCATAAAGTCAGCCAATGAGATTAGAGCTTGCCGGATCTACTCTAGTGTGTAATATGAATGAGACGATCAGTGAATGAACCGTGATAATCCTGAACCAGCATGAGGATTTCTGCTGATCTAAAGTGTTTCTCTCAAGCTTTTCTCACAGTCCTCTCATGTTCACACTCCTGGGAACGACACAATCCTGCAGCTGTGTTATTTCCTGGGCTTTGCATATCACAATACCAAATATAATCCATAATTATCAGGTTTGTGTGAGTTTATCCAGCACAGTGAAGTGAAAGAGAGAGAGAGAGAGAGAGAGAGTGAATCAGTAACTCACCGGCATGCTTCAGGACGTTCGACTCATCCACAGACCAAAAACAATGATCGAAGGCAAACACCTGCATACACAGAGAGAGGGTTTAACATGTTGTGTCATGTGTCTACTGATCCTGGACCACTCGACACCCAGACACAAAAGATGAATTCATGTGTGATGAATTGTGTCAGACAGAAAAACATGATGCTGCTTGTCTCAAACCCAGAGAAAACCCAATAAACTAACTGAATGAGACCAGATGATCCCACACCACACACTTTACACATTTGCTTAATGCAAAAAATGCAGAACTATTAACAAAATAAAAAGAGTTTCATCAGAATACTTCCTCTGTTTAACATGCAAAGTTTATAAGCAATGAGATTAAATGGAGAACAAATGGAGATCTCTGCTTAAGTTTCTCAGATGTTTTTCCTAAGAGAAAGACCTAACTGAGATCTCCACTGAAGGGTTACAGTGGTTCACCCAAACATTTCATCATTATTTATATGTTTGAGAAAAAAGTCACAGTCCACTCCCATTGGAAAACAGAAAACCCAAAACAACACTTTATGAAAAGTATCCCTTTTGTTTCAAAAGAAAAAAAAAGATTTAAACAACACAAGGGCGGGTAAACTACTGTATCTCTTTAAGTCTCCTGAGCTATAAAATCGAAGCATGAAACAGTGAGACACATCTAGCTAAAGTTTAGCAGCGGCTATAACAGATGAGAAAAAGCCTTTTGTAAAGACACAGTTAATTACAAAACATAAATCTGAAGAGATCTGGATAAATTCCTGCTTTTGGAAAAGAGCGTTCCCAGAGAAACAGTGCCCGCTGTCCCATCCGTATGAGAGAGGAATACAGGGAACCTCAAAAGAGATTTTCCCATCTCACAAACAAACAAAATAAAGTTTTTAACGTTTAATTCTTCTTCATTTCCTATTATTATGACTGTTCTGTAGTAATGAAGAGAGATGTTGTTGTTTTTCTCATCATCTCTTGGGATCACCGCAAAACAGATGAAGTCTTTCGTCTGTAAAATCGACCCAAATGTTCAGATGAAGAAGAGTGAGTCAGATGTTAAAGAGACTGTAAACACAGACACATGAGGACTCAATAACCAATGTGAAGCTAAAGCAAAACGAAATAACTCAAAAGTGTTGAAAGTAATACAGAAACTTACCAAAAAGGCCAGAGATGCTCAGCTAACTCGAGTTTAAGAAAGTTCAACTGAAATCTCAAAACTGAAACTAAAAGCTTTTCTATTTAGAAAAACATACAAAACAACTAAAGAAGCAAAAGCTGAATGAAATGGAAGAAAACGATCACGCTGAGAGATTTGTTTATGAACATTATTAAGCCATGAATCACTGAATTGAAGCGTTTCAAGTGTCACGCAACATTACTATTGGTTCAAATTCCTGAGAAAAGCAACATCATTTAAAGCCAAACAGTTAATGAGTCTGCAGCACTGCACAATACACACGATGCAGGGTTACCCGCAGCACTTTCCAGTTCGGGCGGCCCGCCTAAGTTGGGAAACCCTACCGCCTTAACTAGGTCGTCCCAAAAAAAAGTTGGTGCACAAAAGGCCGTCAAGTGCATCTCGGAGAATATCACAGACACGCTTTACACCGCGAGCGGGCACACGCGCCACACGGCCGAAATGACAGAAACACTTGGTCCGGACCGTCACTGTCTGGAGAATAATAACTCGCCAGTTGATAAAACATCTCAGAGAACAGCGCGGACGTGCTTCACACCGTGAACGTGCACGCACGCCACACGGCCGAAATGGTCAATCACATTGACTGTCTGGAGGATAGCCAGTTGATAAAATGCGTGTCCATGAGAACTGTAAGTGGACTTATGTTTTGGATTTATTTAAGCCTGTTATTGTATTAGTCTGTAGTTCTTGCACACGTACACCCCGCCCCTTTGATTACCACGCCCCACCCACCTTAACCAACAAATGTTCTGCGGGAAACCCTGATAATAATGTACGGTATGTGCTTTTCATCCATAAACCACGTGAACACATTGCATTTCACCAAATACACAAATAATGTTCTTTTTTAATGAATTACCACTGTCTGTCATTGTAAAACATCTTTTTCCTCAGTATTTTATTTAAAAATATGTAAACTTTCCTAACACAACCACTTAATTTACATTTGTGAAGCAAAATTGTGTAAATTTATTTTATCAGATAGTAAAAATGAACTGCTGGGATAAAACAAAAAATATGATTTTTAGGCATTGCATTAGGGCAATTTCATGCAAATGTCAACCTTATTATGAAACGTCAAGTTTTTACCCATAATACTATCTTCAATATTTTGCAGTTTAATTACCCATGCAAAGTCTCTGGTAAAGTTTTTTTTAATTATTTTCCATAGTTACGTAAGTACAAATTTCAGAATTGTGGCATTCATAACAGATAAATTGCACATCCATAATGCTGTTTTTCCTCATAAATTTGCGTGCAAAAATTAAATGAAAATAAATATAAAATGTTGTGTGAAGAGCCGTCCCTTCTATGCTGAATTGGCTCCAGTATATGTTTGGTCCCTTCATCTCTAAACAGTGAAATCTGAGAAACTCTTTCCATTAACCGGCACCTGCCCTTCAGCGTGGGTGACTGGTCAATAACAGAGAGAAAAAAACCCAGAGACCCAGAATCCTGAAGCCCCACTGAACTGAACTGCAGTCTGTATGTCTGCCAAACACAACGTCTGCCCTTCATCCTCGAGCGAGAGATCCAGCAACAATGCAGCTTTGACTGAATGTACACGGACAGATTCACACACTGTAGATCTTTCAGGCCTGACACATTCACACAGACCATCTGTCTGCACGTGCACCGGAAGAACACTAAACAATCTGCATTGTGTGTTAAATGCATCACTTGAAAACGTATGTTTAAGATTCCCAGAGGAGACGTAGCATCTGTTAACATGCATGCACTGCAGTGTCAGATAAACAACAGAATAAATAACTGTGTGTTTATGTCTCTTACCTTTGGCTGTTTTCTGTGTGTGAAGAGATATGAACACCAAACCAGGACAGCAAACACATAGAAAAACAAAGAAAAAACATCATTTATAACACTGTATCAAATACATTGACTTTTGGCGAGAATCTGATGCATTAAAATGAGTTTACTGCACTCACTTTACTTCTAAAGTTTAATAAACTTACTTTAAATACCTAAATGTTTGTTTAAATGTTACAGATTCATCATTAGTGTTGTTAACATGTTCATGTCTAACTCATGATTACATAATGGTCAACTAATGGCAATGAATTATCAGATGAACGTGCTGGTAACACAGTGACTATGTTTACGTGCACCAATTTTTGTCAATCTGATTGCAGGTTACAACAGTACAGTTTACAAACTTTACATTTACCTTAAACAATGCAATGTGATAAAATGTTTGTTTACATGTACATTCTATATAATCCAAACCAAACGTCTGTGCACAGCCAGGGTATTTGCGTATCAAAACCAGCCCAATGGACATTCAAAACTGCCCCAAAAGCATCCGAATGATCACAGCCCAAATACCAAGAACTAGTGAACAAAATCCTTTAATCTTTATACTTCAAAAAAAATCTACTTGTGGAAACAGTTCAGAGTTGCCCAAATCTGAACTTCACCAAAAAAGCAGAGGACTTGGCAACGCAGTGCACAGCATCTCTCGGCGACTTCATGCTTTATCTCTGGATAAATGTACAAAGTCAAAGTTAAGATGGAAAAAGTTGTCTTAAGAAGTTTCTAGATATAGGAAAAGAAAACATACTTTTCCACGCTCTTTTATTTCTTTATGTAATGTTATAAAAGACATGAACACAGAATGTACAGTGCGTGACCCCACCTTAATAATGTGTGTTGCCAATTGCCATTGCCTTATGATTGCAGGTTTCTGTTACGCGAATCATGTGATGTGTAAATATAACCGTGGGTTCAAACCAGTCGTGTTTGAGGCGTCAAATTCGCGTCTACCGCGTCTAGTTTTCCGCTTGAACATTTTGAGTTTAGTCGCTTCATTCACGCGTGAAAGCTACACGTAAATGCGCAATGCATTTAACGGGCAATGCTCAATCCGCGCGAACTAGGCGCGTGAATGAGGCGGAATCGTGTCTACTGCACCGCTCTAAACGCCTCATTCACGCCGCGAGACCTCCAGACGTGTGTCAACGCGTCTTCACATTGACTTAACATTGAAATCACTCGCGCTTGACGCCTCTACCATGGCTGGTGTGAACGCAGCACAAGACGTGAACTTAAGCACAATTGTTCTGTGAATGTGCACAAGGTATTTTTGCATTAAATTTATAAAATCCTACGATTCACACGTTTACATGCATACTTTTCTCCTGATGATCAGATCAGAGATCGGACTACACCACCCCTTACAATACGAATGAAATTTGCTTCTGATTGATCTCAATCATATTGATTAAGGTGTTTACATGAAGACTTTTCAATCTGATTGAGCCATCAATACGATTATAAACAGATTATTTAGTTCTATGTAAACGTACCTAGTGATTGGTTTGTGAGGATGTTATAATAATTAGTTGTATAAACTTCAGTACAGGATGTTGACTTTAAAGCTAGACAGCAGGACAAATCTCAAGCAACTGATCCACATACAGGATTTATCAGTGGGAATAAAAGAGGATGAGTCTGAGGGCACATTCATATCTAATTCAACCAAACCGAGCATGATTGTCCTCCCTCCCTACTCCTCCAGGAGCACTCAAACTGTACTTTAACTGATCTGAGCCCAGGCACGCTTTCGTCATTAAGACACGATTGTTTTGAAGAAACAGGAAGTTCTCTCTCTTAACACTGGAACCCATCGTAATGTCTGTGTTTTGCTTAGTTGATCTGTCGCGTGAGCAGCTCACACATTCACATAAATCAGAAGGTTTTTATGAAGGCAGATGAAGGTGAGTGGGCACACCTGGGCATGGTACAAAGCAATCACATTAGTCAAACAAACCAGACTTTGGGGGTCAAACGCGTGGTTAGGTTGGGATAATGTGAGTGCGCCCTAATGAAAACATGAACTGTACTACTGTCTACTGTCTATACAGGCAGCTGTCTTCTAAGACTCATATATGCAACCTGATAAGTGAATGATAAAGCGACTGCGAGTCACACAAACAGCTGCTCTTCATTTATTTTTAACTCTGTCTGAGCCGAACCCCATCATCTAATAAGCAGAAAATACAAAACAACACTAAACTATTGTGCAAAAATACTTACAATTATAATTAATGTAAACATTTCACTTGATTTATCAGCAGAGCTCATCACAATGAATTCTGGGATTGCACCACAAAGCATCGAATATGATCTCAAAATTCAATTGTATTTATATAGCACTTTCACAATTGTTAATTAAATATTCAATAATTGTTTCAAAGTAGCTTTACATTAATAGATGCAGGAGAAAACACATATAATTGATGGACAACATAAGCAGCAGAATACAGCGGCTAAGATTAAACCATACTAGCAAGCGTAGTAATAACGTAACTCATAGAAGAGGGTGCTAAGTTAAGCCAATGTCAGCTGACTCCCTAGGGATTGAAAAAAACTACTAGGAGAAAAACTGTCATCAGGAATTATCTTGGTGCTTTTAAAGAAGTGTTCATGTTGGGAATGCACCCATGAAACATTGCTTACGTAGTGACCTCACCAGGTTTTGGAACGCAGGCCCAAAAATACCAAAATACTCCTCAGTTTCCCACAAATGTTTCCCAAGTTTCCTCTGCAACACTAAAACTCTGACAGACAACTTTCCCATACTGGAATTATATAACCACATTTGAATTAAATGCTAAAAATAAAAACCTAAAGAGCAGCTTAGTGCCGTACAAAAGTCAAACAAACAACTGTTATAACCAGTAGATGTTAAACTGTACTAAAGCTGTCATAATAAATGTCTGTGTATGTTATATAATGAGATTCTTGAAGTATTTCACTGCATTCCATGATAACAGCTGAACGCTCCTCCATACTGAAGAACATACCTGACACATGTATCATCACACACACGCCTAATGTAGCTGTCTCGGCTCGGGCAGTGTGAGACAAACACACACACACACACACGAGACATTCACAGACCTCACCAAAGACCTACGGGTAGTTACAACAAACTCCTTCAGTTAAATCAAAGCTTTTATAAGTAAGGAATAATTGACAACGGGCCGTTGAATTATAAGAAAATACTGCACAGCCAAGGTGAAAGTGGAGTCAATTATTCCTCTTATACCACGATTACCACAAACATTGCTCTGGTGGTTATTTTTTTTAAGGCATTTAAAAGGTTAGGTGTGCGGTTTACAGAAAAATAATCAACACCCATGGAACATTTCTCAGCCAATCAGAATAAAGCATTCAACAGACCCGTGGTATAAGTGGTGGTTAAACTACCGCTCCAGTGTTTATAAGTGTGGAGAAAGAGGAGCGTTCGGACGTTGTTGTATGTGGAATGATATCAATTAATGTCTTTGTGTCAGTTTATTGTTTAAAATTTCACATAATATGTAACGCGTGACCTTTCCATGTGATTACGTAATACGTAAGGTCGTGCTGGCACATCACAGAGCTACAGTAGTGCCAGATGAGAAGTAGTGGTTTAGAAGTAGGAGAGAGTGGGGGCGAAAGTAAAATTTTTCAGAAAAACTTAATTTTAAAAGATAATGTTATAGACAGAGATATATTTTTGCTGTGGTCAATAACTCACAAGTGTGGTCTATCAATACCAGGTGGAATTTTAATCAAATTTAAAACGACTTCAGTATAATTTCACTTTAAACATAAGTAGTGAATTGTTACTTTTGACCCCACCTGCAAGGACAAAACAAAACAAGATTGATTTTTGTGTTACAGGTGTTTTTATTAAATATACACGACTATGACCTTGTTAATATGAAACTGCAAACATATTTTGTAATTTATCTTTGTAAAAAATTATTTTTTTACATTTCAGTTTTATCAAATGTTTCAAAAGCAACCAACAGTACAAACTTAAATTGTTGAGAATAAAACATTTTTTAACAGTTTGAACACTATGAAAATTAAATTAAATCAATATAAATTTTAAACATATAAAACAGTATTGGCACCGGGACAAAAGTAACAAGTGTTACTTTCAACCCGTCAGGATCTCCTTACATTTAAACCCGATTTACTTTTATTTTGAAAAACTATGAGAAGTCAAACTTCAGGCTGTGTTAGAGCACTAAATAACCTGTAGATTGATTCATACTTCAACAGATGAAACAGGAAACACAACGTGTTGTAAGAAAAAAATGACCGCTTTAGGAATTTACTTTTCATGGTTGAAAACACCTTTCTAGATCTACACGCGGAAAACGGTGAGTAAATAATGCGATATTTGTCAGCTCAGTCAGGGGTTTGTGTGGTAAAGATGATGTCATAGTCTGGGATGTAAATGTTATCAGGGCTCAGAGAAAATCGCTTTGTTACTTTTGTCCCATGATACTTTTGCCCCAGTTCTCCCCTACTTATTTTTTTGTTGAAAATTATGATGATTTTGATAAGACCCTTAGGACTCGGTTGGGATCGTTTAGAGCTCTTTGAAGCTGCATTGAAACTGTAAAACGGCCTCCGTCTGTGTGTGTGCACACATTTGAGTGCACTTAAACATGCATACACGGAGAGACACGTTTTAAAAAGCAAGCAAGCATAGAGCCTTTCTGTTTTTGACAGGGCACATACAAAACAAAATCATCTGACATTTTTGACAGGGCACATACAAAACAAAATCATCTGGAAAAACCACGGTATTCTTTATCTAATAAAACTTTTGTTTATGTCTTAAGTGTATAGATTAGAGGTAGAAACCAGTCTGTGCTTCTCTTAAAGAGAAAGTAACCTCAATAAACCTACTTAAGTCTGTGTCATTAATGTTAATTAAACAACCCAAGACAAAGAGAAAATGAATTTATACAATAATGACTTAAGACTCAAACAATTTGATTCTATTCTGTACCTAATGTTAATTTTTAGACCTTACTTAATGTGCAACTTTTTTCTTTTTATTAGATTTTTCCCACCCCCTTTTTTTGTTGATCTGAAAAATTATGCGATCCGTGCCTCAAAAACCGTAATGTGATCTGAACCGTGAGTTTTGTGATCCTTTAAACCCCTAACTTTTTGTCATTTTTTTCTGGTCCATGTAAGCGTGGATCATTTTGACAATGTTGTCGGGTGTACGTGATTTTTTTTCTAAAATGCACTTTCTGTGCCTCTGCTAAAGCCATTGTGCTTTCAGCCCTCATTAGTGTGCATGAGATAAGAAGAGAGAGAAGTGAATATTGTCTACTAGTGTGTCTAGTGTCCAGATCATCTTCATAACAATATAATATACAGTAGTACATATCACTATTAAAACTAAACTCCACTATAAATAGCACAAGGATTTAAATACAGTTTCCCTCAAAATAGACAGCATGAACAACTGTAACCCTTCTTTATAAAACAGCACACAGTCTCAAATCAATGACTTATGTGTCCTGAAATATCACCGCTGCTGTCACAATCTATCTTTAGCCAATCAGAAGACAGCTTTATGTCTCATGCATGACATCAGTTTACTGTCATTTATCGGGCCAAAGGGTGGGGCTTCATACTAAAACAATTAAGAAATTCAAATTCAGTGAAATTCCTTTCAGCTTCATTCCTGATTTATTTCTTCACTCACACAGAAACAGATGTCAACATTTATCAATACTGAAAAACTGAATATTTACAATCTCTGAGCTGAAGACATATACAAGATACAATATATATCTCTGTAAAACTAAATTGTGTGTAAAACATAATGGCTGATCAATATGAATCTATGTCACTATATGTGAGATTTAACTAAAGTGTGTTTAACTGAGAGTCTACAGTGCTAAATAAAGTCAACCAGTCATGAAAACCATTAGAGAATCTAAATGTTTCAGACTTTCAACAATAGTGACATGACTAAAACCCTATCAGGAAGGAAACCTGCCCTTCCCAAACATCCATCAGTCTTACAACTAAAACAAAAACATTTCCAATGTCCAATTCATATTCTGATATGAGCACTTCCACGCAAATGTCAAGCTTATCATGAAAAGTCAAGATTTTATCTAAAGGTTTTAACCATACTAATATCTCAAATGTCAATATTTGGTGGTTTGAATACCCATGCAAATCTTGGTTAGTTTTTAAAGCAGTTTTCGTTAATTTCTTTCTATAGTTAATTAAGTGCAAATTTCAGAATTGTCATACTCATAACGGAGAAATGTCACACCTATAACACCGTTTCTTTCTCATAAATGCACATACAAAAATGAAAAAAAAATTAATATTAAATGTTCTTTAAAGAGATGTCCCTTCTTTATTTGTTTGGTATTTGGTTTGTGCATTTTATTTCACAGAATTTCTACTACAAAGTCGTACACACGTATATTCCACTTATCTAAAAGAGAAAACATGAGTATAGACTGATATTTTTCTGATGTCTGATGACTGCAAATGTCATAACGCTGGAATTGTTCACATACAACAGGTCAAAATCATTTCATATTTCCACCATTACTAAAGTACAAAGAACAGATTTCAGCAGATGATCATTACAGGATTACTGTCATCATGTGTGTGCAGTATCAAGAGTTCATCTCCAAAACTTTAACAGAAGCTTCATAGCACCACCACATCTAAATGACTCAAGAAAGAGTTCATTTATTTTTACATCCCTTCACATATCGTCTCTGACCAACACATTAACACAAAAATCCAAATCACTTCCATAGTTATTCAAAGATCTCAACTGTGTGGCTTTAGTCCAAAACCTTCTGATCCACCCTGCTGAGGGTTACTCCAATCCTCAACTACTGTATGATCAACCACTGAATATTACAGACTCTTCAACATCAATACACACGACAGCGGGAAGAAGTTCATTAAACTGTTCAATGTGGGTCCATTTCCTCCCCCTTAAGCATTCATTTGACATATTTAGTGTCAGGACCACACCCCTCTCTGACCCCATCTCCGCCGACAAATAAAGACTCGTGCTGATGGGAAAATCTGCTGGCCAATCATAAAGAAAAACTGGGAACACTACAGCTTCTGGTTGATCTTTCAAATGGATTTTGGTTTAGAAAAAGTTGTGTATACTACAGAAAAAGAACAGCATACTATTGTGATACTGTAGTTTACAAGACTACAAACTACTTATAAATCAAAATAGTTTACATGCATTTAAAAAATTCTTTTATTTTAAGTGAGTTACAGTGCATTACATTTAATCAGTATGTGTGTTTAATGGAAATTGAACACATGAGCTTTTGTGCTGCTGATGCAATGCTCTACCAGTCCACATAAATATGAAGAAAAGATAAACTGAAGCTATTAAACAACACTAGATCAGTGCATTAAACTAGACTGCATTAAACTAAACTAGATTTCTATAAACTCAACCACACCTCGAGCACTAAAGGAAGGGCCGACTCTGGGGAATGGCATTGTTTTATCAACATATGAAGAGAAGTCAATTCAAAGACCTGAAGAAATAAAGAGGACACATTGGTTACAGCTACAGTGCATTTATTTTAAAGTCTTCATCCACCATTGCCGTTGTAATTTATCAAACGATGCAGTTGTGTAGATGTAAGCTGATCGTTCACGTACACTCCCAGAGGTCGATAATTTCACCCAGAGTTTATATCTTTATCATCTGACTCTATTCTCTTATAATGGGACTTTAACATTCACATGGTCAGGTTCAAGCGAGTCTCAAGTAGGCAGACCTATACCCCCCAGTCACATTAGCTACAAGCGACAGAGACAGAGCGGCAGGCTACCATTCATTTTCAATGGAAGTGGCCGTTTGCCAGCGACAAGCGACGAGCTCGCCACTGCGCGAGCAAGGCGGGGCCAAAATAGACAAGCAGGCTATTTTATGCAAATGCTGAGCGACGCGACAAAGCGACTGCCAATCGGAGTGAAGGAGCAGCGTGACGTGGGTCTGTGGTCGAGTCTGAGAAAATAATTCAAGATGGCGGAAAATGCGTATTTATGTATATATCTGATAAGTTTGGCATTTTATCTCATATATTTTGTTACTTTTATCGAGAAGTAAATACTTTTAAATCCAAAAACACCGTTCTTGTAACTTAACAATACCTCTAAAGTGACTTTTGATACCGCTTTTGGAAACTAGCCAAGGAACGCCCATCAAGCGAGTGTGTGTCGCTCGGTGTCGTTCACTTTTGTAGCTAATGTGACTGTAGGGTTATACTGACGGTCTGGGAATCATGGCCAATTTGAATGGCCAAGGATCACCCAAGGGGACCATATGACTGACACATAAAGTAGCCAATCACATTTCGCTTTGGGACAAAATCCCACAATAACAGACCTGTATGCAACCAGTAAATCATTTACAAGTGTCTAACAACAATGGCAAACACACTGAAATATATATTTTAACTAAAAACTCATAGATGTCTCTTAAAGACTCACGCAGTCAACCTTGCATACTTTTTAAATGCAGCGTTTAATCGATGTTGATGCAGCATATTGTCACCGACGTGAACATGACAGCTTTCTTCTTCATTCAGACAGCTTTGTGTTGTTTCTGGGTAGACCGTTAAAGATCACGACCCACATGTCTCCCAGACATCCTGGCTAAATCAACCAATCAGAGCACGAATTTTAAGTATTTCCAGTTAAGTGTGCCGTATGTAGGGCTGCTTCAACTAATCAATCAAATGAAAAAAAAATCGATAATGAAATTCGTTCAATGTGGGTCGGTTTCCTCCACCTTAAGCATTCACGTGACATATTTATTGTCAGGACATCTTTTTCATTAAAAAAATGCTTTACTATTTAAAAGCTGCACAAACTTTTCTTATTGAATGAATTCTTAAAATAAGAAATCCAAAAGATTATACTAGTAAAACTCTATAGTAGTGTTTTTCACTTTTAGATGTACACCTCTATGCGTGAATACACCAATTTAGTGCCTTATTTAGCTGTAATAAGTGAAAAATCTAATTGAGTAATATTTATGTTTTATCCGATTAGTCAATTACTGTGTAAAATAATCACCAGATTAATTGACCATGAAAATAATTGTTAGTTGTTGGTCCCTAGTCATATGAATCAGACGTTCAGCCAATGATCCGTGGATGTGTAGTCTAAGGCTGAGACTCAGTATAATGAAACATTCTTATGAAATGGAGGGCAACAAAAACTTTGCGGATGACCTGAGGCAGAAATTTAGGTTAAAGCTCTAAACTGTTATTTTATTCAATCTGTCTTGGTGCTACTTTTCGACTGGTAGTTAACAGATTTAGTGGTATCATTGCTTTTATAGTTAGTCTAACTGTAGGCAATTACTGTTGGCAGGGTAGCATATGGGAATTATCATGATGACGAGATGGAGATTAAACTCTAAAAGGCTCAAGTCCACAATAATGATTGCTGTAACAACACTTACACTACCAAAATAAACAAGCAAAAACTAAATAACTGAAATAATATTAGACAGTACATAGAATGGGGATCAACAGATGTCTGTTTACACCCTTCATAAGAATTTACAGTTTCAAGTCTTCATCTGACAACTCTTTAAAAACATTACAATATAAATGCAGACTGAACAACAATGTTCAAGTCACTTCAGCCACAATGTTTTATAATATATTAAAGAGCACTTATTTCACTGCTTAAAAACAACATTATTTTATGTATTTGGTATAATACAATGTTTTTGCGTGGTTTAAAAAACACATTATTTTCCACATACCATACATTTTTGTAGCTCCAGATTTCACTCTCTTCCTGAAACGCATGGATTTAAAAAAATGTGTCCCTGATTGGCCAGCTAATCTGTACGTTGTGATTGGCCTGAATACCCTGACGTCAGCGGGAAATGTGACGCTCCTTACCATGTTTGAAAGATTCGGACTTACAGGTTGTGTGGGAGTCTAAGTGGGAGGAATTATGATAATGTCGGTCTTTACTACATCACCAATCCCAGGAAGTAAACTGTTGCCTACAATCCGTGTGTTTGTTGTAGTCCAAGAAAAGAGATTTACGTTGGAGACGATAACTCACGTCATTGTTTACTTTGCGCTTTGTACCTTTTGCATATCATTAACATGAACTAATACACACTTAAACACCAAAGGAAATGTAAAATCATGAATCGGACAATAGGTGCTCTTTAAATCAAATGATATTTGTGGATATTTTATACATTCACACAAAAAATTTTATCATCTATAATAGGGATGGCCATTTTTCAGTAATATTATGTTTGAATATTTGAACTCATAAAAAAACAAGTATTCAAAAGACATACAAGCTAAGCTTATATTCTGTATGTATGTATGTATGTATGTATGTATGTATGTATATATATATATATATATATATATATATATATATATATATATATATATATATATATATATATACAGTGTTTCCCACAGGATTTTGAGGAGACTGTGGTGGTGATGACGTCACCTGCTTATTAGCATATATGTGACGTCATCATGTTGTGTTTGAGTTTGATCTAGTGTTGGCACCTGAAATATGTTTCACTTCTACTCTTTGATCTGTATTTGTATTTGATCTGTATTATATATCAAATTATATTTTAAGCCGAATTAAGCTGTTTTAAATGGTGAAATAAAAATGTAAATTGGAGTCATGAAAATTCTATTTGTGGGGGCCAGTGTTGATTCTGTGGTGGGCCACCACAAATAAATCAATGTATGGGAAACACTGTATATATATTAGGGCTGTCACTTTTTATTCGATATTCGAATATGCATTCGAACATGACGTGAAATATCCGTATTCGAACTATAAATAAACCATCCGGTTTTTTAAATGCCATGTGTAGCGCATTTTTTACAGTAACACCTCGTAATAGGAAGGAGGCTGAGATTGAGACCGACTGCAACTGTGCGCAAGAGAGGGAATCAAATGGGACCAAAATGAACCTCATGTGCATGTCAAGATTATTTATAGTTTTTTATATAAAATGACATATTGTTTATAGTGTTAAATATTATAGCAGAATAAAAAGCTTGTGTTAATACGTTCGCATTATGAAATTAGCATGTATGAAGATAATTTCATAATTTTTACAACGCAATGTAAACTTTATATTAAACAACAACAGCATTTGTCTTGTAAACGGATGTGAAATGATCATGTGCTGACTGTTGCGCGTCACATTGACGACAAGTGAGATCTGCTTAAAGCGGTAAGTTTAATTTCATCTCAAGTATCAAAGGGTTTGTGCTCTCTATCATTAAAAACGGTCAAGCAAACAGCACGCGCAGGGTTAATGTACTTGTGAATGACGGCTCACAAACGCGCGGGATAGGCTTTCTATGTGTGCTTGTTGTCAATGACAGTTCTGGTCACAAACACGCTCAAGCGCGGGATATGTGTGCTTGTCAATGACGGGCATTAAATCTGGAGTTTTCTGCCGAAATCTGCGGGCACGAATTCCGTTTGCGTCTCCTATATACTCCTGCTGCTATTTAAGTTGTCATGTTATTGTTTGTTACTGTTCTGAATCATTTTTTTTATATATAAGTTTGTTATTCATAAGTTGATAACCTGCTCTTTCAAACATTAAGTAAAAAAGTAATCCAGACAACCCTGTTTATGACTGTCACTGTTAATAATTTTGTGATTGAATCTCCATTACAGTGGGTTTTTGATGTGCGGGGGGGGCGCCTAGATATTCGAATATATTCGGATACATTGCATGATATTCGAAATCCGTTCGAATTTGATTTTTCTCAAAAGTGACAGCCCTAATATATATATAAATATATATATATATATATATATATATATATATATATATATATTTTTTTTTTTTTTTTTAAAGTTGAAAACATTGTACATTAAGTTGTAACATTTTAAAGAATATCTAAATTTAACATTATTTCACAAATAACGTAAACTGACTTGATACTTTATTACTGACTGTGCAAAGTTACAAGCTTAATTTAAGAAAACTTCACAAAGACGGAGCTATTGCTACTGTTCGCTGTTGCCTCTGTAGTTATCTGCATCATTTTACACCGCATATAATAAATGTTCTCTGTTTCGTTTCGTTCTTCGTGTCTGTCTCATTTATTAACAAAATAAAGTCAGCTATAAAAAAAGAATCTAACTAATCTCGATGCGGTGATCCGGCGGAGAAGCACGTAACACGTGAGCCGGTGGACAAAAACAGACAACCCAGCGTTAAAACTCGAAATACTTCAATTAGTCCAAGATCTGAATTGCCAAAACAATCAGAAATACATACAAATTAATTTTCATGTATATTTTACATTAAATAATCAGTAGCTTTAGCCCTGCGGTGGTGCATTAAAAACAAACAAACATTCAAATAGCTTTTTTTCTATTAAAATTATTAATGCAGATCGAATATTCGACTACTTGTGCACATCGCTAATCTATAATAAATCTTAAAGGGCACATATTATGCCCATTTTAACAACCATTTTGTAATATAAGTCTCAGTTGTGTCCAGAATGTGTATGTGAAGTTTCAGCCAAAATACCCTACAGATCATTTATTATAGTATGTCCAAAACACCCCTATATAGGTGGGAGCAAAAACGAGCTGTTTTCATGTGTGTGTACCTTTAAATGCAAATGAGCTACAGCTCCTCGCTCTCATACCAAAAAAGGTAGGAAGCACTTTCGGTTAAAGTAGATCTGATTTTGAAGCGCTGACAAAATAGTGGTCAGCATACAACTTGCTGAGAGCAGAAACTATGGTAATACAGGACTGTTAGGTTAGCGGTCATGGGCGGGGCTTTATCAGTGTGACATCACATTGCTAAGAGAATCAAAACAGCATGTCTAATGAGACTGCTTTGGTTTAATGAGGATTAAAATGTAAAAAATATTGTAAGGTTGTTGTGTTCACACACTGCCAACACACATTTATATCCAAACATCTTGTACAGTAAAAGTGGATTTTGTATCATATGTGCCCTTTTAGCTGTCATATCCTACATGTAGTGTTCAGATACCATCAACTACCTCAAGGCAAAGTGAATTACGAGTCCATCATAATGACTGAATCTAAGAGATAAGATCAAAATGACAAGGTTTGTTAAGCAGGAATGATCAGATAAAATCACTCTAACTAGTCACTTCATCGTCCTCTTAAGCCACTGAGAAAAGACCATACATTTACTGCTTTATCTCTCCTGAACGTTATCAGAAAAACGTTCCCAGGTCCTGCAGTATTCCCAGGTATTTTCCAGGTCTTTTTAAAACAGCAGCCTCAGGTCTTTAAATACTTTCTCAGATTCATATTTCAGATGTTCAGAGAATAGAGCTGCTAGAAATAAAGCCTGAAGCCACCGTCACATGAAGCTCAATGTAAACGTGCCATGAGAACAAAGAGAGAGAGACACATTAATCCTGATGTAAGAAATCCTGCTCAACATCAATGTTTAGTGCATATGTTTAGGACAATATGAATAAAGGAAATATAATTAAACATGGAGGAAAACGATAAAAAAAGCTGTGTTTCATTTAAACAGAAGTGTAATAGCAGATGCTGAGGCACATCACACCACATTTTAACACAGATGTGTAAAAACGTCTTTAGGAGCCCAATGAAAACTCAACCCACACAACACATTATTACAGAAACCATTTATAAACTATAAAGCACGATATTTCAGCAAGTTTCAATGGTATATTACCAACAGAAAAGGTCATAGGTTTGATTTCCAAGAAACATGCGTAATTATAAAACATATAGCATGAATATACTGTAGGGGTGGGAAAAAAAATCGATTCTTAGATGAATCGCGATTCGGACGTGGGCCGATTCTGAATCGATTCACAAATGTCAAGAAGTATATTATACTGTAAGTTGTTTTTTTTAATAAGAACGTTTGTCAAATGAATACATGTAAATGAGAAGATCTAAGCAGTTTTCCCCGTGGGGTTTGGTGCTCCAACAGATCAACAACAGAAGCAGGATTCATCAAAGAGCACGTGATCGAGAGCAGATCGTCTCTTTTTCATCGACCACATGGTCATTTCTAAAGCAGGACACATTTCAAAAAGTTTAAGACTGTCAGGACAGCACTGATTCACTTCATTTACAGGACATTCACAAATTAAGGGTAGAAAAGTGGCAAAATGTCTGTAGGCATGTGTCTACACGCACCGTGCATTAGCAAATATTTTATTAGTTTTAAATGATAATATTAATCATCATCAATTCTTACCTTTAGTTAACGGTCAACCGTTCAATATGAGCATCTCTAGGTAACACTAAACAACTCAACTCTGCAGAACTGAGTCATGGAGTGAAGTGAATATCAGACATTAGTAAATGTATTATTATTATAGCTTGTACTTGAACCGTAAAAGACCTGTAATAGCAAATCTGATGATTAAGAAACTGTACAATACTGTTTTAATACTAGGGTTCTAAAGCTCAGGAAATATTCCAAGTTGGAAACTTAAGGAATTAAAGGCAATTATTTGTACATTTTGGGTCACAAACATTAGCTTCCTTGACATCTGACTCATCCGTGTGTGTGCCACAATTCCCATATATTCCTGTGTAATTTCTATAAAACGTTTGCAACCCTATTAAATACCAAGTTCAGTTTACAGGGTTCCCACACCTTAGTTAACTTCAAATTCAAGGACCTTTCCAGGACTTTCCAGGTCCAATACCCTTAAATTCAAAAACTAAATGTGGGGACACATTTAAAGTGAGATAAAGGTTACATCGTGTTACCCTTTTAAGATACTTTGTTACAGATCCATTTTGAGGGAACCTGCGCTGCACAGGGTGATGCGGGAGCCAGGAAGTATATCGCTATCTGAAATATTGCCAAAGACGGCGTTACAGGGACGCAGGGAGTATGACAAGGGAGACGCAGCGTCTCGTTCCCTTCTCAGGGAACAACAGTTACATACGTAACCAGAGACGTTTTCATGTGTCAAACACAACTATGCAAAAAAGCATTTTGTTATGAATCAACATTCACATACAGAAGATATAAGCATTTAAAGTGAACAGTTTAACACATGTGCTTAAAAAGTCTAGAATTTTTTATGATATTATCCTACACTACACAGGGAATAATATGGATTTTTCTTGCATAAAATAGATTCAAGCACTTTCAATGACCTGTATCTAATATTTTCAAAAACTTCCCAGGGCCTTGAATTTTTTCCCCAGATTCACAAAACTTTCAAGAATTTCAAGAACCCGTGGGAACCCTGTTCTGTCTTTAAGTTTAAACCTATTTCTGCTCTTTCTTTAAGACCAAAAGAGTCTCACTCATCCACTTTTATGTATATGTCACTATAGGAAAATAATGACTAATCACAACGATCACAGGACATATCTCTCTCTCTCTCTCTCTCTCTCTCTCTCTCTGCAGTATTGTCTGTTATTTTCAGATGAGCGATCTTCATCGTGAGCGTAAGACGAGCTGTGCTTACCTGTGCATTCTCTTCACCTGCCTGACCGTGTAACCCTGATGCTGTTTACCCGCGCTGCTATATTAATCCATACACGATTCTCTAACCTTGAACCCACATGAACCCAAAGGATTCAACTCAACCCATTTCAGGCATCACAAGATCCAAGAGCTTGTGATCCAACACCCTTAAGAAACGTGACAACCATACGAAACATCACATAATATACTGACTATTCACCGTAATAACATAATCTTACATTTTAGTAGGCTTGATAACAACTAGGTATTAACATGATACCAGTTATTAACAATACACTGAAAATGTCTATCTTAGTGGCGAGGCCAGAAATTTTAAACTGAGTGGACCTTTGGTGAAATACGGTGGACCTCAATGCCTTCTCTTACATTACATCATTTTACAATATAGTAGTGGTTTAATGGATTACATTACACTTTTTGGAGTCATGGATTGAATCATTTTCGGATCAGAAAAAAAAGGGAAATAAGGACAATAAAATAAATTTTTTTTAAGAAATCTAGAAATTGTAAGCATATTGAAATAGAAAAGAACAAAGTTACAAATAAAGTAAAATGTAGTATTTAGGAACAGAACTATAATCAAATTAATATTAACACTGTGTTCTTCATTCTATAAATTAAATATATAATAAATTAATCTTTTTAAAGCTACAAAAGTCTTTTTTGTCTTCTGTTTTTTGATTAACATATTGACACAAACATAAGCAGATGTTTTGAGGGTACTGTCACTTTAAGACTGAATCCATACACACATCTGCTTTATTTTTAAACTGTTTGCTTTCACTTTAAGACACAACTGCGTGTTTTTATGAGAATACGTGCCAAGACTGTGGTATTGCAAGACAATGTTGCGTGAATGTGTCCTGTCAAACGCATAGAGATTCTGTGTTTGCGTGTTTTCGTCTCTGTGCATGTGCTTATAAGTGTGCATCAAAGAAAACAGCTCACTTTGACATCTTCTTGCGCTCAATTTGTTTAAAATGGCTTGAATGTTAACATTTGCAAGGTTTAGAAACAGGTGCAAATGATAAACTTTCTATATAAATAGTTATTTATTTGTGAAATGATGCGTATGTGAGTGATTATTATTATTAAAGAGATTATTATCATTTATGCGTGATTTCTTTTGCTTATATTTTGTGTCTCTTCTGACTGAGTGTAGCCTCGCCACTAGTCTACCCATGTCATGCACTAACCCATATTGTTTAATATGTGTATGTATAAATCAAAACAAAGCAGGTTGATTATGATGATGCTGGTTTAACATCCGGTAACCATTGCTTGTGAAGACAACAAGAAGCAGAGGCTCAGTGCTGTTAAAAACATGAGGCCTGTGGAGGAATTTCACAGCGCCGCTGAACTTTCTTCAGTGCATGACACACTGAGCACACCCAGAGACACCAAACACACACACACACACACACACACACACACACACACACACACACACACACACACACACACTCAATCCAATAAACCTGAAGAGAAACACCAAACTCTTTCTGAACAGCTTCTGTCCTCACCACAAACCCATGCATGTGAGTTTAATCTGACAGCTTTTCATCTATAATGAGGAGTTTGTTTAATAATAAAGCACAGATTCAGATTGTCATGCATGTGTACCTGTTTTCAGTTTTTGCATTGGAGGGCGGTGGGTGCAGAACGGTCTGGTTGTCCTCCATCTCAACTATACATTTTGTGTTGAGTTCAATCTCTGCAAAGGCAAAAGTTGTTCAAAGTTGACTAGAAGTTCGTATATATGTGATTATTTTTAAGTGCACACTAATCTAAAAGTGTTACATTAAACACATACAGTAGCCTAATTTAATACAGAGCACTTCATCGACCTGCAATACAGCAACTTAAACCATCAAAAAGAGATTTCATCCTTAATATTAACGCTTGTTTCTAGTTTATAAATGTCTCTTACCTCTGCGGTTCATGGGTCGAACTCGAACCGCCACTTTAACTTTCGTATCCGACATTTTAAGAGAGTTTGAAAGGTTTAAAGCGGAGGAGAAAGCGCTAGCCGCTCCGCACAGCTAACCGAATAACGTTAAAACATTCACATGAGAAGAGTCCAACAGAGCCGAGCTGAGAAAAACCCGGACAAAACCTCCAAACAGTCCATAACCGAACTGAAAAATATACACACGATAATAATCCACAGCAGACCAGTGCTTTGATTTGATCCGGGCTAAATGTGCGGAGAGATCTGATCCAATCTGAACAGCATCCACACCGCCATCTTCACTGACTGACCCAACAACACACACACACATACACACACGACACACACACACACACACACACACAAACGTACACAGGACACAAACAGGGTTTAAATACTAAAATCTTAAATACTAAAAATCCTTGAGTGAGCTTTACTATGACATCACTAAACTTCTTATTTATGATAATAGGTAGCGGGAATAACCCGGGTCAGTTATAATAACCCTTCAATCTCTCCAATCAGGACTCAGGAGTAAGTTACAAATCACCTCGTGCACTTCAGGAGTTACTCTTATTATGAGAAACTGTGGTGGGTTTAACTAGTTTCTATAGTTGCTGTAATTTAATTACTTTTCCCCTAAAAAAGTAATGTTAGAGAAAATTCAGTAACTTAATGACAGTAACGTCTGAAGAAAATATTGTGTACGGATGGACTGTCAATCAATGATAATACAAAAATGCATGTTCTCACTTTAAATAGTTATATAAGAATAATGGTAACACTCTAGTGTAGTTTAGTTGGTTATCAGTATTAATATTACTGAGATATTGGCTGTTTATTTATACTTAAAAAGCACATATTAATGCCTGATCTGCAAAACATCCTTAATCCTACCAATACTTAAACTAAACAACTACTTTACTAAGTATTAATACTAACACTTGTAACTAGATTGAATCACATTTTTAATTCAATGGAAAGAAAATAACTCAGAGATACATTCTCAGTTATAACACATTTACTACATACAGTGAAAACTGTGTTGTATTACCATGATAATTAGTTTTTTATTCATTTCATCAATAAGTTAAAGTGTTAAAATTGTTTCCTGAAAATGCATATAGTAAATGTAAAGCTGTAATCATCTGGTTTTCCCTTGAGAAGTTTATGATCAGTTATATTGTAATGTGCGTTAGAACAAACAGTGTTTAAAATCTGTGAGGATCCCATCTGGTCTGATGAGGAGAACTGGAGCAGAAATGATTGTGAGATTTCCCTCTAGGAGCTGTAATTACTGTCAATTCAACATTCAGATTTACTCTCATTTAATTAAGGAATAATTGACTTCCCAAGGTGGGAAGCAGAGTGGAAAATCATCTTATTGTGAACATTTCTTAACCCATCAGAATAAAGCATTCAACAGCCCCGTGGTGTAGGCTAATACAAATGTAATGTATGCACACTTTCAGTGCATATGGTAAGGAAGAGGCTGCACTATGCATAAATTCTTTTATTTACACAACTTTTAATTAATTGCGTGCAAATAAAAGAATTTATGCATAGTGCCGCCTCTTTCTTACCTTATGTATTCAAATTATTGAGGCCAGCACTCTTAAAGTTTAATTTTAGACACATTGAGTTGAAGCCTGCTCTTATCTTCAATTATTTATTATTGCACACTTTCAGTGGTCATTCATTTGTTATTTACTTATTGTCGTAAGTTCTTAAACACAGTGCTTTTTAAAATGCAACCAGATTTTAAACACATGATGCATGATGATAACAACCCAGTGAACCACTTTTAGCACCATTTTTAAGCATCATTGTTTTTAGAGTAAAGAAAATCATGTTTTAGACGCATCTATTTGCTTTTACAGTTTGTGTAAAACAATCCATTACATTTACGCATTTGGCAGATGTCTTTTATTCACAGCAATTTAAAGTGCATTTGAGCTATACAGTACTTTTGGATCAAACCCTTGACTTTTTGTGCTACTATTGCAATGCTCTACCAACTAAACTGCAGGGACAGATTTTCAAAACATATCTGTATAATTTATTCTGAAGTAATTTATCTATGGACAGTTAGTTATTGTTAACTTAAGTTAAATGGTAATTCATATGTAGCGATATCCATGTGTCTGCTGTGAAAGCTTACAATAAGTTGTAGTGAAATCCATAAGAAAATCATTGTGTTTTAAAGCTGTTGCATGACGTAGTATTGATCACATAGATGTTGAGAGGTGTCACAAAAAACAAAGAATATTACAAGACCCGAATTTACACTTGTATCATCAATCCATTAAAAGTTTACAGTTAAAAATCAGTTATCAATAAGACAAAATTGGTGTTTAAACCAATCTCTTTCACACACATGCGCAGACATCCACCGAAGCTTCGTGTCATTAACTAAAATGAACTAACCCTGGAACATAACCTGCTCTGGTTATCCTCATAGAGTCAGTTGCTATAATTACTTGCAGTTACCCCTGTTTTTGGAACTGAAAGAAAAGGTTATCCGCTTGCTAACTCCTAAACTTACCCGGGTAAGTCACATAACCGGTTTTCTGGGATCCACCCCAGGACTTTTCAACATCTGAGGGAATAAAATACTGAAGCAGCGCAACCCACAGAAAATTACGCCGCAAATAACTGCAATTTATAGCAGAAACAGAGATGGCGATAGAGAGGACACAACTACAGATTGCAGCTTTATTTGGGGCAAGTTCTCTGAAGTTAACCTCATTTACTCTCACTGTACAAATCTTCTGTGTATTCAGTGTAAAACTTCACTGTGTGATCGCCACTGTCCAGAACTATAAGCTCATTATCTGTTGTTAAAGTCAATCCTACTGGACACAGTAGTCCACTCACCAGTGGGGTTAACACAGCTGATATCTGAGGTTTGCCCAAACTCCACACCATTCCCTGCTGTGTGTCCCCCACAATTACATCTCCGTTTCTGTCAAAAACCACAGAAGATATGGAGATGCACACAGAGTCCATCAGATTCAGACCAAAACTGTCCACCACTGTCAAAAGAACAAAATCACTATTATATATTTTTAGACATGATGGAGTAAAGTTGTCCTGAGCAACCCCACTCTTCTCAAGATGCTCCACCACAGCAATGTTTCCTGATATTCTGTCACACGCCACGGACCGTGGACACATCAGATCTTTGAGAACGACTCGATTAACTAAGACTGCACCACGATCAAAGTCCAACTCCAGTTGGTTCAGGGTTCCCGTCTGTGCATCCGTCACCAAGATCCATCCACAGCCGTCTACATCGACACCCCACGGCAGTTTAAAAGAGTCTCGGACCGTCAACACAGGACAACCTGTGGAATCAAAGACCTTAAGGGTCCCATCACCTGCATCTGTTATCACCAGGTGTCCACTAGAAACCACAGCGACGTCAAGCGGATGACAGACATCTGCAGGACCATGTCCATAACCTCCAAAAGCGTGTATGGATGTCCCATGTCGACTAAAGACAGCAACCCTCTTCTCACCATCGTGCACCACTATAATCTCTCCTGAAGATGCATCTACAGCTATTCCACAAGGATTGATAATCAAACCCCAGCCACCAAACGCTGAATAGAGATCGAGTGCTCTCGAGCCAAGGCCGTGAGTCCAGCAGATGGGTTGTTGGAGAGCAGAAAGCCTGCGAGATCCCTGTGTGTGCAGAAGATCTTGGAGATCAACAAGTGCTCGACATTGTGATGTGCTGCCGGCTTCACAAACTTCTCTACAGAACGGACACTCCAGCCGATGATGGACGGGATGGGTAAGGGTGCAAACACACTTCAGACAGAGCACATGACCACATGGTAGATTCTGGGCTGTTTGGTCTCTCTTCTGCACTGAGAAGCTCTCGAAACAAACTTTACACTCCAGCAGGTTTACTCGTATCTCTGTCAGTATGTCTTCAGCTCTCGTGCTGTTGTCACTGTGAGGTGAGACAGGTCGGTCTGACATGATATCCATGATATTTCTGCAGGTTTATTTATATACACTGGCCTAGATGGGATGAAGGAGGGGATTTGTGACAGTAACTCTCTCTCTCTCCAACATACAATCAATCAATCACGTGACTGCAAACATGAATCCAGAGTCTGTGTTGCCCTCTACTGGTGGAAAGGGAAAATCGACTTTTTATTTCAACTTTTATTTTATCTTTTTTATAATGAACACTTTATAGGTCAAAAATATACGACCTGGGGACATTCATAAACCTCCAAAACTTAACTTTGTTCACACCAAAGGAATTTTTTATTTCTGCGTGGCCCAGATTGATTTTTGTTAGATTAATTCAGATTAAAATGTAAATCATATCTACTCTTTGTATATAATGCATAAGGCACTGGGTTATTTTTGTCTGTGGTTGTTTGAAATCTGATACTGCAGTGTTGGTCTGGTGTGTGTTGTGTAGTTTTATCTTTCCAGTGTCCTCCACACAGACTCATAAACGTTTCATGATCCTCTACTACACACAGATGACCATTGCTGTGAATAAGATATCAATGGTTTAGTGTCTCGGGTCAAATCATTAACAAGTGAACAGCAGAAGCATTAAGCTGCTGTGTTTACTGAACTACACAACACAACACAACACGGTGTCTATATATAACATGACTCTATAAGAAGTGCTAAAGGTTTTCACATCATTAATCAGTGTTTGTTCACATTGTGCATTGAAGTCTTATGAATGATTTCTGTCTAATGTCATCATGATTATATTTGGATATATTTTTATATCAGGTGGACACACTACACAATAATGAAGAAAAAACAACAACAAAACAAGTATCATAAGATATAGATGATATTTAATCTTAAAACTCGGTTAAATCAGGTGTTTTATATTGAAAAGATATAAGGTCTAGTCATGTTGTGCGTGCCACACTTCAACAAAAATGCAAATTTGAAATTCATAAAGACAAACACTGATTTCACTTTTATCATTTACATGAAATGTACTCATGATGAGGAAAAAAAGGCCTTTAATCTTTCACAGTGACTTGCTTACACGCATGCACACACACAGACTCACAAAGACAAACACACATACAAGCTCTCCATCACATACACGAGCACACGCACACACACAGACTCACAAAGACACACACACATACAAGCTCTCCCTCACACAGACGCAAGCACAAGTACACATACACATGCACGCACACACACAGACTCACAAAGACACACACGCATGCACAAGCTCACACATGCACATACATATGCACACACACAGAGACTCACAAAGATACACAGAAACACACAAACTCTCCCCCACATGCATGCATGCACGCACGCACGCACACACGCACGCACGCACGCACGCACACACACACACACGTGCGCACAAGCTCATACATGCACAAACATATGCACACACACAGACTCACAAAGACACACATATGCACACACAAGCTCTCTCACACACACACACACAATCTCACATACACACGCCACGCACACACACGCTTACACAAACACAACAGAGAGTTTTGGCATGTTTACATGATGTACTGTAGTTTCACATCTAAGACTCCAGCACTGAAGTGAGAAGATGAAGAATCAAATCTAAGAGGACGCACAAAACAACAACAGCAACACAACTAAACATGTCAGTTCATAAAACACACATGCAGGCACACAACTGTTGAATATGTTTGTCTAAAAGCCTTCAATACTGGCATAAGGATGCATTATCTAATCGAAACATCCATCAGATGAAACCAGAATCAAAAAACAACATTAAACAGCAGAAGAAATATCACTGGAAATAAACCTTGAATTCACAGAAAAACCCATGACATTAAAACATCCTGTTCACAAATATCAGTGGAGCAATGAAACCAAAAAAGTGCCAAAAAAACACCAGGGTCAACCTCATCTTCTCTAAAGCAGCTTAACCAGGTAACATTCAACTAGACATCAGTCTGAATCATACATTATAACTGGCCAAAACACAGACGCTTTTACAAACAACTTTAAAGTCAACATGAAATTGATCAAAACATTTCATTGGTACGGATGTTTATTAATCGGAGTTAAATTGTGCTTTCTTAAAAAACCTATTTGCTGTATTTCCATTTCATTTTAAACAGACACGGACCCTTCACATTCATATAATAAACTCATATCTAAATAACCAAACTAATCTAGAGCAGGAATTTAATTTAACATTCACGTTAACGGATGGATCGGCCGGTGAGACTGATATCTGAAATCACTCCTGGTAAGAGCAGAAATAACAGAAATGTTGATTTCATGTTGACTTTAAACACTCGGATCTTATACACTATCAGAAATGACTCTCTTACTTTTATTATTGTCTTGTTTTCAGTACAAATATCTAAAAAAAGAGAAACATATACACAAACATTTGTAAACTTGCTTATAAAACTTCTTAAATCAAGATGTATTTTCTTCACGAGAAAGTGACCTATAACTAAGTCTAGCTTTAAGACAAAAAAATTACAATTTAAGTGAATCTGTGCTTAAAACAAGCACAAAAAATCTGCCAATGGGGTAAGCAGATTATTTATTTATAATATTTATATTAAATATTAAATCTTATTTAAAAAATTTTAATAACACTGGCAGATATATTTGCTTGTTTTAAGCACAGAATCACTTAAATCTGATATTTTTTGTCTAAAAGCTAGACTTAGTCACTTTCTCATGAAGAAAAGCATCTTAATATAAGACTTTTTAAATATTTGTACTGAAAACAAGACAAAAATACTAAGTAAGAAAGTCATTTTTTGCAGTGCATTATAATTCATTTGCAGAAACATTTTAATATCAGTGACGTAATTTAAAATCTGATGCATATAATACACAGCTGAAAGTGTTTGTGACATAAAATACTGCTGTGTGAACACCAAACACCGTCTCTGTAGTTATACAGTATTAACATCTCTGACAGCCATGGTGGATCAGACGATTTCTGAAATGTCTGGACCAAACCTGAGATAATCTCACCTTCCATAAACACAGTCATGTGACTTTACCTCCATTAACAAGACTGATCAAACTGTGCAAACATCCGTTCAGTCACGTGAAGGTTCAGTAAATACGCTCTGGACTCATTTCTCCACACTGTTCATGCTTCTACTATTTCCAGAACTCTTTACTTTCCTTCGAGTAGATGAAGATTTGTTCTTCTCAAATTCCCCTATGAAAAAATCAACATAAAGGGCATCATGACACTGTGACGTTGCTCTGTTTGATTAAAAATACCTTGAACATGTTGAGAAGTGGTTTTAACATGAAGCGGCATGGCATCTTATGTAGAGAAGCAAGTGGCTCATGCAACTCCGTTTGGTGATACAGGTCAATAGGATTGACAATGCGACTTATGTGTGTGCTGCTATGTTTATTTAATTGTGACACAAAATGATTTTTTGTGTGTTCATTTTGACTGTCTGGTGTTTCAGGTAAACAACAATATCTGAAATGAATCAAGGGCCAAACAGGACACCTTGACCGGACCGCTCAGTGCCGCGTCGCATCTAGGACAACTCGAAGGTATCGTAATCAGAAGTTAAATAGCATTAAATAGCACAAGCTTAGTCAGGTATCGTCTACTTCAAAATGCAAAATATACGTTAGCAGCCAATCTTAATCGTTAATGTTTGGGACAAATATGATGTTATTTAAAGCAACACTATGTAGTTTTTTTACCATTAAATAATGTCTCTAAAATTATTTCAGTGATAGAACAACTTTTAACTGGACATATTGTACTGTTGCTGCAACCTGAGCAGCCTCCTAGCTGCTACAAGCACACTCTGAAAGTGGCGGTGGAGGGTAGGAAACACAGCCCCGCCCCTCCCCCTGCCTGCAGAAGAGTGTCTGATACCAGGCACTGTTGCGCTTTTCAACCACATGGGGGAGCTGTAGGTCATTTTTACATGGAAACTACATAGTGTTGCTTTAAATGTTAAAATTATGTGAGTGGTGCTCCCACTGATCTATATAAATGACTGGATTGCGCATAACGTCACACTTGTGAAGCCACCGCGCCGCCATGTTGGTATACCCAAACATTCTATTAAATCAATGGACGTTATCAGATTTTAATGATAAAACATCATTTTACTCGTCTTCGTTTTTATATGTGAAGTTACCATGTACATTATTACAACACAAACGTCCTAAGCATGTAAATAGTTATTTACTGAAAGTTGTACATTTTGCTTTTTCAACAGTTATTATACATTCATCTTTATTACATTATCAGATCAGCAGACAGACCGCAGAATATTTAGTATTAATGACAATAAACATGCTCATTCTGAAATCTAAATAAATATTCATGCTTTGTACCGTATTTGCATGCAATAATTTGCTAGTTTTGTAATTATGTTATCTAAACTTATTTAGAGAAATAACGCTGGCCGTCACCGTGTAGCTGAATGTCAAAAAAAACTTTATTTATACCCGCGTCATTAACAAATGCAACAGACACACTCACCTTAACGTTTTTTTATAAATCCATTATCCTGCCCGATTAAAACATAAACATTGCAAATAACACCAGAATTAACAAATAATAACGTACACATATCTTAAAAATTAACCTTGTGTAACTGATACGCTGTAAAGGGGGTACATTTTGATCATGATTTTGAACTGATACGCTGTAAAGGGGGTACATTTTGATCATGACTTTGAATGGAAGTCAATGACGCCATCTGCCGGTTGGGTATACCAAGATGGCGGCTCGAACTCTGCGCTGGCTTCACCTCACGCAGTTACGTCAAGCGTTCTATGCGCAATCCAGTCATTTATATAGATCAGTGGGCGCAACAGGGATTTCAGCAACTTTCTGTCAGCGCTGGTGTGCATAGTCATAGAAAACAATGTGTTCAATTTTTTTAAACAAGGCGCTGAGCTGCGCATCCGGTGTGTGACCCTCTTAATGCTTCTGTGCGTAAGATGCCATGAAACTTTATGTTAAAACTGCTACTGTTACAGACTCAGATACTTGAGAGATCATAATCTATAGACCGTTTCAGCAGTAACAACATAAACAAGCGGCTGTCGCGGTCCGCACGTAACTTCCGGTAAACTCCGCTAAGAATAAATAATAACAAAGTTCTTTAAACGTAGTTTATTTATATAACAAGCAAAAAACAGATCAGTTTAGTAACTAGTCAGACCATTAAAAAAACGAAACCGGAAGTAAGGTTAGGATCCAGACGTGTATCACGTGCGTCCGATGAAACCGTCTATATTTAACCCAGAAACAAACTCTTTATGTTCAATTAGGACAGTGGTTCTTAACGTTATTCCTGGAGGCCCATTGCTCTGCACATTTTGTATGTCTCCCTTATTTAACACACCTGATTCAAATCATCAGCTCATTAGAAGAGATCTCCGTGAACTGAACTGAGTCTGTCAGACAAAAGAGACATACAAAATGTGCAGGGCAGTGGGCCTCCAGGAATAACGTTAAGAACCACTGAATTAGGAGAAACTAAGATTAAAGTGAAATGTGCTTTTTGTTGAGGAATGAGTTGATGTGTTTTTACCTTTACATTCAGTCACACCATCAGCAGCTACATCTGACTGAAAAGTGTCATCACACTCTGAGAAACTCTGAAAAAAATCACAACATCATCATGAGTTACACATCATCACAATACACTTACTGTATGTATACTGTAGCATTTACCATCACATGAAAACTGTCAGTACACAAAGGTTTATAAAAGAAAGAATAGTGAAAGTATTTAAAAAGATTAATTCAGAGCATACGATTTTATGATGTTGAGTATTTAAGCAGCTGAGAATGAGAATCAGAGATCTGAAGTAAATGATCAGATTGATGCTTTGTGTTCACCTTCTCTCTGGGCCCATAGTTCTCAGCGTACCACACCATCCCATAAAGACACAAGAATGTGATGAAGGCCTTTAAAAAGATAAATATCCACCCGTCAGCATCACAAAAACACCTCAGATTTACAGAGAAGCTTTAGAAATGCTAGAATAAAAACAGCAGCGTAACTCACCAAACACACCAGCCACAAGATCACATACAGAATCTGAGTCTTAGAAAACAAATCTTGTCCAAATTTAATGCACGCTAACGCTTCCAGGAAAGCAATGGCCCTGTATGAAAGAAAGATTCGTTTACTAGAAGATTCAGAAACATGGAGTGAATCTTTACAAGACACTTTTGTGTAATGAGAAACTGAAGGAAACAATCAGACGCCTGCAGGACGAGCACAGGCAAACACATTTCTTTCATTCCTTATAATTACAACAATATATTATTACATTAACATCAACAGCGAAGAACTAAAGTCTACATCAGAAAATATCTTTCATTACAGTCAGAAAGTCAAGTGTTCAACACAACACAACACCTTTGGCCAATAAATACAATATAAAAACACAATTTACAAAAGTTCCCTCCTCATCTTTAGATTATTATTTAACATATGATGATTCAATTCTGTTGAGTCTGACTGAGAAACAGGTTTGTAATAAAAAAGTGATTTAGTTTGTTAGATTTATGTTAATATGGATTAATAAAGGAGGAGTTCAGATGCAAAACCCTCTGTGTCTGAAATGTTTTTACATTTTAACAAACATTTATGTTTAGGTTCAATCATTTCTCTTTAATGAAAAGGTTATTAGTAAGCAAGTAAAATCCCTTATTTTCACAAATGTCACTTCAGTCATTTCAAATAAACAAATTTGACTTTTATAAACAGTTCCAAAAATCAAAAGTTTCTGAAAATGCAAAAGTCAGAAATGTAAAGAATGTGAAGCACACGTTAGGGGGCGCTGTGATTCAGATCACTGACACATGACCCACAAGACCCTACTGACAAATAAACAGCTAATCCCAGTGTAGGTTTAACTGATGTAGCAAGCTGGTTTAGCTGTGTTTTGGTCACTTTTTAAGCTGGTCAAGCTGGACGTAGATGGTCTGACTGGAAGACAAGCTAACCCACCAGCTTTTACCAGGCTGGAAGGACCATCTTAAACTAGCTACTGTCACCTTAAACCAGCTAAATCTCAACAATCTCTTAGCTGGATTGTTCAGTAGGGGAGACACAAGTTTGAATGTTATCCCGGTCGTTTCCCAACCTCATCTCATCTCTCTTTAGTCAATCTTCTTCACTGTCCTCTCTGAATACATTTGCTCAAAATTTTCATATATTTAGTAAACCTTGTTTAACCAGGTTAAAAATTAAGTTCATCCAATTCATCTTCTGTCCACTTTGTTGAAATATGGTTATGGCATTTAATGAATTCTGCAGACAGTGGTATTTCTAAATGGCTTGATGCTGGGATTTAAAGAAACGTTTAATGCGTGCCGAGAGAGTCAATATCATTCTCTATTTCTGACGGAGATGGCGTTTAGCTGCTTTTTTTGAGTGGATTTCTCATCATGTTTGATTTATATTTTGTAAGTAGTTCAGTATTTGTGAACGGTTATAAAGAACTTAGTTTATTTAGTGTGCTGTGGATCCCTTCACGACCCCCTGTGTTTTGAGAAGCAGTGACTTAAAGCTTCATCACTGCCTCTGGGCTCAAGAGTACGAGCGGAAACACCAAGAGGTTTGACAGATATACAATAATAATAATCAGGTATAACGTTTAATCCAGTCCAGCGTTTTGAGATGTTTAGAAAGAGTCGAACACGAGACCGCTATGAAGCGTGTATAATGTAGGTCATTGTCTGATATCTGTGAAGCGACAACTGAAATAAAGCAGTGATGGCGACCGCAGTGGAACATTAGTGTGCTTAAGGGCTTGTGGTTAAACGTTCGGCTCTTTCACACAATGTCTCGAACCTTTCACCTTTAACAGCATCTATTCCACATGCGACACACACTGACATCTGTTACTGACTACTAGAACAATACATTCACAATGCCATGCGTGCCAACAGGTGTCATTTCAGACTCACCCAAACACCCAGCACTGCGTCCCCACACGTTTGCACTGCGTGTCCGTCAGATAGACGTAATACTGCCTGTACGGTGGACAAAACTCATTCATTACTGTAAACACATAATCATTACACTTGACATGACATCACAAATCATCCCACTGATGCTCTTAACTACTTTAACTACTTCACTACAGAAGCACAATGAGATTTTCACTCAGACTTTACATTACAGACAGCACTAAACAAAACGAAATCTTTCAGTCATACCGTACGGTCGGAGCCGTAATGATGCCAATGAAGAGAATCCTGCACCAGCTGAGAGGATGACACGCTGGAAACACAAAGATGTGCTTCAGGAAGAAAGTGTTTAACTCCGTCAGCTTTATTTCACAAAATTAATAAAGAGAGAGAGAAAGAGATTTGATTACACAAAACAAAAGCTACTTAAAAGAAAAATGTAAAACAAAAAACATCTCATGAACATTGTCAAACAAGAACCATAAAGTCTTCTGTCATGTCATATTAAAACTGATCGCTTCCGTATGGATTCCGACCCACGGTTCGGCTCGCATGTGTTTCGCGCATTAATACGCACATTTAAAAAGCGAAAGTTTATCATTTGCATGTGTTTCAAAGGTTAACATTCAAGTGATTTTAAACAATTTAAATGCTAGAAGGCGCTAAAGTGGGCAGTTTACTTTAGGCACAAACACACATGCGGTTGAATGTTTTTGGTCCAGCTCCAGTCAGACGTGATCATCCTTCAGAGATCAGCAGATTCAGAACTCTTGATGTGTAAACTTTAGAGAGTTGCGTCACTGTATCTCATACTGTAGTGTATTAAAATACATTTGGCGTATAGAACAATAAAAAAAAACATAACGTTTTTATGTAGAGCGTTTATTCTGTGCCGTTTGTAATTCGCCCTCTGTCTGTGTGTGTGAGACGCATTTCAAAGAGCAAGCGAATATAAAATCTTTCTGTTCTTGACAGGGCACATACAAACAAAATCATCTCCACAGTATTCTTTTTCTAATAAAAACTTTTGTCAGAAACCAGTCTGTGCTTCTCTTAAAGAGACAGTAACCTTAATTAACCTACTTAAACCTGTGTCATTATTGTTAATCAAACAACCCAAGACAAAGAGAAAATACTTCTGAAGCTCTAAAAAAATATTATATTTAATTAATACAATAAAGACAATGTTATTTAATTGATTCGATTTCTGTACCTAATGATTTAAGACCTTACTTAATGTGCAACTTTGTTCGTTTTTATAAATGTTTGTAATTTCTTGATTGTTATTAGATTTTTCCAATCCTTTTTTGCTGATCTGAAAAATGATCAATTTCCTGCCTCAAAAACAATAATGTCATGACTTAAAAAAAGACACACAGATAAACTGTTAATAATAAAAACTGCAGTAAGAAGAGGCCGTTTGATTTCATGGGGACTTTTAAAGCTAAAGGACAGGAATTTTGTGACAGATATTTTGTGAAATGTCTCCATACACTCTTAGAACGAATGTGTTAAAAACACCACATTAGTGTTGATTCTGGGAGAACACACTAAATGCTTTGTCCCAGAATCAACCCATTGAAACAACACATTTTTTGTTACTTTTAACACAACTTGTGTAATATTTTAACACAAAATCAACACAAAATGACACATAATGTGTTAAAAGCTTAACGCACAAAGATGTGTTAAAAATTAACACATCCTTTCTAAGAGTGTATATTTCCGACTCTGTTTGACTGATTCATATCCAGTAAAATCTCTATTAATCATTTGTTAACTAATTTCAGTTTTTGAAGAGTCTTCTCACAGACCTCGGTTACCCTCCTCCAAATTCCTTTTCAAAAACATTTCATTACTTTTTAAAGGGCCCTGAATAGCAAAGCAAGACCAGTACCGCCTCTCTTTTAAACAATAGTGTCCTTTCATCACCAAGGCAACGGGTTAGGGTGACGGTATCTAGTGTGCATCAGACTGACCCCCCTCCTCCTCTTCCTCCAGATCATTCTTTATGTGTGAAATCGGCAAAAATGTCATCGTTTTCATTCACACCAATACAACACCACTCACTGATGAAAAGTTTATCTGGAATATTAAGGTAAACCTAGCAACTGTTAATGTACTCGCAAGCAATCGCTCCAGAGTGTTCCAATCTTTCTTTCAAAGTGTAAAAAAGATGTATAAAACAAACCAAACAGATCTGAGCGCAGACGTCTGAGACAGTGGTTTGTGTGGCTATAACTACCATGATAATGTGTAAGTGCATGTGGGCGATTCTTGTGAAATTAAACTTATGAGGTGTCATGAAACATTTGGATAAAAAAAGTAAATGCTATCAAAATAAGAAACATACAGTTACAAACATCTCCTCATGTACTATTTTCCACATGATTTCAAATGACATCATACTAACCAATTTTGTTGTTTTTCCACATTTAAGGGGAAAATTGTCATTACCGCAACGGGTCCATGATTTGGATTCTTTGACATGGAAATATTTATAATTAAAAAATAAAATAAATAAAAAGCTTCAGTGCATGTTATACCAGAAACATTAACAGTAAAGAAACATGTGGTGTTTGGTGATCATTGGTAAATGTAGAGACAATAATAAGGAATATAAATGTGTTCAAGACCAATTTTCTCATCCTCCGCAACAATTTTCAATGATTGTTTAAGCCCTCAAGGAACTATCATTTTCAAAAATAATTTGTTGGAAGGGACATTCAAGATGACTGCCAGGTAAGCAGTCCTTATTTTTTCTCTCCAGATAAAATTTTGTTTGTCATAGTACCTAGACAACATTTTAGTTCTCATTACCAAAACATGAGTTTGTACATGCATATATTGAATGTAATATCATGTTGCGGTAATGATCATTTTTGATAATGATAATGTAAAAAATGTGAATAATTTTAAAATATTTTTTAAATCCTCTAAAAATAATGGTTATGGTAAGTTCAGACCTTAATCTTATATGTGCAAAAAAAATTGGCTTCAAGGGCTTTTTAAATTTTTTTGATGCTGGACACCTTCTAAATCTGGATTTTGTGAGAATCACCCACGTGTGTTTATTTTAACCAACTAACCTGCCAGATAATCATGAAGAGATAAACTCCAGCCACCCTCTGGAAAGAAGATTTAGGATCAAACCAGCGCACGTACGTCCAGCTGGCGGGTGTGAACTGTAAAGCAGCACGTTTGATCTTTCCTGTGAGTCTGTGGATGTCTCTGTAGAATGAAGATGATGGTCAGATCTTCATCAGTTACTGTAAACATCATCACACATCATCAGATCTCACATCAACTCACTTGATACTGGCCCAGTGATACGTGCGCATCTCTAAGAAACGACAGACGGTCATTCCCAGCCAGATGCCTCCTCCGTTACACAACAAAATATCCAAAATCACTTGGTCCCACCAGCACTCGGCAAAATTAGGCAGAAGATGCATGAAGAACAGCTGTGGACAGAAACTACTGTCATCTAACATTGATTTTATATACCATTTATAAACAAATAAAGCAGTAGTTTACTACTATATCACTAGTACTCGATCCCTACTAGTATACTACTTAGGCAGCTACATTTAAGGGCTGCATCCTATGTGAAATGTGAGTTGTGTGTAAGGTTTTACATGCAGCAGGGCTAAAATGAGGAACCTTAGATGGCAGTAGAGCTGTCAAAAGAATAATCATGATTAATCACATACATATTTGCAAAATATATGTGTGTGTGTAATTATTATGAATATATAAATACACATACATGTATACATTTAAGAAAAATGTTGTTTATGTATTTTTTATGTATATATAATATTCAATATATCAAAATCTAAATATATATATTGATACACACTCACATGTAAATGTTTCTTACATACATGCATGTATAAAAAATAACTACACACAGTGCACACACATATATTATGCAAAAACAAACTTTTATTTTCTATACAATTAATCATGTTTAATCTTTTGACAGCCCTATATGGTAGGCAGCATAAAATGCATTACAGCCAGATGTGTGAAACATCTGTAATACCTTAATATGTTGCCTAAGAAGGAAGCTCACAAAGTTTGGGAAGAAAGTTATAAAATGAGAGAAGTTTTTGGTTATAAAAGCCGAGTGGTCTGTAATAAATCATTATCAATAAACAATGGTGAGCATTTATGTCCATCAGTCTGTGGTGTTATTGACTATCACATGCATCATCCTCTTACCTCTGTGAGCTCCCACGTGATGCTAATGGTCCAACAAACGCCGTAGCTGCGGATGAGAAGAGCCTTCATACCCCAACCCCAAAAATGACTGAACGCAAAGATGTCAAAGTGACTGAGGATTCGCTCCCAGGTGATCACGTGACAGTTTACAGCATACTCCTGTCAATCATCATAATACATCACGGATGTGTCAGGAGATAACATACAGTTACCTTTCAGATATCAATAAAAGCATTTATTAAACCTCAGCTGCTCATTATGAACTATTACTTTTTTGTGTTACACAGATCAAATTTAGGGATGCTCTGATCGATTGGCTGCAGATCGGTATAGGCTGATAACGGCATTAAATGACTCGATCGGTATCGGCTCCAAAAATCCTGATCGGAGCATCACTAATTAAAATAAACACACAGTTGTCCACAGTTACTGTTAGGGTTGCGACATTTCAGGAATTTTCAATGTTGGAAACTTTCAATGAGAATTAAAGGCGGGGTGCATGATTTTTGAAATTTTCCAAACACTTTGAAAAAGGGAGTCGGGCCGAGTACCGAAACACACTTGTAGCCAATCAGCAGTAAGGGCCGTGTCTACTACTAACTGACATCGTTACTTGTGTATGTGTGGGGCGGGTCTATCAAAAGAAGGTCCAGATTCTATTGGGGTAGGGGTGTCTTTGTTTAGGTGATTTCAAATGTCAACATTGGCTTTCAGAGATCATGCACCCCACCTTTAATGGGAATTTATGGAAATAAACTGGGAATTTAAGTTGCCTATAACTGGGAACTTAAATGTAGTTAAAAAAAATCCTGCAGCATAATTTTATTAAGATTTAATACAATTTTAGCTGAATTTCTACCCTGCACATTTTTTCATAACATGCACAGATCATTTCTTGAAGCCTACATACAAAATAATATCAAAATGTCCATCTTTGCATATATTTTACATAATTACATAAATTAGTTTATAACTTCCTTGTGCTGTCTGTAAGCTAGTGTGCAACAACACTATACCATTGTAAAGACAAATACACTGACTGAGAAAACATTTAGGTGTTTGGACACATTTCTTATTTTTTATGTTTTTAAAAGAAGCCTCTTAAACTCATCAAGCCTGAATTTATCTGATCAAAAATCATTCATATTAGAATAATTTCTGAAGGATTTTTGATCAAATAAATCCACTGCTTGATGAGCGTAAGTATCAAGATTCTTAAAAATGTGTAGTACCTTGCATGCCTGTCTGCTTATGACCAAACTAAATGTTTATTTATGTTTGCATATGATATAGTTTATATTTTTATATGATATACGGGTGGTTTCACGGACAGGGATTAGTGTAAGCCAGGACTAGGCCTTAGTTTAATAAGGAAATATAAGTAGTTTTAACAAACATACCTTACTAAAAACATTACATGAGGGAACATGAGGGAAAACAATGTCACTGATGTATTTTAAGATATGGCAGTGCAAGTTGTTTTCAGTTTGGACAGCTCTTAAATTTTTTTAGTCTAGGACTAGTCTAATCCTTGTCTGGGAAACTGCCCATAGTGTATAATTATTTTCCTAAATTTCCAAATAATTCCCCTAAATTCCTGATAATTCTCATAAACTGTTAAATTCCCAATTTGGAATATTTCCAAAATTCCCCAGATTAAGTTCCCATGGAAAGTTTCCACCTCTTTGCAACCCTAGTTACTGTACACATCAACAAGTATGAACTTGTGGCTAACCCTTCACCATAGACAGACCAGAAACAAACTATACCCAACCCTCACTAACCATTATATCAGCTTCTCTCTTGGCATAGCGGAGGTCTGGATCTAGCCAGTACATCAGCGCTTTCACCTGATCCCAGTTCAGGAAGATGATGAAAACCAGGAAGAGGAAGTAGAGAACACTCAACCCTGAAAAACAAACAAACCATTTTACACACAAACACCTAAATCACTTCTGAGATGAAACTCAACACTATGTTATTACTTTATTTACATTATTAAACAAAAAGGAAACATATTTTAGAAAAACTCCACATATAATCTCATCATTTAATCCCACAATTATAAGAAATATATTTCTACTCAAAGAAAATCAAACCTATTTTAACCCCATGAAGATTGTGACGTATATACCCTACATGCACAGTTCTGCCCACATTCTCATCTTAAATATCTCTTGATGGGTTTAAAGGCCACAGAACAGTGATGCTTACCAAACACAATGCGCCATATTGCCGGATGAGGTCTCGTGAAGGGTCCTGAAAGCAAACCAAACTGTTATTAACCTGCATCCATCCCTGCATCTCTCTCTCTCTCTCTCTCTCTCTCTCTCTCTCTCTCACCGTTAGGAAAGGCAAGAACACTGATGACCAGGAAGAAGGAGATGACCAGGATGAGACCCACCCACACGTTACTGTCCGGATTTCCATCATCTCTGGAAGGGAAAGATTCAGTCACACAAATACAGTCATTCACAGTTTACATCAGACATAAATCCTGCAGTAATACACATCAAAGAATTCATGTCGTTCTTGTGCTATAACAAAGACTGAACTCATTAGATGATGAATAAAGTAATGTATGTGTAACAGAAGAGGTCATGTGATCATGTGCAGCGTAGTGTGTGTGACTCCTGAACCTCTCAACACATCAAACACAATTACTTTTCTGTATTGACATCTACTGAAATAAGAAAGTTAAAGGTGCTGTAGAATGTTAAACTGTATTTATTTAGGCATAGATGAATAATAAAAGTTCTGTACATGGTAATGACATATCGTGAGCCTCAAACACGATTGTTTTCTCCTTTTTATGTAAACCTCATGCATGCAAAAGACCGCTGGAAAACAGACCAATCTCAACATAACACCAATTGTGACGTTAGATGTACACCTACACCCCAACATTAAACCATGTACAATGTTGTTACAATATAAAGTTGTGACTGCTGAGTTAGCGCTTTATGCTAGTTAATGCTATATGCTAGCGTTTAGGCTGTAGTTCTACTATTAACGTTACAGTTACGTTTTGCAGGTCCATACTGAAAAAAACACAAACTCACCACTCAGAAACGTCCATTAACAATCTCCAGACGATTATTGCTCAAAATCTGATACAGACTCAAACATAAGATCTGTTTACACACACACAGAGCTACTGAAGGAGAAACAGCCAATCAGAGCAGAGCTCAACATTATTATTCATGAACCTTTCAAATAAGGTAATAATAGACCATTTCATTATAAAGGCAAATCCTAGGGTTGTTAATGGACGCTGACGCTGGATCATTTTTACACTTAATAAAGCCACAAAGCTTCTGTGTAGATATTATGCAATCTTTCAATGCATTCTTTGGCACCTTTAAATGTTTCCCATCATCATTAGCCCTGAAGAACAATGTGCTTATTCTAGTGTTAGTCAGGTGAGGAGAGGCACTTATTTAAGTGTGGATATCACGAGATATTTACCAGAATTTTTCACGATCTGTATTTCTGATGTTTCGAGTGAGCATACACATGAACTTGACTTAACAAATACATTACACATAAAACAAACCTGATGCGTCACGACACACACTAAACAATAACTGAACACTGGACAAACATAACTGTGTGTATGTGTATTTGTTTATGTTGTTAAAGTGTGTGTGTGACATTGGATGTCTATCATTGTATCGTTGTCAGTGTTGCGTCACCACTCACTCACCGCGTGAACGCGAAGTACATAAGACTGAGGATGGTGCATGTGAGCAGTGTGATGGTGTGCGGTTTGTAGAAGAAGTCGATGGTGATGTCCTCCACCTGCTGCTCGTTCATCATATGGAAATGCATCCGATAATACAAATCATCTTTACTGGGAGTCTGACATCTCTGCGCGGACGCCATGCTGGAGATCTGTGATGACGTCTATAACGGCACTAAGTGGTGCTCGTCACCTCTGTCTGCGCATGCAGCTGCAGCTGCACTAATGCTCTACCTGACCTTTGTCAAATACATGAACTTCGCTAGCGAGTCAACCGTTCCGTGTGCGTAGAAATAGAAAGAAAGATGGCAGACAGTTTAGGTGAAGAAGGACAGATCTTGCGGTCCATTGGTGTGCGGGATGTGGTGAACGCGCATGCGCTATGGAGAGCCGTTAGGGTCAAAAACACAATGAAACGAGCACGGATGCAGAGTGAAGTTTCCAGTGAGTTATATTCAGGGCAAACAAACATTATCTTGATACTCCAGTCAGAGATAAATAATGTGTGAATGATGTGTTTCGTTAGATACAAGATTAGGTTAATAAATGATGTAGTGGATGGGTGTGTGACGTCACTTTCTCTTGACTTCCACTTTTGAGTCCAAATACCCACACTTGCGGTCTTTGCACTTGACCACTTGACTACGTACATGACATATTTTCTGTATTTGGCCCAAGTGTTTCAGTGGGTGTGAAGATTGCAAGCGTGCATGTAAAATTATTCACCTGATGGGACTTAGGAAGTGTTAAAATGTCAATCCTTTATTTAAGCTAATTTAAATATATATTTTTAAGTTTTTCTTTAAATAAAATGAACACATAAACACTCTGAAATAAACATATGCTGATTATTATCTACACTTATCTGAAACTTTCTGAAGCACCTGTAAAAAAACTCTTCATTTTGTGCATGCAGGTTTACTAAAGTTTATTGTTTATTGAATAGTGTCTGAATAAAACACACAATTAATATTGTTTCTAATTATGTGATAAAAGCAGATGCAGATGTTATATAAAACACATAACAATGTTTGCACCAATGAAATGTGCAACACTTTCTCTTTTACTACCAAAATATGTAATATCCATTTATTAATTTACAATGAAAAGTTTCTGCGACATCTCTCGAGGTTTGGGCAAAATTTTCATGATTTACATGCAGAACCTGATGCATAGTGGGATAGGCTTAGCATTAAGTACCTCTCAGAAGCAGTATCTAAGATAGTGTGGGTTTAGGGCACTGCACTTTGACAATTTTAAGATATGGGACTGTTTTGCTCCATTATTTCCTGTCATGTGCACGTGCTCTTGAGTGCCCAAGACCGCAAGTGTGGGTATTTGGACGCAGCCTTCGTCTTCACTCTATAGAAGTGTAGAAATGAACAAACTTACAGCACAGGGTTCATTTCTGGCTAAAAGATAAAATAAATTAATTTAAAAAAATATTCTTTTTTGAAGCTAAAAATGTGACAGATATAAATGATCTACAATAGTGCCGTAAACAGTTGGCTATAATTTTGTATATGAAATTGTAGAGGATTACATATTGATTAAAAAATATTAATTAATTACTTTTTTGAATTATGAATTAATTGTGTGTTAAATTTTCACATATCAGACATATACAAATAATATGAACCATAACAATAAACAGCAGATAAATAAAAATATCTGTTAGCATAGTTTGGTTTAAAATTTCATTTGATGGCTGTTACTTAACGCTTCAAACACTGTTTTAACTAACCAAACAGCACAACTTCAGATGCTAATTAACAAGATTTAGGGAATTACAACATGAATATTTTTACCTAACAGCATTAGTTTTTTTATGCAACAAGTTGTGTTCTTAATCCTTAATTGTGTGGTTTTCTGGACAGGGTTTATCTTAGTCCCAGACTATTATGGATGTTTGCACTGCCTTAATTAAAACAAAAACCTTGTACTGACACATCTTTACATATATCAGGCTCATTGTTTTGTCTCAAGATGCACACCAGTTTTTTTTTTGTAAAGTTTGTTAGTAAAAACTACTTAAATGTCCTATATAACTAAGGCCTAGTCCTGGATTAATCTAAACCCTGTCCGGGAAACTGCCTCAAAATTCTTAATCTATGACTTAAAGTGATAGTTCACCCAAAATCATTTACCTATCCTCATGTTGATCTAAACCTGTTTGAGTTTCTTTATTCTGTTGAAAACAAAAAAAGATATTTTGTTGATGGTACTCGTTGACTTCCATAGCACACTGTCAGAAATAAAGGTTCAAAACTGTACCTTTTCTGTCACTGGGGCTGTACCCTTTCAAAAAGTACAGCTTTGCACCTAAGGATATAATTTTAGTACCTCAGAAGTACATACTGGGACCAAAGAGAGCTTATTAGTACCTCAAAAATACATATTAGTATCTCAAAGGTACATATTGGTACTAAATGTTTACATATCTGTACCTAATGGTCCATAGAATTAAAGGGTGCTGCACCACTGACAGCTAGGGTACATATTTTGACTTTTTTTTCTAACAATGTAGGTCCTTAAGGTACGGTAATCTACCAAACATTTTATTCTGTTTTGTATTCCTGTAAAGGTACCAAAGGAAACTTAGGGTACAGCCCCAGTGACAGAAAATGTACAGTTTTGTACCTTTAAGACAAAACATAACATGGATGTCAATGTAGCGTCAACTGTGTGGTTGCCGTCATTTATCAAAGTATCTTCTTCTGTATTGAACAGAATAAAGAAACTCAAACAGGTTTAGAACAACATGAAAATGAAGAAATTATGACAGAATTTTCTCTTTTGTACTATCCCTTCATGTTGAAGTTTAAAAGCAAACTTATTTTTTTCATATGGACTGAGTTATTTCTTTCTGAATTCATGTTGAGAGCGCTACAGACTCGTGACAGAATGGGGTACAAAGCAATATCTTAAAATACATCAGTGCTCTTTGTTTTGCCTTAAAATGCACACAAGTAATGTTTTTAAGGCATGTTTGTTAAAACTAGTTATATTTCCTAAATAAACTAAGCCTAGTCCTGGCTTGAGCTAATCCCTGTCCAGCAAACCACCCCATAATGTGTTAAGTAAGGAATAATTGACGACGGGCCATTGAATTATAAGAAAATAATGCACACCCAAGGTGCAATGTGGCACGACGTGAAGCGGAGTCAATTATTCCTCTTATACCACGGTTACCACAAACATTGCTCTGGTGCCTATTTTTAAGAGATTTGACAAGTTAGGTGTGCCATTATCAGAAATTAATCCATACCCACGGAACATTTCTCAGCCAATCAGAATACAGCATTCAACAGACCTGTGGTATAAATAACATTAAACAACACAACCAATGTGTAAAAAATGAACACATCCTTTCAGAGTGTATTCATATATTATAAAACCAATACATGTACAGTTTAGAAGAAGATCGTTTTGAGTCAAAGTAAAAATGTTTAATAGTTTAACCTCACACATTCATGGCTACAGGACCTCATATAGCAGGTGGTGATTTTAACAAAAGATGATATAAGACAGATATTTACACAAACAGATGACAAAAAGACTTTTAATTTGAGCACAATGCTCAAATAATTCAAGCTTATCATGGCTACACTGTCAGAAAAAAAGGTTTGAAACTTTACCTTGAAATGTTTCACCTTTTGGGGTAAAATATTCTACCCTCAGGACGTATTGTGTACATTAAGAAACTATTTTGTACCAGTTAAATTTAAGGGGTACTAAACAGTTAACTGTACCTTAAAGATACACAATATATCATTAACGTACAGTAATGTATCCAAAAAGGTACAAGATTGTATTATGTTTAGTACACCTCACCCCAGCAGCAGAAAAGGTCGATTTTTAACCCTTTTTTCTGACAGTGTACAGATACATTTGCATGCTTTAATTCAAAGCAATGTACAGCGCATTCAAGATAGACATTTCGTGTATGCAGTCTCTGAGAATTAAACTCATCATCTTGGCATTTACAGCGTAATTATACAATACTCTACCAGTTAACTAGTACAAAAAAAGTTAGGGTTAGGGTTAAATAAAAAAAAAACTATACAGAGAAAATCTTCTCAAAATTCTAACATCCGTTTAAGCATCCTGCTTGATAGTGATCAAAGGCTGCAATGAAATAAAAAAATACATTTTGACATTTTTGAAAGCAAAATAAATATTTATATATATCTATTAAAGATTTGAAAGATGAGATATAAGGAGATTCTTTATTACCAGAGTATTGAAATGAGGTCTGCAGACGGCTTTACTTCCCCAGTAGATCAGGACAACAGCCAGAATCAACTCAAATCCACACAGGACGCTCACAACAATCTTTAGCCCAACGAACATACCTCTTTGCTGTATAAAGATAAACATAAATCATAAACCCGACATAAACAAAAATGTCAGTTTGAATTAACATCCGTTCGCATGTTCATGTTTGCTTGAACGTCAACAAATAAAATACTTTACCTCTGATGAATACGGTGAGAATCTAGGTACTATTATGCAAATAACAATAGCAGCAATAGCCCAGAAGAGACACACAATGTTGAATATAAACGACAGTTTGACCTTTAAGAAAAAGAGGAAAAATATAAACCAGTTATTCAGTTTTCATTATTAAAAAAAAGAATAATACAAATTTGTTGTATGAAGACAAACCACGGGCATCACAGGTGAACTACCAGCTGCGCAGGTCAATATACCGGCTGCAACAAACTACAACAACACCAAACACATCAGGGATGAAGATACAAACAAGATCTCTGAAAATCATTGCTTTATTGTATTTATTTAAAATGAGATGTATGTACTCACCAGGGCGCTGGGTAAGGCGTAGATTAAATGATCTGAGTCATATTGAAGTGTCATGAGGACACCAACACAAATAACAAACACCCCGATACTGAACTGTGCTGCCTGAAACACAAATAAATATCACATCAAACCTGTAAGAGCTGAATCAAAACAATCAAAAAGTCTTTTAGTCTTCATTTATTTCTAACATAAAATATTATCAGAAAGTTTTGAGAATTGCATCAGAGAAAAGTGAGGACAAAAAATACAAAAAAATGACTATTGTTTTAGAAATGTCTGTAGTTAAACAGATGCTTTTTCAGATTCATTCAAAAGAACCTGATGAGTTTTGTAATGTTGCGTGTACCCCAAGTTCCTTTGGTCGTCCTTTAAGAAAAACCTTGTAGGCATCTTTGAAGACGCAGGTGAATTTCTCTGGCATCAGCTGACCGTCTCCGACATTCCGAAGTTTTCCCAGTGGGATAGTGATGACCATACAGTCATCTGGCTTAAATGTGTAACGCATTTGTTCAAAATGCACTGCTTGACAGAATGAGAAATATCATCATATACTACTGTATTAAATATACTTCAGACCTCAAACATTCAGCACATCAGAGGAAGTTTACAAATGATTCATTTCTGGATAAACTACACCCCCAAAAAAATCTGGGTTATTTTCAACCCAGTGATGGGTCAAAAAGGGTTAAGCCTAGCAGCTGGGTCGAAATTGACCCAGAAAATGTTTAGATTTGACCCAACAATGGGTTAAAACAACCCAGCATCGGTTAAATTAAAATAACCCAGCAATTTTTATAGTGTACAATAAAATGACTTAAAAATTTAATTAATTTTCTTCCAGCGAAAAATAACTTGGACATGGATTTAATGAAATGTCACTATAAAAAATGAGCTGTAATTATGCAGCTGGTTACCAGTAACTTACTGTAGAAGATAAAGACTGAAAATGTCTCATGTTCATTTAACTTTAAACAAACTGTTGCCAGTAAATAACATAAATGTAAAATCTACAGTAAGTTACTAGCAGCTAGTTGCCAGTTATAACCAGTAATACTGTAATTTCTATACAGAATTTTTTTTTACAGTGATAGCTTATAACAGAACAGCTCATTTGAACATTTAATCAAATATTTCAAAAGTATTTCTCAATCAGGTTATACTTTACAATAAGTTTGTTTTTGTTAACAATTAGTTAATATAGTTGAACTAACAAGGAACAATACTTTTAACGCATTTATTCATCTTAGTTTATGTTTATTTTGGCTTTTACTAATACAATTATAAAATCAAGGGTTATATCTGTTTACATTAATTAATGATTCATAAACTAACATCAATTAACTCTATTAACATGAACTAACAAATGAAAACATGCTGAAACTATATTCTTCATTGTTTCTTTATGTTAGTTTATGCATTTACTAATGTTAACTAATACAACCTTATTATAAAGTGTTAACCTAAATCACATAGCACATAAACATTTGTCAGCATTAGTTTGGCTTAGTTTGTTGCTTCATTTAAAAAAAAAAAAAACTTACACCCAACCACTTAAATTCACAAATAAATTAGGAAATACATGTTAACATTGAAAAATGTTTGTTTTGACCTAAGAGCATTAGTTTTTGTTTATTGGGATATTAATCTATATTTAATAAATTCAAAAATTATTTATACCTTATAAGCAACCGTATAGCCTCCCTTATATCCTACAACACGCTGACGTTTTAAAAGTGTTTGTAAGATAAGAAGAGATAAGATGGTGAAGTACAGAAGAAAAAATTTGATCTAAAGAAAAAATCACTCTTACGTTATAACCCGATGATTGTTGATCTGCTGCTTGTTGAGAGTTTCTGTTTAAATGAATTAAAGTATTAAAGATTGCAGAAGTTCCTATGAGAAGCGCAGCTTAAACTGCTGTCTTCATCAAAGTGTCTCATCACAGTTCCTATTTTGGCCAACCACATGAAGCTGTGGTTTGTGTATCAGAAAAACACCCAGGGCTACTGATGCATCTGATCTTCACTTGCATGTAATACGGAAGACAGACACTGCTGGTAAGACGCTTATAAAGTCATATCTTTACATACTTTAATATATACAATTGTATTTCACTAAACTAAAGCTGTGTTGAAGAGCAGAAACATTCAAACTGTTAAAGATTTCTAACACAACCATCATTAGTTTTGCATGTTTTGTATTTAAAGTCCATGCACACTTCATATTTTATAGTTTTATTTGACATCATACTTTGATTACAAAAGCTGCAGAGATGCACAATATCTTGATGTGAAGACAAATATATTGGGGAAAAGAAAGTGAATATCTGTTTCATATGTCTGATATGTTTCTGCTTTAGAAAATCCTTGATCTCTCACATTGAGTAGAGATGGCGTCTGTAGATATTGCGATGGACATTCAGCATCATGATGAACCTTTAGGTTTCAGAAACACAGATAATCAGCCGCTGGTCAAACATTACCGTGCCAGTGAACCTTTACCCGGAGTTGTGCCAGTTCTTCACAGCTTCCTACAGAAGGGTCCTGCCAGTTGGGCCGTATGAATCCCTAGCTTTATTATTTTAAAAGATTATTTATCATTATGTTGTGCTGCCGCTATCAAACAAACGGGTGAGATGATAAATGTTTGTGTTTTCTTCAGGCTGTTCAGGCCTCCAGTGGAATCTTGAGTTTTGGTATTGGAGTCGTGTTTGCTGCGTCCTTTGATATCAGTGATTATCTTCTGACTTTATTCAGAGTTCCCATCTTGACTGGAATCCTGGTGAGCATTTATCTTCACAATTATATATTTAATATTAAAAAATCATTCTGAAATGTATATCATTGCATGTATTTTAGATTTAGAGATGTATGAAAAGTATAACGGTTCTTGTGAAATCTTTCTTTTCAGTTTATGTTTACAGGAATCTTGTCTAATCTTCTGTACAAACACCCGGATCTTCTGCAAGTGAGTGTATACAGTAATAAAATAATCAATTAATTTGAATAAATGAAGTTTTTCATGTAATAATCAGCTGTTTTTTGTTTCAGACGTGCTTCTGTGCTAATATTGGATGTTTGGTTTTTTCTGCGATTGGAGTGATTCTGTTATCTGTTGATCTCAGAATAAATGAAGATAAAATCCAGTTTAAGGTATTTTGGATTAAATATGACTTATAAACACAAACGCTTCAAATTTATTCACTGCTTTTTTTAAATATGTATTTATGTAAATGTATTAATGTTTCAGATGATATTTTATTACATTATTAAAGTCAAACGATACTGGAACTAAATACAGCCTATATTGAGTAAATCTAACTGAAACAGAAGTCATATTTTAGACTAAAATCAAACAATAAACAAACTATATTTTGCATGAAAATTAAATATATTTTAGGACATCTATGATTTTTGTTTTTGTGAAATTACATGAATGACCATTTAAGGGATAAGTGTAAATGGTAAAAAGAGTTAAAAATATTTGAGCAACAATAGCATTATAGTGAACTTGTTAATGGGAAGTGATTCACAGGAAATGTGTAGATGTGTTTGTTTGTTAGCTGATGTGTGTTTGTGTTTGTGCGATGCAGATGGAGGTTCTGGTGTTGTGTGTTACCCTGATGGACTTGATCATCGCTTCACTCCTAATTTTCTTCATTTACAAAGAAAAAAAAACGGAATCATAAACAATGATGTTCATCTGTCAATCATTCAGACATTACTTGAAATGTTTGTGTTATTTCTTAATAGCATAGACCATCGTAGAAATAAAGAAGTTAAAGGCAGAAGTATCTTTGACTGTGGGAAGCCTATGACTAATTTCTCATCTAATGCTTTTTTTAGAAATCTCCGTCATTAAACAATTCTAAAAGAGTATTGTAGTGTAATGACTGTCATGAGAAAGAGTTTTTACCATGTAAGGATGTTTTTAAAGCACAAGAGATGCAAAATATCCACCATCATTTATGCTAAAGATTTCACTGAATGAAGCTCTGAAACATCACAACCCTCGAGCTGTAATATTGACATTGAATGAATTATTTCAGCTGTGCGGTAAAACTTTGTTAACAAAACATTGGATGATAAATGTGTTATCTGTTAAATATTTTCTGCTTACAGCTGTATTTTTTATATATTGTTTGAATTCTCTCATGACCTCTGAAGCATGGAGTGGCATTTCTGTACATTTGCATTGCACTGAATAATGATATAGCGATTTATTTTTGTATTTACCTGTTAACCTGTATAATAAATGTATGAAGGACGCCTGATATAAAGCGGCATGTTTTAATAAACCACAGAAATCAAATCCAGTTTGCATTTTTTATTCGTCAGTGACTCAATCATCATTAAAAGTTTAATCCTTAATGGATTTTATTAGTAGTGCCTTAAATCCTTTAACTATTTGTACAAATCTGTGCATAAGCAACACAGGAATAAACACATGACAATGTAAGTCTCTGTACATGTTAATGTAAAAAAAAAAACAGATTTACATCCATAATCTTGTGATGAAACGCTCATAATTCATATCAACAACATTTATGTAAAAACAGTGAAGTCTGTATGTATCGCTGGATGAAGATCACCGGTGTCTTATTAAGAGTCTTATAGTGCTGAAGAGTTCATCGGTTCATCCACACTTCTCTGATCTCCAACAGCTTCAATAAACTCACAGCTGTGAAGAAGAAGAGCAGAAAATCATTAGAATCCAGATTCATTCACACTTGTGTTTTAGTTTATAGATGATACAGTAATATTAACTCTTTTTCTCAATTATTCCTCTTATACAGTTACCACAGACAGCTCTGGTGGTGATTAAGACATTTGACAGATCAGGTGTGCACAAATATATAAATATATAACTGTTTGCCATTGTTTCATTAAAGATAATCTTCTCTGTCATGTGTAAACAGAATTAACAGATTATCTATGGATGCTGAACAGTCATACAAATAACACAAAGGGAAGAGCAGGGGCGCAAGTAATGTTAAAAGCTAATGTTACAGACAGAGATATATTTTTGTTGTGGTCAATAACTCACAAGTGTGGTCTATTAATACCAGGTGGAACAAATGTTAAACGACTTCAATATAATTTTACTTTGCAAATTGTTACTTTTAACCCTGTCAGGTGGGACAAAAGCAACACAACATACATAGATTTTTTTGTCTTACTCTTGTTTTTATAAAAATGACCTTGTTCGTATCTCTGCAAACATATTTTGTCCATAATCTTTGCAAAAAATAATTAAATTACATTTTCTATTTTAAATTTCAGTTCCATTAATTGTTTAAAAATGTTTCTTTGAAAAATTCTGGGTCATTTTCAACTCAGTGTTGGGTCAAAAGGGATGAGCCCAGCCCCTTGGGTTATAATATCAACCCAAAAACCTGGGTAGTTTTAACCCATTGTTGGTTCAAATATAAAAAAAAATCTGGGTTAATTTAACCCAATGGCTGGGCTCGTTTCTTTTTGACCAATGCTGGGTTGAAAATAACCAAACATTTCAGCCGAAAATAAAAACATTCAACAGTATGAACACTATGAAAAATAAAATGAGAATAATATTAATTCTTAACATATGCAATGTATAATGCAATGTATAGTCATGTTTCCTTCCAGTTCTTTTTATTCGTAGATTTAAAATGTGCATAAAAACATCAGGATTGAAACATTACAAATTCATAGGTCAAAAAACGCTAAAATATGATATGCTGCAACACACAGAAAGCAACGGGACAAAAATAATAAGCGTACTTTCACCCCGACAGCAACACCTGACATAAAAATAAAAAACTCTGGGAAGGCAAACTTTTTACAGCACTAAATAACCTGTAGATTGATGAGTACTGTAACGCATCAAACCAGAAATTCAATTCAATTTTATTTATATTGTGGTTATTGTATCAAAGCAGCTTTAGATTAGAAGAAGCAGGGAAAACACAGAAAAATCTACAGACAACATAAGTAGCAAAATATAGCGGTTATGAATGAACTTTACATGCGAGTGTATTAATAATGTAACGTACAGTATACAAGAGGGTGCTAGGTCAAGCCAATGTCGGCTGACTCCACGGGGTTGAAACACAATTTATAATTAGGAAAAGATTTCCGCTTTAGTAATTTATTTTATATGCTTGAAAATAGCTTTCCGGACCTAACAGCGGTAAATGATGATGAAATGATGTCAGCCCTATCAAAGGTTACCTGCTAAACGTGCTTTCATAGACTGAAATGCAAATGTGGTCGGGGCTCTGAGAAAAACACTTTGTTACTTTTGTCCCGCGTTACTTTCGACTCTACAGTCAAGAGATCACAGATGTTCATTATGAATGAACCAATCAGCATGCAGAACCACAACTATATGCATTTAAATAACTTTTACATTATGGTTGTGTTGTGACTTTATAAATAATATTGTGTTGCGATATCTCAGGTAGAGACAGAAGACGGTAAACATGCATTGTGATGTCTGTTTATCACAGATGCACTGTGCAGGAATATAATGGGTTGTTTTCAAACTAATGTCAATGTAAGTGTTATATACTGTGGTAAACTCAAGAACAGAAACCCAGCCGCACCTCAGACGAACAATTCACACTTTACACCTCAACAACCTTTACAAGTCCTCGTTGAACTTTTATTAATAATCAACTGAATTGTGTCTTCTTGACATTTACACAGACATGAGGTTGATATTAACCCATATATTCCCTTTAGACACAGCAAACACATGCAGCCCAAGAAATAAACTAAAAGTGTCTTCAGGATTCCCCCGGGTCGGGACTGAAATCATGCGTTTACAGAGGACCTCACACTACTTACTGATCTAAACCCTTTATTCAGACCAGAGTAGAGAAGCTTAATGGGACATGAGAAGTCTTCTTCTGCTAAAACAAAGCAACACAGGACAGAAAACTACAGTAAGATCAAACGCTTCAAACTCAGGATTATTTGGTGATGTGGCTGCTTGTTGGGTGTCATTATTTAGACTTTTTATTGTATATATGCGGTAACTCAACGTGTTGCCAGTGAGTTACTGTAACTGCCCCATTACAGTACCATAACTGTACATGATTTTTACAGTATGATGCCTTTACCGCAGTTCCATTTTACAGTATAATACACTTACTGTAACCTAGTTTTAAAAATAAATTGCCTTGAAGGGGAAATCAACCCGGATCACCCGTGTCGCTAAAAGCATAACAAATAAAATGTATTTCATTTCATTTCATTTCCATTTTTATATGCTTCTATAACACTATTTCATTCAACTTCAGTAGCACTACTGCAAATTCAAAACATACAGTAAATCACAGTAAATTAAATGTTAATGCCCATAATGCAATGCATATGACAGTAATGAACTGGAAAAGAAAATGATGGTATTTTACTGGGCATTTTGTGGTAAGTAACTGTAGAAATTACAGTTAAGTCTAACGGCAAAATGAGTCTGAACGAGCACATTTTCAAAAATGAGATATTGATGTTTTACAGCTTTAGTCACCGTGAGGAAGATCGTTTTCATGTCTTATCACTTTTAATAACTCTTTTAACATCAAGGAAGTCCTCCACTTTATTTTCTAATTCTTCATGTTTTAAAACCAAAACCAAAATGTCAGACGTGCATGTGGATGGAGTTGCATCTTTGTATCAGATTATACATTTTGGACGATACACCTCTCAGAAAACATACAAATAAAGATAATTTGAAATGTTTAATGAATATTTAGAGCATTGAGATCACTAGATGAGGGCTGTATGTACTTATTTTTATGAAAACCTCAATTTTGACCTAAATCAACATTTATACTTTCATTTTCCTGCAGCTAAAATTAGACGGTGCACATTCAGACTCATTTTACCAGCACGGGTCACATTTACTCGCTGAAAGATTTTTAACATGTTATACTGTAGTTAGGTTGTCAGTACAGTGTTCTTCATAATTACTACAGTAAATCTTCTGTATTTGACGTTGGGTGTTATAAGCGCCGCTGTCACTGGGAGATTTTAAGGCGTTGATGTGATTTGACTGATATGAGTCTCAGGTCTTATCTTTATGGTTAAAAACCGGTTTGATTTGCATTTATGTTGATGCTCCTGTTTCTTTACTATATGATAGTTTGCTGTAATGAACTCACAGCTGTAATGAAGTTGCTGGTCTGTAGCTCCTGCTCTTTGTGGTACAGGACAGATGTTGTGTTTTTGGGTGGAGATGGAGATGGTGTTGGAGAAGAGAGATAAGATCCTCCGTCACTGCCGTAACTCTCCATGATGACAGCAGGATGACGCTGGACCGCACTGATACATGACTCGGTGTTCTCTGAGACTAGACAAAGACAATCATCATGAGTTAATATAACATCTTTATTAAACTCTAACATTACACACAAGACACTTCAAACTGATTCACACTGAACTTTAATCCTTTCATCCTACTGACCAAACACACAACAATGACTGAACTCTCACTTAATATTCACTTTCAGTGTCTGAAAATAATACGATTAAATGATGGAGTCATTTCTCTCTAACAGCAGTCAGTCATGCAGAGAGATATAATTATGAAGATATAAATACAGGGGTTTATTTGGGTGAATTGAATTCTAACTCTATAGTTTGTCTTTGACACCTCACATGAGGTTTGTGTACAGAGTTTCCATATTTCTTAGACCAACAGAGAGAGGCCCACTTCCTGTTTGACACTTCCTGTCTCAACTGCTGCCATTTATACACACACACACACACACACACACGCACATGCACACACACATGTGCACACACATATGCACATGCACACACATGCGCACACGCGGGCACACCACACATGCACTCACATGCGCACATGCACACGCACTCACACCACACATGTGCACACGCACACCACACACACGCACTCACATGCGCACACCACACATGTGCACGCGCACACCCACGCACACATACACACCAACCTCATCATGACCAACACACACAATATATAAAATCCACTGTGATCAAGGCCAGATGAGATGTTGATTCAGTCAAATGAATCTAAAATGAATCAAATGAATCATACAGACAGACTCACTGATGGATGGTTGTGATGTTGAATCTTGCTCTAACTCGTCCTCCTCGATACAGTCGTACGGCCAGTGAGTGAGAGAGGGACAGCCGGGCAGTGGATGTGAAGGGTAGAGATGAAGATTAAGAGATCCCAGCAGTGATGATGAAGACTGACTACTGGAGGAAGATGAGCTGCTGTTAGAGATGGTGGAGTGAGGTCTCTTAAACGACGTGGAGTGATCAAATGAGGACACGGCCACAGATGCCCTCATTCTCGATTCTGAGGACGAACACATCAAAGACCAGATGAGAAAAACATCAGCTGCTTTAATATTGACACTCTCGTAAAGAAAATACTGCATACAGATCAGAGATCAGTCAAACTTTAAACCATTCAGGATAACATTGCAGGCCAAAAAACACATAGATGAACATTCAATGTTTAAGTGAACCATTATTTCTTGAGGACAGTAAAATGACCTCATGTCACCTGTTGAGATATTTATAACATCTGAGATGTAAAAGATTCAAAAACTTGATGTGATGTTCTCACACAGACAGAAGTCACAAGTCGTAAATCGACTTTGACACAGCAAAGCAAAGTGCAAAAACACATGAGAGCAAATATAAATACTCTAAAGATCTCAGAGACATGAAACTAAAGTCAGATTGGTTTGATAAAGACACACATCTATGGGTCATTCTACGGAAATGTCAATTTCTCTGTCCCTACCCTTTACAGAAATATTACACTTGAAAAACACCTTAGGGTTACACTTTTTTATATTTTAAAATGACACAATATGTTATTTGAACAATTACACCTTCTTGAGCCATCAATGTAGCAATATTTGATTTTTATTAATGAATTCGAATTTCAAGCACCACAGAAGTGCTCATCCCCACAGTCAGAGGGAAAATGCTTTATTTTGAGTTAAAAACAGTGTTTTCTTCCATTTAAAATACAATAATGTGTCCATAACTATCAAATATATGATGTAAATTACATTAAAAGACAAAATGCTAAATAAATATTATAACATATATAATGAAAGTAGTGGTCTCCTGGAGTTGTGTCACTGGTGTTACCGTTTAACAAAAAAACTCTTATTTTTTAAATAAAATTCACACTGATGACATCACTTGACTTTCTTCCTTCACTTTCCTAGAGATCTATGAAGAGAAGCCCATGGTAAGTCCACTGTCTCTTCTCATTTATCTGATGATTTCATATAAAGCTTTTAGTTTAAGTCACTTGTATGATCTCCTTTATTGTTTGGGAATTGCAAAAAACTAGAATACAAATGGATTAAACTACTTAATTTAGTGAATGTACAATGATTGACAGCATGTGGTTTGATACTTTGCAGCAGAAATTTTGTAAAATGCAGTTTTCATGAACATTGTCACTGGTGTTACCTTCCTTAACAGCAGTGAAGATCAGTAACACCAGTGACTGGTGATTTGTTGTGTCACTGGTGTTACTGTGTTTTTTTTCTTTCACATTAAATAAAATCTTTCACATGTGACATGATGATAATTTTAAATTCATGAATTCTGTTACACTTCAGAATGAAGCTTTAAAGCTGAAACAAATATAAATAATATTTCATAAACACCTTTAATATTGCTAAAGAAGTAAGGTAACACCAGTGACAAAAAAAATGATGAATGCAGTCTTGAAGTACATGCACACAAAAAAATAATAATTAAGCTGTCATTTATTTTTACTCATAAAGTCAAAGAGTAATCTAATAATATGGTCTAAGTTTACATGTTAGAAAAAGAAATACATTTGAAGACATCTTGCCATACCAAAAGTGGACATTTCTGTAGAATGACCCCTATACAACAAATGAAGAGTCTACAGTACATCTCTCGTCTCTATCAAACACCTGTCCATTAATTATCTATTCATTTTCTGGTTTTGATGTCCATGTCATTTTCCTTTAAGATCAAGTGTGTCATTTCTACACCACTATGATATTAAACAGAAACATCAGGTGGTCCGGTCCTCAAACACACATCATTGGTTGAGGTAACGGTGTACGTTTACATCACCAGACTCACACTTCACATGTGATTCATTACACATAGACATGACATCTTACCTGACCCTTTCATGATGTAGTCCACAGCTCGATCACTGATGGCAGAGTCGCTGGGTTTTATGTCCATGAAGGGTTTGTTTCCGATTCCCATTGAAACCATCTCCTGCATTCGCAACTCTGCATACACAACACATACATACATAAGAATGTGTTATACATCCATCGTTTAATATAAGAACTCTCGGTCTCATCTCACCTCTGTTACGTAAGGCTTGTCTCCATAAGATTTTACCGATCACAGCGGTCCACACGGCCTTCACGTCTCCAGAACCAGCCTGAAGGATGAAGGTGTCCTGAGATTTCCTCCGACGGAACCAGATCTCAAAGCGCAGCCCGCTGTTGCCCACGTTCTCCGTCATTCCGATCTCAGCCGTCTGAGGAGATACACGAGAACCTTCAGTTTTACAGCCGTCAGGAGAACCCAAGGAACCGGTTGATTAACTAACAGCTTGTACCTTGAAGGACTGTTTGTAGATGTAGATGTCATATCCTCCTTCTATCTTTTTGGTCTTGCTGAAGAGGATGAGGTCTTCAAACAGGAAGACGTGGCGGAGGTATTTTTTACGTCCGCACCAGACGATAAACTCGTCTTGACATCTAAGCTGGCCCTGCTCCTTCAGATTCACCTGAGAACGACACAACACAGCGTGACTTTATATCAGTCAAAAAACTTACGCTATCATCATGCAGGGTCATTCACCCAGAATGCATTGCAGCAAGGTCAAAACCTCAAGACAGGCCCGGTACTAGGCTTGCTGGACTGGGGGGGCCGTCAGGAGTTTTGGGTGGGCAGCCTTAACACTCAATGTTAAATATATAAATATACCCCCTGTAGACCCAGCCTTGGCTCAAGATGACAGAAAAATAATAGAAACGTTTATAGTAAATTTAAATATCATTTATTTGAACCAAATCTGGTAAAAACACTTCCCTAAAAGTGATTTTGGATGAGAGTTTGATGCAGTACAAATATCTAAAAATCTTAAATCAAGACGTATTTTCTTGATAAGCAAAATTACCTAAAAAAAATAAGTCTAGTTTTTAGACAAAAAATATAATATTTAAGTGAATTTGTGCTTAAAACAAGTAAAAAATCTGCCAATAAACTAAGATAAAAAATGTTGAAATAAATTTACTTTAAATATTTAATTCAAGAAAAATTCAAGAATTTTTTTCTTACCCCATTGGCTTGTTTTAAGCACAAATTCACTGAAATTCTATATTTTTTGTCTTTATTGTTTTTATCAGGTCTCAGACAACATCAACGGCATTTTTACACAATGGCAATTGAATAATAAAATCTTATAAGTTAACTGTTAATGTTTAGTAAACGTAGAAATGACGTCCACATACATCACATCCACGTATGGCGTCCATGGCTAAGAGGTCATTGCCGTGACGTAGCTGGAATCTGACCATCTCTTCAGCTGTTCTGAGGTCAGTGAGCTCCTGCTCTTGAGAATGGCCACACTCTTTAATAAGATCCTTCAGCAGAAGAGCGTATTTACTCATCCTCTGAATGGGCTTTAACAGGTAAGACGCCAGGTCCATCTTATCGCCCAACTCCAGCTGTTTATTCTGAAGAAACAGGACAACATTCACTTCACATTCACTCAACCCTACAGGACGATAAAGAAACCACAAGTCTCACCTTGAAGAAACTGTTGCCATGACTTGTTAACAGGGCATCTGATCGAGGTTTGTTTTTGCTGTATAAAGCGTACATACCAAACTGTTCCTCCTAACAGTGGATAAAAATAAAAGACATCACACTAACGGTTTATATCATTACACTTCTCTGTATGAGTTCTGTATCTACTGTGATGTTTCACGTAAGATAAGATGAGATGAACTCACGTGTCGGAGGAAACAGCCGCTGACAGACAGAGGCGAGTGAGCGCACATCTCCAGATCTTTCAGAAAGTATTGACTGTGAAAGTCACACAACTTCTCTAAATTCCCAAAAACGATGCTGCGCTTTCCTCGCAGGTCCTGCGGCAGGTCCAGGCGCTCCATCTCGGGAAAATAATGTTCAATGATGTATCTGAGAGATCGGACATATTCTCTCTCTGTGGAAATCATCTCATCCATGATGTGCTGGACTTTACTGAAAACCACAGAAAACTTTAGTAAGTTAATGCACTACTGGCACCCAAACAGATTCAGGAGAACTTCCAATGCACAAAATGCTTTCAAAATTAAATGCTTTCCCAAACTTTGGTTACCTTCAAATTCAAGGACCTTTCAAAGACTTTCCATGACCAATACCCTCAAATTCAAGGAATTAATGTGGGGACACAATTCAGGTGAGAGCAAGATTACATCGTGTTACTTTGTAAAATACACTGTTAAAATGTTCATGTGTCAAACACATCTATGCAAAAAAGCCCAAAACTTTGACAAAATTCACATTCAGAAGATAAGCATTCAAAACTATCAGTTTGGCACATGCAAAAAAGTCATCATTCTACATTTCTTCAGCTTCTCACCAAATTTCCTGTCAAATCAAATGCGATCTAGACACTGAACCTCCACAGCAGGTGCCTGAGATGAGCCACTTCTTATTTCATTTATTAGTTCTTATATGGTGAATCGCATGTAGGGCACTACGTAGGAGATCAGAAACAATTCAGACAGTGTTCTTATGTCATTTCCAATTAAGATTTGAGCAAAACTATTGCAAAATGACAGTGTTTCTATTAACTTTTAACCAAAGGAGACATAAAAGTATCATCCAAACATTAATGCCAAGGAAAGCCCCTTATAGGAGCGGCAATGTATAGGTGCTTCTTGGAGGTATTACTTTTTTTTTTATTAGTGTTTGGCAAAGATTAATCTAGATTAATCGCATACAAAATAAAAGTGATTTTTTTTTGCATAATATACAAGTGTGTGTTGTGCGTAATTATTATGTATATATAAATATATAATTATTATATATATATATATATATATTCATTTATATACATACACACACACACACACACACACACACACACACACACACACACACACACACACACACAATAATATTTAAAAAAATGACTTTTATTTTGTATGCAATTAATCAACATATACAAAATTAAAGGTTTTAATATTGCATAATATACAAGTGTGTGCTGTGGGTAATTATTATGTATATATAAATATATATTATAATATTTAAGAAATATTTACCATCTGTGTATATATAAATATAAATAAATGTATTTATATTTTTGTATATTCTATATAATATATAAATGAATAAAAAATTATATATTAATACAAAAAAATGTAATGTTAATATGTATGTGTGTGTGTGTGTGTGTGTGTTTTCAAATATATATAATAATTACACACATATAACACAAAAAAATAACTTATTAACTTATTATTTTGCATGCAATTAATCTAGATTAATCTTTGTCGAACTCTATTTTAAATCAAAAGAGCTGTAGGAGTGTTATCCAGACATTATTGGCAAGGAAAACAACTTATACTTGGGAGCAGACACGTATTGAGGTGTTTCTGGGAGGTTTTAGTTCATATATCGTCATTTTCCATTGCAGTTTTGCGAAACAACACTTTTCCTAATTTTCAAAAAAAAACACCTCATGCAAGCTTAAAAAACATTTTCGTAATATATGGTAGTTTTAGTGAAATTAACGTGTTTTCAATGGCCATATCTTCAATTTTCAATGTCAATTTAAGGGTAATGAAAAAGCAGCTTGTGAAGAGGAGATGAAACATCACAAACGATTATACAGCCTCACCATTATAAACATCACTGATGAGTAGAAGAGAAGACAACACCGCTGCATACACACAAACATAAATTACAGCAATGTCATCATTGTTTTGATTCTGTAATAACAGCTACATATTATATCTCTATTAGAAAACGAATATATGTGTCAAAAACTAAATACCATTGGTTACTTAAAGAAAGGGGGAGGGTCTTCTCGACAGTTCTGTTCAGTTTTAGCTAAAATGATTTCATCACATCAAATAATCCTGAACATTCATAAACACTTCAGACAGTGAGTCTTTAATATAACACATAAATGAGCTGAACTAATGTCAATCAAGCAAGCTAGTAAGCATAGAACTCAAAAACACATTAGCGGACTGGAGGGAATGATATGGATTTTTTTCCCGAAACCTTTTCGCACAAAATAAATTCAAACACTTTCAAGGACCTGTGTCTAATATGTTTATTTTCAAAAACTTTCCAGGACCTTGAATTTTTCCCCAGACTCACAAACGTTTAAGGACCCATGGGAACCCTGAACCCAATGTGACCAGAAATGACTTTATTTAAACTCATATCTCAAAGATGCACAGGACTCTTCTTTTTCATATTACATCTATGCATCTAACAGATGCTCACCTAGACAAGTCACATACTTGTATCTTTAAAACATGTGCAGGAGTTGATGTTGCTTGTTTTCAACTTAAAGTTTAACTCGATATCTTCTACACAATCACATCATCATCTTCATCACTCACCTGCTGTGTCTCTTGATGTCTCCATCGCTGTGTCTGCTGTGAGCTCTGGGCGGTGAGGATAAACTTTGACTACGACTCAGTGTTGGACTCGTCACATCCGTCCTCTGGAGCTTCTGCTCCACGCACACATTGTTGGTCACCTCCAGACCTTTGATGTAAACCCCCGTGTAGCCTTGATGACCGGCGTCCGAGTGAGCTTTGTCACGGGGCGTCAGCTCATAGCTCACGGTCTTCTTCATGAGCTTCTTCAGAGGCTGCTTACGATGACGTGCGGCCGGAGAAGGAATGGGCTCGGAATGACAGGAGGTCGAAGAGTCGACGGTGCAGTCGCTGTCCGTGTCATCGAACAACGACGGGGACAGTTTGTCGCTCTCTGGGGAGAACGGGAAAGGAAACTGGCTTTTGGAGAACGGTCCTGCAGAATGAGGCTTCCCATCATCAAACTCAAAGTCAGACGTACAGCAGGAGATGGGTGAAGCGACACACAGATCTTCTCCGTTCTGTTTCTCGGCCGGTGTCTCTGCGAGCGCAGGAGGACAAGAACCGGACTCTTCGGAAGCAGAAGCAACCTTGGCCATCAGCTCCTCGAGTTGGGTTTTAGTTTGCTGGCATTTCTGCCAAACGCCGTTCCAGTGCTGAAGCTCTCGTGGGCTGTTGAGGTTTAACACCATCTGATTGAGCGTGCTGAAGTTGTCCAATGAGAATTTAGTGGCTTCACTGTGATAATCCTGAAGGATGTGCAAAACTGTAGGACTGAATCTGACCGAATCATCATCCACCTTCAGCTGACAGAAATACTGCTGACAATGAATCATCCACTGGTTTGCCTGCATTCAAATAAACATTTCACTTTTTATTATTTTGAAATGATGATCATGCCAGCCTGACCCACTATGTTTTAAAATCAACATGAACTCACAAAGTTTCGTGAGATAGTCACAGAATTTTTTGCTAATTTTTTCGTGACATTCTCACGGATCTCCGCATATTTCCGTGGCCCTGCCACATACTTTCTTTTCCGTGGCATTCTCACGGATTGGTTACTCAACTGCTTTTTCCTATTTTCAAACCATTGTCGCTTCGGCAGGGCCACGGAAATATGCGGAGATCAGTGAGAATGCCACTGAAAAATGAGCAAAAAATTCCGTGACTATGCCATGGAAATTCGTGAGATCAGGTTGTTTAAAATCCTCCAGCACATACTGCATCTGTTTGCACTTTTTGGCCTCATTTACACTGCCAGTTTGAAGTGACTCAATTCAGATTTATTTCCCTCATGTGGCACAGATCAGACATGACCCACAAACGTGTAAGCAGGAAAAACACGCATAGATTCTGATATTCTCTGATTGGTTTCATGCCTCATCATATGTGGAAATTAATCGAATATAAATCAGACAAATGTATTATGGTCCGGATATTCAGATCGGATATTCCCATGATGGCGTTATTATGACGGCATTACTAAGTGGAGAAATGTTAAAGTTTTATATCTTGTTACAGAAATAAAGCTGTATAATCACTTTTGTCTGTGTCCATTGCATATCGCGAAATTTTACTTCCTCTGTGGTTTAAGCTGTTCAGAGTCAATATGTCTAAGTGTTTAGTGTAAATGCATATATCAGATATGAAAAGATGATGTAAGCAGATCGTCAAAAATTAAATAAAGGCAACAAATTGGAATTGGGCATCAAGATTTGCAGTGTAATTCTTGAAAGAGTGCTTACTCAATCTAAAAAGTATGACCAAATAAGTCCAATTCTGGCATCTTTACAATGCCTACCAGTTAAATATCGCATACAATTTAAAATATTACTAATCACCTACAAAGCCTTAAATGGCCTAGCATCCTCGTATATTAAAGAATTACTATCAGATTACAATCCATCAAGTACACTGCGATCACAAAATTCTGGCCTATTAATTATGCCTAGAATATCAAAAGTGTCTTAAGGTGGTAGATCTTTTTCATATCTAGCCCCTAAGCTCTGGAATGATTTCTCAAATAATGTTCGAGTATCAGACACAGTCGAGCAATTTAAATCTAAACTTAAGACATTCTTCTTTAACAAAGCATTCACATAAAATGTCAAGTAAATGTTCTTATCCCGCAATAGTAAGTTTGTTCAGAACAAAGCATTCACATAACTCATCCGGGTAATATACTTATGCCGCAATAGTTAGCCTGTCTGGAACCGAGCTGAATTAAATCACTATAATGACACTTGCTTTACATGCGAACGGCCCCTACGCTAATAGAATTCTGTTTTTGTCTCCCTGTCTCGTCCTTGACCCTGAGGACAATGAGACAAACAGACCCAGTTCCTGATGCTGTGAAGGTCATCGCACCACTGATCTACTGGCTGTCCTGCAACGTGATGCCCAGCCGATGCACGACCAATGACCACCATCTGAGCCAGTTTAATCCGCTTACCTGCTTCATATCCCTATCGTGTTTATATATATAAATATAAATGTATCTCTCTCAAGGGTTTTTCTCCTAGGTTTTTTTTCATCCCTATGAGAGTCAGCCAACATTGGCTTAACTTAGCACTTTCCTGTATACGTTACATTATTACTACGCTCGCTTGTACGGTTTATCCTTAGCTGCTGTTGTCTTCTTTAATCTATCGATTTTTCTGCCTTTTCCCCTACATCTATTCATGTAAAGCTGCTTTGAAACAATTAACAATTGTGAAAAGCGCTATATACATAAAATTGAATTGAATTGTAAATCCAGCGCGTCGGTTCTTTTAAAAATCTTCAATTGTGAGCAAATCTCTTTGTTCATATTCTGCCTAGCTGAGCATAAGACATAATGAACATCAAATATAAAAATCTGTAGCATCAGGCTTAAGGTTTTATACATTTCCACAACTTAAGAATAACATGACAAACTCTTTACCGATTCATAAAACTCATAAAGGTTAAGCAGAAGCTCCAGGTCATCGTTGCGTGTCTGGCAGCGCTGCTGGATGGAGGAGATGTGTTGTCTGAACTCCAGTAAATCTAAACTGGAAAATGATTTCGACTCTTTCATCAACACCGCAGCTTTCTTCTGCCGTTCCTGGAAACATCACAATAACTCGGCTCACTTTAAGCAGATTTATGATGAAATGTAAGGGGTGACATTCAATTAAATTCAACAAATGATGTTTGAAAGAAGACAGAGACTTACTGAAGAGTCTTTGATGAACTGGGTGAGATTCTGTCTCATGTCCTGAACGGCGCTCAAACTGAGATCGTACGAGTCCAGAGGAGCTAAATGTTTTTCACTCTCTACATAAAACCAGTTTTTAATCTGAGGAGAGATTACATGATCATCAAACCATCTCTCATCTAAAACAGATCATTATGAATATCATAGATCTAATACAGTTTACACATGTGTACTTCACACCTCGTTGCTCTTTTAAATGTTAATCTCAGTAATGTTGATCTGATCAATGCTGTGATTGTCCAATTCAGTCTGATCTGAGTCATTTGTGCATCATCAATAACAATTCAGGAGCGTGTGACGTGTGCATTGGTTCTGCTTGTGTGAGATCTGTGTGCTTTAATTCATTTTTTTAATGCCAAGAAAAAATACATATCTTGTTGCTCTTAGCATGTGTGTGTGTGTGTGTGTGTATGATTGTAAGATGATGACGTGATGTCTCTTCACCTCCTCTCTTTGCTCCTGAAGCGAGATCTCCTCCAGCATGTTCTCCAGTTGTTGTAGGGATCTGTTAGACAGGATGACCAGTTTATGGACCTCTTCATCCACCTGATTATACAGAGCGCTCACCAAATCCACAGCATCCCTGCATACATCACAACTTAACATTAAAAAGATATTTGCACTTTTATGAGGTAAATTTGCATTACGTAATTTCATGTCTCCTATACATTATCAAAGTAGAGTTGTCTTGGTCTTTACACTAAAAATCTGCATACAGTTTATGGCCATTTTGTTTATTAATGCTTATATAACTTTGGGGATTTCATTTTTAAATCCAAATGACACTAAGAGGTGCAACCTGTAAATGAAATCAAACAGTCAAATTCAGTTGCATTTACTTTACCAATACAGGAGCACAAATATATATATAAACTATAACGAAAACATCCACAGAACCGCAGCAGATGCACAACACACTCAATGGGCAGACGCGCAGCAGTACCTGTAATTTTCATTTTCACACATATCTTCTTTCCTGATGCGAGCCAGAAATGTGCCACCCTCCAGCCGCAGCCGGTTCAGTTTCGTGTCCTCCAGGATATTCTTCATGAGATTTTTCTGCAGGTTGATGACCTCTGACACCTCCTATTGAACAAATCATAATGAACTTCAATCATTCAGTAATCTGACTGAAAACTAGAACATGAGGTAGACGACTGACAGACTGAGATCGTACCGCAGATGTGTGCAGACTGCTGATGTTGTTTAAAGTCTCAATGGAGCTCTGAAGAGAAGAGATCGCCACACTGCAGCTATGAGCAAACGGTTCGATTTTCTGCCAAATCAACAACAAACACGATTAAAAACACATTAACAGATGATGAAATACCACAGTTAGGCCAATATATTTCTCACTGTACCTGTCTGAAGTGAATGTAATGGTTGTGATCATATGAGAAGGTGCCGTCTAAATCTCCCGTGAGTTGAGAAGAATCAATGTGTTTCTGTAGAGCTTTCAAAGACGTCAGGACTTCACACTGTGACAGAACAACACACGGTCAACAGATGTTAACTACAAGCTCCCGCAGATGTGATTAAAGGGCCCTCACTAGGGTTGCAAAGGGGCAGAAATTTTTGTGGGAACTTCATCTGGGGAATTTTAATAAATATTCCAAATTGGAAACTTAATGGGAATTTACAGGAATTTATTATTTGGAAATGTAGGGATATTTATGTTAATTATGTCATATATAAACATAGAGAAACATTTTGTTTGGTCATAAGCAGACATGCATTTAAGGTAATACAATTTTTAAAAATGACATCTTGACTGAATTAATTGTAAGTAAAACTTTAAATGATTCTTTCATTGAGTAACACAAAAGCATAATAATCATTATTATAGTTGTTATAATAGTACTAGATTACATTTAGATATCTGATTTACTGCCTGGCTACTGGTATTTGTTAGTTAATCTGTTAAAATGCAGTAAGTGTGGCTTCTGTGGTAGTCAAGGCCTGGAAAATGGAGGGGAATTTAAGTGATATACTATATATACAGTGTTGGGAAAGTTCACTTTCAACATGAACTAGTTCAGTTCACAGTTCACACATTTTAAAATGAACTAGTTCAGTTGATAGTTCATATTTCTAAAAATGAACTAATTTCTAGTTCTTTTTTCCCATATTATTTTTTAAAAATGAATCCCATTATAGCCCATATAGAACCATAGACAGCAATTATTTTAATAGTTTTAACACTGAAGCTAAATGCGTCAAATTTCATCTTCATATCCAACTTTAAATCCTTATCTAACCAGGGTTTACATTAGCATTGACTGTTTTTTTATTTCTGTCAGGTCCATTAAGTCAAGAACATACAGACAATAAAAATGATGAGAATTTGTATTCAATAAATGCAAGCAGATGAAATTTGGCGGTATGGCTCTGTTCAGGGACAGCAGCAGCAACAGCATCAGCATCAGGGAACGCTCACGCAGTTTAGGACTGTGAGAGCTAAAAATCCCCCCGCCTCATGAACAGAGCAGGCAAAATGACAAAGCAAATGGCACGATATACAACAGGAGGAGCTGGGGAGGTGGTGGGCAGCTGAAGCGGGCAGCAAGCATGTAGACGCCAACTGAATGTGCTTAAATAGGGCGCCTGTTGGCTTGCCATTGGCAGCGAGGGAAGTTAACCTGTTAATGCAGCTCAGCTGGAGCAAATCAGCTGACAACAGTGTTGTTAACGAAATCACGTTAGCAGCGTCTTGACTACCTGGCCTGCCAGAACTGACGCTCAATTTTTTTATTTGCTTGCACAAACCTTGAAAGGCTAGCCGGGTGCTTCAAGGCCTCGCACACCGGACGAGAAGCGCTGTGAGGCGTTGCGTGTAGGACAACTCGCAGGTATTGCACACCGCACGTGCACGTTAAATAGCGTGAGGTTAGTCAGAGTGTATTTCAAGATCCAGAATATGCGTTAGCAGCCTATGTTAATCGTTAACCGTTAGGACAAATATGATGTTATTTAATGTTAAACTATGTGAGTGGCATGGCAGGGATTTCATCAGTGTCAAGAGTCCGTGTTCTTTTGATGATGCATGCAGCCGTGAAACGCTAGTGTTGCCCCATTCATATGGCCAGCAACCAGCAGTAGCAGAGCGACACGATCTCATTCATTTCAATGGAAACTGGGTGACTTCCAGCATATGTAGGCTTAAGGCCTGTTTACAGTGTGTTTTAGCCTGGAAGACTCTAGAGAAATCTGGCACCCTATTGAACGACGTTAAACTGAGAGAGCGTGCCGTTCACAAACACCAGAATGAACGAGTTCACAGTACGTTCATCAGGCAGTAATACTTTCGTTCAATGAACTTGTTCAGGCACAACACTGTATATATATATATATATTATATATATATATATTATATATATATATATATATATATATATATATATTTATAACTTAAATTCCCCTCTATATTTTTTTTATTCAGGGGAAATGAGTATGTGTGTGGGTGGGAGGGTCATTTTTAGACGGTACTTTTTATTTTCTAACCTAAATGTTTTCTCAGTCGGTGTATTTGTCTTTACAATGCTATAATGTTGTTGCACACTAGCTTACACACAGCACAAGGAAGTTTGAAACTAATGTATGTAATTTACGTGAATGCAAGATATTTTGACATTATTTTGTGTGCAGGATTGAAGAAATGATCTGTGCATGTATGTTATGGAAGAATGTAAGTACATGCAGGGGGTGTGGCCTCAATGGCCCTTCAGTAAGCAGTGTGCTGTGTGCATGTAGAAATTCAACTGAAATTGCAAAAAATTATGGAAACTTTGCAACCCTATCCACCGCAGATGTGATTACGAGCCCCTGCATATGTTATAACATCTCAGTGATGCTCCGTGTTTGAGCATTGCATGGGTTTGAACCCAGGGAACATGCATACTCATAGATGTATACAGTACCTTGTAATGCACTGTCGCTTTAGATAAAAGCATCTGATAAATGTGTTAATGTATATCAACTCCTTAATGAAACTGTAGAGACACAAAGACAGCCAAGAGAGTCTTTTGAAGTGGTTGCTAACTTGCTATGGTGTTCTGGTTAGTTGTAGTTAGTAATGATGTTACTAAGTGCTCAGGATGGTGGATGCTATTGTGTTTGTGTTGTAGTTGTAGCTACAGATCAGAGACAGACAGACAGACAGACAGATACTCACTTGAACTGTAAAGTCTCTCTCCAGTTTTACAGCTGCATCTTTGTCCACGAGTAACAGAACAGAGTAAAGTGCATTTGGTAAAGAAGACTGCAGGAATAAAATCAATTACACCGAATCAATCACAAGTTCAAACATATACACCATCATACAGCCACGTCACATCTCTCGACTCTGTGTGCAGGTTTATATACAAGCTCATACAGGCCGCTTCAAACCCTACAGCTAGATATTACTCTCAATATATGATAGCAGTGCTAAAACAGAGACTTTATCCATCTAATAAAACACAACAACCAGATGAACAAGGACTCAAGTGTATTTAGTGTGTTCTGGAGAAAAGGTCTTACATGACTCGGTGACATTATTGAATGGTGTATTTTCTGTGAGATGAAGAATGAAATGTGATTGTATTGTGTCAATCTATAATGTTGTGTGTGTATCGTTGTACTGACTGTATCCATCAGAACACACAATACTATTCACAACTTATTATTTCACCTGAAACTGAGACAGGCCTGAGAACAGCACACTAGCAGACGGTCGTCTTCGACAGTCCACCAGAACCGTCAAACCCAGATCACGTTTCTCCTGTCTAAGTGAAGAAAAAGATTTTGTGTAAGGTTTCACCACATACAGAACCAGAGCAAAGAAATGTTCAGTGCATTTTCCTTATAGCGATGGTGAAGAGATTGTCAAAAGCAACACAGGAAATCTAGATGTTTTATTTTAACCATGAGCTGCATGAGTGAAGTGTGAATGTGTTTCTCACCGCAGTCCGCTGAAGTAACAGCACAACAGTTCACTGATCTCACTCGATGTACAACACGCATCTGTCCACACATCAGACCTACAGCACACCTGTAACACCGCTCGACCGCTACGGTCCACATTACCTACAACGACAAGAGAAACATCATTTAACAAATCTTCTATGGAAAGAAACATAAATGAAATTTCTGATATGTATGTAACACAACTGAAAAGGAAAAGATGAGAAGTCCTTCATACAGCATTAAAGGGTCAGTCACGTACCAGGAAGCTGAAGAGCTCCAGAGGTCAGAAGTCTCTGATTGACCTGTGACAAACTACAGACGGCAGAGGGCGACGTGGACACCGGAGACGAATGAACTTTAGTATTAGACGACTGTAATTCATCTTCACTGTTACTGTTTCTGTTGTGACTTGACCGAAGAGCGTCTTCAGAGAGACCTAAAACACAACACATCAGATTATATCATCAGAGAGCGAAGGGGGGGCATCTTTGGGTTAACCAAAATTACCATAAGATTGCAGGTTCTCCACGGTTTTTAATAGATACAATGTGGGTATCTACTGCGGCAACATGCAGTTTAATTTTTAATTACAGTTTACCTACTGAGGGTACAAAGCTGTAATAGATTAGGTGAAATAATGCTTCTAGTAAACAAAAAAATCATTTCAAACATCAAATATCAACACATATCTGGGCAATTCCAGCGTTAAGGAAGTGACCAGGGATGCACCGATAGGATTTTTTGGGCCGATAGCGATGCCGATATTAAACACTTGTATACAATACTATACAGTTGGTCTATTTGCTAGTTTATTTCTGCATCAAATTTTTTTTTACTGAACATGGATTGGATCTAATTAACATTCAACTGACCAACATAATAAGAGAGGCACAAATTAAGCTAAAACAAATATAATAAGACAGCATGACAACCTTCAAAGGTGGTTTTTGCTATTCAGCATTTATTTTATTAACAACATTAACTCATGTTTTTTATACATATAATGGATTTCTTTATCCAGTTAATTAATAAACTATCGGTATCGGCCTTTCTCGTGCTATTGCCGATATGCCGATGGTTTCAAATTCATCAAAAATCGGCCAATAAATATCGGAGGCCGATACATCGGTGCATCACTAGATGTGACATTTGCAGTCAAAACTTGTCCAGACATCAGAAAAATATCAGTCTGTACTCATGTTTTCTATTTTAAATGAGAGAAACATGCATGTGTTACCCATACAGCAAAAAATACATTTCCCTGGCCAAAAATCTGTTTTAAATATATGCATAATAAATTTTGTAGAAAGTAAAGCTTAATTAAATATATTTTGAATTTGTAAATATATTTAGCTTTAACCTTCATATATTAACATATATTTTAAAATGTATTTCAGGGGCACAAAATACGGCAAAAAAAGTTTGTATAAAATGTATAAGTATGTATTAATTATAAAATTATAAGTATATTTTTGCAGTTAAAAATATATTTAATTTTAATCTTTTCAAACATGTTACGTTTACAGGTTTGTAACAAAGTTTTCTTCCAGTGCGTTGTGAATATAAATGCTTTAAAATAATTAAAATACATATGTCAATTTTTTGTATATTTTGAAATATATTTCAAATTATATTTAGAAATATACTTTTTTGCCTTATGGGTATGGATGTGACACAAGATTTTGAGAGAAAGCTTTGTAAGAATTCTGTGAATTAAAATGCACAAACCAAGAGCAATAATACCCAACAAATAAAAGGATGGCCCTTCAAAATACATTTAATACTTATTTTAAGTTTTGTTTGGGCATTTATGAGAAAGAAACAGCGTTATGGGTGTGACAATTCTAAAACTTATTTACTTATGCAAAATAAAATAAAAATGCTTTTATAACTTTAATAGAGACTTTAAACCACCAGATATTGACATCTAAGATATCAGTATGGTTAAAAAAAATCTAAAAAAAAATATCATGATTACATTTAACAGCACAGATGACAACAACCAGCAGACTAAAGTGAAAATTAAAGACAAGCTTTATAATCTGAGATGAAGTGTAGTGCATCCATCAGGAGAAAATCATAAAGTGAGTCAATGTTGAGTCATGATTGAGAACAAATATGACACACACACACACACACACGCACACACGCACAAACACACTTCAGGCGGATGTTACCTGTACACACCCTACACCTGACTCAACACAACACAACACATGCTGAAGAGAGAAATCATTAACTCCCTAAAGAAAATATTATTACTCTTTGAATGGAAATAATAAGAACTTTAATGATGTGTTTAGTTTATGGTCATCTGTACAAAAGTGCCCTAACAGTTGACTAAATTTACCGGTTTATGTCATCAACTGTTGTCTGGCATACTAAACTTGTGTTAATGATTAAATGAATTTTGACACTATTGCACTTAAGACATTCACAGAAATATGATTGTTAGGACAATTTTTTACCCTGACATATAAAAGTTTCTGTCATGTTTATGAAAGCTCCTCCGCCGTGTATTTTGAGTGTGAAACTGAACTCTGCATCTGTTTGTGATGCCATTTGTTCACAGAGGAAACTGGAAATGGACAGCACTAAAATATCTCACAATTGCTCACAAAAACAACAAACATTTCAATAAGAGTGTTGTAGTAGTTACTCTGAAACTAGAGAAAGATCAAATAGTACCGTGCAGACAGGACAGAAGAGAAAAAAGATTTGATTTTAGATAAGGTTTAGTTTTGTTGTTGCTACACTGCTAGCTCAGTTGTGGAGCATTGCATTAACAATGTAAAAGGTTGTGGGTTCAACTTTCAGGTAACACAAATACTGATCAATACTGTACAACAATGCATTGCAAGTCACTTGCAATAGAAGATGCATAAAGAATAAATGTGAAAATATTTTCACTGATAAACTACAATACGCAGAATGAATTCTGGTTAGGTTGTTAAAAAGCCAACAATATTTTGGTTGTCTTTGCGCATCATCAGACGTGGGAACCTGCAGTTGTAACCGTGAGGTATCATGGGAACCAGGTTCTTATCACAAGGGACCTCATGAAATGGTAACGGCCAGTCAAAAACACCTGTAATCTGATCCAACCTCAAAGTCATTGGCATTTGTTGTGTGAGCTGACCTCTACTTCAGCAGAGCTTTGTAATGAAACAGATCTAATATAGAGACGCTTTGCTAAGCCTCTCCAGCATCATCGAGGACACAATGATTCTCATTATGACCGAAGGAAACCATCTGTATGGGAGCGCTAGGATCTCTAGGAGTAGATCAGGTATGAGTCACATTGATCCTCCCTCAGGTGGGTCACCAGATCCTCTGTGGCATCCTGCCCAGACTCAATGACTCGAATTCTTATGTGTGGGAAAAAGACCCGGAGAGCAAAGGGACACACACACATGTACACGTACACGTACACACACACACACGTACGCACACACACATACACACTTGTGTGTGTCTGATAGAGAAAAGCACAAAGACTTTAAATTCATCCAGATGTGACATGTAACAAGCTTCTTGTATTTTAAAAATCAAACTTCTGTACAATCCAGTTAACTGAAACTAGTGAAGTGAAAGTGACAAAGTGGTCGATGTATGGTAACCCAAACATGGAAAGTGACATCTGCATTTAACCCAACCAGTAAGTAGTGAACACACGTACCGTCTAACCACTAGGCCACAACTGCTCCTGACTAATGTAGACATTTTAACCAATTAACTGGATGATAGTCTGAGATGAACTAATCAGCTGATATACTGTACTTGACCAATCAGTTGTTATTAGTTCAACTTTGCATTTTTCACACACAGTTTTGGGTATTGTTTAAAATAAGTCTTTATTTATTTCAGGTATTTTGTCTGTCATTTGCTGTTATTTAACCCTTTAACTGTCACCGTGGGACGTCTGGCATTACATATTTAAAACAATAATAATTTCTTTGTCTAAACCTACACTAATCTTGACAAATTATATAGTTGGAAAGCTCTAAGATTGTAGTTTTCATATTAAATGTCAATTTATGATGGAAACTGTATAGTGTTAAATGTTACTGACGCTGTAGGAATATATATGAATTCTTATATATTCATAATTCTAATATTCTTCAAATAAATCTATAAATCTTGACCTATATATTGTTGGGAAGCTCTAAGAGTGTAGTTTTCATATTTCAAAATCTTTTTGCATTAATAATAATGCAGTGACAGCAATTTATTAATTTTTGAAGATTATGCAGCTAACCATTGACATCTAGTGGCTTTTGTTGATAAAACCACAAAAAGTGTGACAGAAACCTAATTTTTTGTGATTTTAACTTGAAATTTGCATCAAAACAAAGTCGGCCTGTTGTTTAGCATTTTGAGTGTACTGTAAAACATTTTCATTTTTATGTTTTTTTTTAAATAAATCTAAACTGCCATAACTATTTTTAATTTAATATTCAAAACTGCAAACACTTTGATGCTTTAAGTAAGGAAAAATTGACGACGGGCCGTTGAATTATAAGAAAACAATGCACACCCAAGGTGGTAATGCGGCACGACGCGAAGTGGAGGTGTGCGGTTATTGAAAAATAATAAACACCCATGGAACATTTCTCAGCCAATCAGAATAAAGCATTCAACATCCCCGTGGTATAAACAACAAAGTGTCTTCTTTACAAAGAGACCAAGATTTTGCTTTTAGACCAAAGAATGCCAGAGTTATATAAATGCACATCACCTTTTCACCCCCCCCCCCCTCAAAAAGCCAGGGTGACAATTAAAGGGTTAAGTTTAGTGCTGGGCAAAAATGAATTGCAATTAATCGCATACAAAACAAAAGCAGTTTGTAACATAATATACAAGTGTGTTCTGTGTGTCATTATTATGTATATATAAATACACACATATTCAGTTATGTATTTAAGAAACATTTATACACTCTAAAACGGCCATTCCCAAACTGTGGTTCGCGGACCACTAGTGGTCCATGAGGGAACTGCAGGTGGTCCGTGTAAAGGCAAAATTAAATATAAAAGAATATATATTTTTTTTTAAGAAAAATAATTTTTTTTAAAGAATTTGTTTTAAGAATCTGTTGTGCTGATGTGATGACCAGTTATAGTTTTAGTGCTAGTAAGCCTATTCAGACGTGCAGATTAATTCAGGACTTTGTGTAGACATATTTTATTATGAGTATTATGAGGTGGTCCGCAAAAATTCTTGATTACAAATAGTGGTCCACACACACAAAAAGTTTGAAAACCCCTGCTCTAAAAAACAAACGGTGCTATATGTGTATATAAATATTTATTTATGTTTTCTATATTATATATACGTTTTTAAAAAATATATATACATAAAAAATATCTGAAATGTATTCATGTATGTGTGTGTGTTTAAATATACACAATAATTACACACAGCACACACACATATATTATGCAAAAATTTTCTTCTATTTTGTATGCAATTAATCACGATTAACTTTGCCCAGCACTAATATCACCACCATCTTAACTTAATGGTAAACATCATTCATCTGCACTGATAAACTGATCTCCAACATGCACAAAATCACACAATAACACATCTGATGTTTCATATGAAGCAGATGTTTAGACCAGTGAGATTTTACTGTAAACACAAAAGGACTGATCAAATAACCTGCACTCATCACAGCCGTTTCACATGATCAAAAAAACTGCATTAGTGTGTAGATGAATAAATATGGTGTGATTTTGACTCATTGAGTACAGTAAATTTTTCAGTATCGCTTAAAGGTTTATTGTTTAGTATCCATCCTTTTGCTTCTCATGTAACGGCTAATACAGAATCTCAGGAATGCCGGACAGTTTGGAATTTCCTTAAGAGAGACACACACACACACACACACACACACACACACACACACGCACGCGCGCACACACACACACACTTGACCTGATGCATTATACAGATAGTAAAACCCTCTCTTTATTCAACCTACAATAGCAGGAAGAGCTAAAGAAAACAGTCGAGTCTCCTGGCAACATATTTCCAAATGTGTTGTGTGCGGTACGGTGCCTTTGGGTTACACACACATCATAACAAAGAGTGGGGAAAAAAGTCTGGATAACAGCGCCCGTGCAGGGCAGGGCCATGATGTCTGTCAATGAAACATTCCAAAACACAGACACACAGTCATAAACCTGAGCCCTGAGGAATTACAAACTGTCTCCACCACACGCACACACACACGAACGCACACACACAGACACACACACATGAGATGATGTTGATGGAGATCCATTTTGCTGCAGGTGATAATTACAGACTGAATCATAACACAATGAGTGTGTCTGTAAAGCCCTCCGGCTATATGATTTGATAAGAGAAGGTTGTTGTGTGTGTGCAGTACATTAGTCTGATAAAAGATTAAAGGTTTGTCAAAGCTATAGTATATAGCTCAACCAAAATGAAAATTATGTCATCTAACAGATCTGGGGCACCATTCACTTCCATAGTATAATTTCTTATTACAATTGAAGTCAATAGTGCCCCAGATCTACCATTTGTGTAAATTGAGTAAATGATGACAGAATGTTCATTTTTGGGTGATATATATATATATATATATATATATTTTATGATTTAATGACCTGTGAGCCGCATTTCTGAAAACAGAAAAAAAAATGCCCAAAAAGAACACTAATTGTACCTGCTGTGTTGATTGTATCTTAAAATGTTTACATCATTCGAATCACAAGAATCTTAGCTTTTCAAAGATACTGTATGTGATATGTTTAGCTTTTTGTTTTCAAGTTGTTGTACATCATGAAGTTTTCTGACATATAACACCGTACACTGGAACTTTATGGGGTTAAACAAATGAGCTTCATCTTTGGAGGTTTGCTGCACTCAAAAAATTATGCAATTGACAATAAAAAACAATACCTGAATTGTCTTTGTTGCTCCGTTTCTCAATTCCAGGGAGTGCCGCCTCCAAGTCCAGTTTGCCAAAGCGAAGTGCATAACCATTCATAAGTTTCTTGGGAAGACCACTGCTGGATCCACCAGAAGAGGAGCGTGCCCGATGACCTTTAACCTGCACACCTTTGTTAGTACGTTCAAGAGATTTCGAGCGTCTCTCCCCTGGACTGAGCGCTGGATTATGAGGGGTGCTTTGCGTTTGGATAGGAGAACAGGTGCGAGATTCATCACCACCCAACCATCCACGGGCACAGATTCTCCGCGGGATCTGCTCCTTTTGAACGGAGCGACTGTCCGACTGTCGTTGCTCCCTCGAGTCCGCGGTCTCCGTCCCTTCTTCCAGAATGGACTCGGAGCTAGATCCAAGGTTCATGGGATTCTGCAGTGCCTCCATATATGATTTACGGAAGAGCCGGCGTGCCTCGAAGGCCGCAGAGTCTCTGCGGTGGTGTTTCCGTAAGCCCGGATTACTTAGGTCTGTGCCGAACGAGAGCGTTTTGTGAACGCTCCCGCTTTTAATGCATCCCTGTTCCGGGCCGCTCACGGTAGGCGTCTGTGGAAGCGAGTAAGTCTGGTGTAAAGAGGCGTCTGGGGAGCGAATAAAGTCGATGCCCATATCCGTCAGGCTACGGCTGAGAACGGGTGCGGACGCGGTGGACTCGGCCCCCTGCGAGTGCAAAGACTCTCGAGAGCTGCGACGGCTGTCAAGGGTTCCGGTCGAGCCGTGAGTACTGCAGGTGCTGAGCTGACCACGCAGGGTCACGGCGGCGCGAGCCTGCATGATGGCGTCTGCGGTGCTGGTCACGAACAAAGGGTTGACCACGTTCTTCCAGGGCGTACGGTAGACCGTGCCGCCGGTACTGAGGAGGCAGTTCTGAAGAGGGTGCAGGTTACGATCGCGCGTTACATTCTGTACGAAGTCAGGCGTGAACACGTTCCCGTACATGCTCTCGGGGACAGGGATCTCCGTGATGGCTTGCCCGCTGCCAGACAGGCATTTTACGACCAGTTTGGCAGACTTGCGGCCTAAAGGAACGACCTGCAGGTAGAAATCTCCCTGTCGCAGGCGAACTTTATGCAAGGGTGCGAGCTGCAGGATCACCTTCTCATGTAAACACAGCGGCCATCCCTCGTGATACAGCAACAGACCTTTAAATCGCAGCTGAGAAGGAAAAAGAAAAAAGCATGAGATAAACACTGCATTCCTTACAGATATCATCAAAATCCAACATCTTGTAACAGATCTTCAGCCAAAGAAATGCAAGAAATAAAGTTTATTTATCTACTAGAAGACACTTTTTTGCGATTTAACAGTTGTTAAACCTACACTATTGCTAGATAATCAGCATCTGGCTGGCAAGATAAAGTTAAAAGGTTTAAACCCAGCACATATTCTTCTTGTGTATAAGCAAGCATCTGCTCGAGTAAATAAATAAAGAGATGTATCTGATGAAACTCACACAGGCCTCTTGTTTAATTATGTGCAGGATTCTCTTGGCAGGTAAGAGAAAGTCAATGAAACATCGAAGTCCATCACCGCGGTATTGTCTCTCTACAACACTGAAGAGCTGCCAGAGGATGGTGGCTGCGGTGACACTTAACGGAGGATAAAGAGCAGACACGATGCTCTGAATGCAGTTATCCAATGACTCCGAATCCTGAAAAACATATCATTAAAGACATTACTAAAATAGTCCACATGACTAAAGTGATTCAACATTCATTTTATGAAGTGACAAGAATACTTTTGTGCTCGTGAAGTCAGACGCGTATTCACGAAAGCAGTAGATGCATGCACCAGCTTCAAGTGGCAGACATAGATATATACACATACATAGATGCCTCATTTCAGATTGTTTCGGAATAGTGAAAATATTTGGATAAAAGCGTCTACTTAATGCCTAAATGTAATTTGATCATTTTTATAGATGCGAGCCGTTAATGGGGCATCTATCTATTTATATCTATGGCTGTTGTTTTGTTATGCTTTTGTGAATACATGTCAGAGACTGACTTCATGAGAACAGAAATGACTATTTTAATGGCTGAACGTGATTTCACAAAGTAGGATGTGATCCTGGATCAACATTTTCATTAACCAATGTGTATGTTAGATTTAGGTTTAGGATTGGGTTAGGGGCTTTTAAAAAATCCCCTCAAACTATTATTTCACACTAATTTGAGGGTTTAAAAATGGTTAGGGTTTGAGTTGAGGGTAAGTTGGGGTATCTTTGATTAAAACGTTCTTACTTATTGAAATCACGGCGACAACCTTTCTCTGACTTTGAAAGTTGTAAATTGCATTGCTGATATGGAGGCTCAGAAAGCTTTCAGATTTGATTGAATATATAGTATCTTAATTTATGTTCTGAAGATGAGCGAAGGTCTTACGGGTGTGGAACGACATGAAGATGAGTAATTAATGACAAACATTCAATTCTGGGGTAAACTAACCCTTTACCCTTAGCTTTTCACGGCAGCATGTTATTGGTTTGGTTGGTGAGACTGTTTGGGTTTGAGTTCGTGACCCTTGATGGTCATCATGAGTTCAATTCCAACAGTTCATCACACACACAAAATCAGGAAGTTACAGGAGTGATGAAACAGGAAACAGCTGTCAATGTAACGTCAGTGACTACACAACAATAACACACCGCTGTTATCCTGTTCATAATCCATCAGTGTGTGAAGAACCAAACTTTCCTACAGGATGTGTTTACACTCAATGAGGTCATTAACTTTAATCATCATCACCTTGGAAATCACCTTTATCCCCCAACTCTCTGAATGAACCATGTTTTCATTCATTCATTCTGAAATATTAATTACACAAGATATTTGTGACTTAAGCTGAATCAGACCTTATGGCCTGGAAAACCCCAGAAGATCTCACATTGAATTTCACTTGTTATCACGCTCTGTTGGCTCTGTATTGTCCTCATGCCACGAAGCTCCACAGGGCAGCCATTGTTTTCTCTTAACCACAGGAACTCTTTACTGACGCTCTAGAGAAACTCAATAATCCTCCCACACCAGACCTCCAGAAATATCACCCAAACTACAGGAAAGAGAAGAGTCACAACTTCTCACTGGAGGAAAAGCTTACAATGGAAGGAAAGGCAACGTGACTTCTAACCTCAAGGAAACGTCTTTAGACTATCGTGGCCCACAGTAAAGGGTTGGATTATGAATTTGGGCAATGCAGTCAGTATCTCTGAACTTGAGTTTGTCAGGAGTCTCTAAAATTTCAGGCCACGTAAAAAACAGAATGCCAAAACCTGGTGCGTACGGTGAGAGCCGACCACTAAAGTTCACAAGTATTTTCTTTCTGGAGAACTCACTGTGCAAATCAGGAAAAAAAGTGCACATCACAGATCGACCAACTATCTTAAAACATTTTAAAAAGAACACAAAGGGTTTTGTTATAATATATTTGTGCTATGTTAAAGTCTATGTTTTGTTTGTGAGATGATGATCTGTTTTTTTTTTGAAGGACATGCATTTAAGAGAAAAGCTTTTGTTGGAAAAAACCTTGGATCAGTGGGTCAGTGTTCCCTCATCCAAAGCTTTACTTAAAGTCCTCGTGAACAGAAAGTCAATATCGACTTGTAAAGTTTTTCAGAGTGAAATGAAATAACACACAAGGAAAATAATGGGAGTGGCTTGAGTTTTTCCACTGTGAATCGATTGGATATAGAAAAGTAGGCGTTTCATTCAGAAACAGACCTCAAAGCAGGCTGTCAGTTGGAGGGGGCGGAGTTAACAGATGCTCTGTCAATGTCATCTAGCTGACATCATCAGAGAATGATCGCATCATAAGTGAGTTTTGATTTTATGAAGTTTATGAGGGCACATGAGGGTTTTTTTAAAATTATGACTTACACAGATTAATATTTTATAATGAACACCACAATATTTTATTAAAAAATAAGAATGGTCAGTTTTGATTTCATGGCGACTTTAAAGTCAGAGAAGACTAAACTTACAGCTGGAACACTTCAGGAGGAGATAAGTGTTGCTTTGAAGATGAAAGATAAATAAAACTGGGCAAATTGAGAGGTACCCATGCATTTCCACAACCTTGACAAAGTTATTTCATCTGGCTGAAGGCAATAAAAGAGTTTTGAAATAGCAGCAATGACTCGTGTGTGTGTGGTATCTGATGAAGGACCAGAACAAACCACCCTCATTCATGATGTTTATAGAGGTGCTGGATAAATCCTGAGCCCATAATTATATTCCAGGTGTCACGCTGAAACCCTCGGCTTTATATAAAACAGACATACAGACAGACACATCTGTTACAGAAATATCGTCAGAAACTGCAGAAAATTAATGCACACGTCTCTTTAGGTGGTATCAAACTATTACAGCTTGTTTAAATCCATTTTCCTTTAACTATTAAACTTTAACGTGCAATAAAAGTCTTTTTAAGAAAAGTCTCCCTACTGGGTGGCCATACAGTGTTTCCAATAGTTACGGGCAGCTATTTCAGTCATATGAGACCTGACAACTTGAATGAGGAAGAGATCTCGAAAATCTCTCACTGAGGTCACAAACAATAAAACAACTTCTTTATAAACCAACAATAAAATCTGACATCAACTGTACCATAACCATTTAGTTTTAGTGTTTTATTGCACAGATTGTGATAAAGAAAACCGGGCAAGTGAAGACTGAAAATCATTGGAAGGATCTAGAATAAAAAAACATTAATTATTGAACAACATCTTTATTGTTTAGGCTCATATCTCATATCTCGTTAGTTGATGTCAAAAAACAACATAAATTAATCTGTTATGGTTTATAAGCCTATCACTATGCTGAGTAAAAGTGAAACAAAATCAGTTCATTATCATGAAACTTCATTAAGCAATCTGTAAAACAGCAACACATACACAGCAGACAATGAGAAACATACAGAGATTCACTAAACAAACTTAATGTGAACTCATGACTCTCTGATCCTATATGAGACTAAACTGGGACTCTTTCTCTCTCTCTCAATTTAATTTCTCTCGTTTTATACATAAAACAAGAAACATACAATAACACAATCTCTCTCTCTCTCTCTCTCTCTCTCAGGTCAGGGAGACAAAAGCGGACCCATCAGGTCTCTATTGAAGCATGAAGGCACCAGGGGAGGGTAACAGGAGAAGACCTGAGCCGCTGATGGGCCAAACAAAGAGCACCAGGTTACTGAATCCCGACCCATATGCAGGTGTCAGCACAGGTTTAACTTCTGTCTACAGCTGCTCGCTGACAAACACACAATTATACACAGAAAGAAGAACAATGAGTCAACAGCTGGAGTCTGATGTCTTGAAGATCAGACTCTCAGACATATCTTCTTTTATTTGACAACACTACGATTATTTGAAACACGTGATGTGGGTCACGTCTGCTGAAGGTTAAGATCAAAATTTGTGGCTCATGGTGTCAGAAACACATCATAAACAAGATGACAGAGAATGCATGTTAATAATCTGTTAAATTGCTCTCTGATATCTACACAGAAGGTTGAGTCAGTTTTATATGTCTATTTACAACCCTAGGATAGCCTTTAAAATGAAATGGACTATTATTCACTTATTTGAAAGGGTCATGAATAATAATGTTGAGCTCTGCTCTGATTGGCTGTTTCTCCTTCAGTATCTCTGTGTGTGCGTAAATAGATCTTATGTTTGAGTCTGTATCAGATTTTGTGATTATAAATGTAATTTAAGGCACTTATATAAATTATTCATATGAATGTTTGAGGTTTATAATGTTAAATCCAGGTGTTCTGATGATCTGAGAACAAGCAGCTGTCCAACAGCTTAATATCTACAGATGGAACGTTCATTGACTCACACAGGTGCTCTCAAACAGGTTGTCTAGTCAATCTCTGAGCAGTCACATCATAATGACACAACAACACCACAAGCAGAAGAGAAACAAATCTTTTGTCAGCTTTTCAAGTTTTCAGAGTAAAACCTGCTGTGACACAACTTAAACACGTTCTCATTTAAGGATGAATTTTACACGCCACTCCTGTATCTTTAAAAAGCAAAAGCTGAATCCTAATGTGACTTATTAAGAAACAAGTTAAACTAAATGCTTTCGTATCAGCTTCGGAAAAGGATTTATATCACAAACAGCTTTGAAACACAGGTCTCAGTGCAGATGGGAAGCCTTACACTGCAAAAATAACTTTCTTACTTAGTATTTTTGTCTTGTTTTCAGTACAAATATCTAAAAATTCTTAAGATGTATTTTCTTGATGAACAAAATGACCTAAGAAAATAAGTTTAGTTTTTAGACAAAAAACACACAGTTTAAGTCCATTTGTGCTTAAAGGGATAGTTCACCCAAAAATGAAAATTCTGTCATCATTTTCTCATCCTCATGTTGTTATAAATCTGTACAAGTTTTTTTCTGATGAACACAAAAGAAGATATTTTGAGCACACAGCTGATTGCAACCATTGACTTCCATAGTAGGAAAAGCAAATACGATGGAATTCAATGTTTGTCATCATCTGTGTGCTTACCATCATTTATCAAAATATCTTCATCATCATTTATCACAATACTTCCATAATATTTGTTTGTCAATCAGCAGTGTGCTTATAATCATATCTTCTTTTGTGGTCATCAGAACATTTTTGGGTGAACTATCCCTTTAAAACAAGCAAAAAAATCTGCCAATAAGAAAGTGTTTAAGAAAAAAGTTTAAGATTTTTTTTCTTACCACATTTGGCAGATTTTTATGTTTTTGTCTAAAAAAAAGATGTATCTTCTTTAGGATTCTTCTTAGGATTTTTAGATATTTGTACTGAAAACAAGACAAAAATACTAGGTACAATAGTATTTTTCTATTTTATTTTTTGCAATGTACACTAACAAAAAAGGGCCAAAAAATACCATAGTATCCTAAATGGACCCTGAAGCACTAAATAAATACACAATGGTAATAGTAATCATGATGCTATGTAACAAAATCTACCACAGTACTAACAACAGTGCTTTTGCATTAGGAACAAAACTACAGCAAAACCAGATAGAAAAAACCTTTCTGGAAGACTGTCCTAGTATTGACAAGTTTTCCAGACTGATGATAACACCACATAATCTCTATGACTTTACACAAGATCTTAACTTATTCTAAATAAAACAACAAACACTTCAATAATATTCCGTAACGATAAACATGTTGTCAAATAGAAAGCAGATCTTACCTTAATACACAGATAATTATCACAACTCTGTGACTTTGCTCTGGAGTGCATAGTGCTCAAAGATCAAAACTCATAAATAAATAAATAAATAAAGTTGAGTTAATAGATCCAGTGTATGTCCAGACATAATCCAGGGCGTCTCAGATCTGCTGTGTCCATGATCACTTCAGTCAGTCAGTCAGTCAGACACAGAGACAGTGAGACAGGTTACAGCCCGCCTCTCTCGGCTGGATAATGCACACTGATGCAATTTCCTTTAGTACGGCATAACAACTCCCCCCCGTCACCACTACAGCCCTGCAGGGAACAAACCTTTACTGCCCCCAAATCTACCCCCCAATACTCGCTCTTTGTCCTGACTAAACAAATGCACTAGAGTTTCAGCTTATGCTGTCGCTTTGTCAAAGAAGGAGGGAAACCAAAAGAAGACATCAGCGTGCTATTGGTGCTTCAGGTCTGTGAGCTACAATTGAATCTTGTCAAAGATTACAAAATACGCTATAGACATTTGCAGGTATAGCTACATGTCAATAAAAAAATTTAATAATGCATAAACAACCTTAAATTTAACATTTGCTTGTTGCACGATGCCAAATGATCAAACTGAACTGTGGGAAAATTTCCCAGAGAAATGTTTTATTGAAGCCCAGGTTCAAATGGATCTCCTTAAAGATCCTTGGGAAATAAAAAGACACAAATGAGAGATAAAGCACAACAAAATAATAAAGAACTTCAACGTGAGATCTCTTTAAAACTCCAGAGAAGTGAAAGATTACTGGGGTGAGTTTCTCTTGTTTTTGTCTTGGAGAAATCATTAAAATATTAAAGAGGTCTTTTTTCTTTCCTAAGGGGTTTCTGTAAACCTGACACTGGATTAACAGAATATACGACGACTCAAACACAAGCGAAAAGGTTTCTGAACAGCCTTAAATGTAAATCTGTAAGATTTGCATGTTCGACTTTCTGAAGCCGCACACCTGCGCTGGCCAAAGTGAACACATGAACATGTTAGCACGCTTCTGTGGAATGTGTGAAGCTCCAGACATGTCGGAGTCCTTCATTACCACACAGATGATCTTTTTAACCTAAACATCAAAACTGTCACGACAGAAATTCAACTGAGAACTTATTACTGTGTGTAATAATTGTATATATAAATACACACACATTAATGTATATATTTAGGAAATACTTATATAGTATAGTATACTTAATATATAAAACAAATTCTGAAAATTATACATGCATATGTGTGTGTATTTACATAATTATTACACACAATAAACACATATATGATGTTAACAAAACTTTTATTCTGCAAACTAGTAGTTGCCATTAGTTGTTCTGCAGTTATTATTTACTCATATTGATGACCCTGAGGGAATACATTTTACATGAGGGTAACATTACCTCTACTTTATATCAAAGCCATACAGTATAACTTTACTCGGTGAAATATAAGTTCTTGTCCGTCATCATCATGCACAGTCAGATGAGTTTAACAGAAGATTATCTGACACATTTCTATTTAATTCACAAATGAACTTTTGTTAAACACTGTCTGAAGACTTAAGATGTTCCTCTCAAATGTGTTAAGAACACACACAGGTCTGAAAGGGACTAAGTAATAACACACAATGTTAATTTTTGGGGTCATTTAAGTAATGAGATGACATTATATGAATACAGAAACAGAAAATGACTCTGCTGTCTGCTGGAGGTATTAAAGGTTTTAATCAATAAACACTAAATACAATCTGTTTGCTTTCAGCAACAAGAAAGCTTGAGATTATATTTACCGCATTTCTATCTCTTCTATCTTTTTAGATTAAAAACATTTTCTCTCAAGAGGTATTGTATTCAGATTATTGAACTTGTATCTTGGCATAAACACCTTTTGTATTACTGCCTCCCTATGACACATCACTTTAATGTTTCCTAATCTTTATAAGTCGCTTTGGATAAAAGTGTCTGCTAATGTAATGTAAACATCTCATTGGTTCACCACTAGGGGGCTGTTTCTCTCTCTGCTGAACATCTGATGATCTCTTTAAGACCTGATTCACTAAATCATCAAAGATTTACATCACATGAATTTGATCAGTTGCTATGCAGCCATTATTGTTCTGCTTATATGCTTAATTTCTTCCATAAACTGACAGATGAGGTAACCAGCTGCTGTACTAACCAGTTATTAACCACACACACCCACTACACCTGTGTCTTATCCAGCATCTGCTGTCTTAATAATCTCCTCTCATCCTATATATTACACAATACACAACACAACACAATACATACTAGAGATGAACATTTTACATCACGGTTATAGTCACCAAAATCACCACGATTATCAATATTCTCATAGTTTTGTAAAATAATTTCTAGAAATGTAAAGAAGTACTGATGCAAATCAAATTAAAAATTGATTTGACATGTAAGTGCACTTTTGTTCACATAAACATCAAATAAATAACATTAACATGAATCATGGCACATTTGGGGTTGTGAGATAAATGTTTATGTAGTTAAAACACAAATAAGTAGATAGGGTTTTCATATAAACCCAGGACAAATCATCAAGCCATCTTTCTGCGTATGTTGTGAGAAATCAGGTGAACTTTATGACCCAGAAGTAAAGCTGCACAACACCTGTGCTCACAACAATCACTGAAGAAACAAACAACTCATCAGATCACATCATTTAATGGACAATGAAGAGAAAAGATGGATCTGTCTAAAGAAACATTAAGTATACATGTGTCAGTACAACTAGATTTCACTAATGTGAACATTTTGGGGATTTAAATTCAGTCAGTAAAACACTGTTATCACAAACACGAGTGAATAGACGTGAATGAATGTGTTTTGTCTCACGTTATTGCTTAAATGTTTTGATGCTGGACAGGAGTTTTCAAACTGTGACATTTTTTTTATCGCGGTTAAACATTAAACCGGTAATTGATACATCTCTAATACATACCGTTATATAATATATACATTTTGGTTGATTTGGTTTGTGGCATTTAAATCTCATAGTTGTCTATACTGTGAAGCCAATGAACAAAGAAATGAACACAATAGTTATGGCAGATCAGACCAAAACACAATAGTGCAGCATTTTGGTGACAAATATTTATGGCTGGTGGTCACTGGTCACTGAAGAATACGTGGGGGACACGGGGGGGACATGTCCCCCACACTTTTTAAATGCACTCATAAACACTTTCTGTTAAAGGCAAATTAAAGCAATTTTGAACTAGGAATGTTAAAAATCGATCTTCGATTAATTGTTGATAAGAATTAAATCGAAAAAACTTAAAGATTGTCAAAAAAGCAAGTGTATGCGGCGCCTGCGCAAAGCACATACACAGCGTGTGAAAAAAATAAACAAGCGTGCAGAAGTTAAACTAGCCATGATCACAAACGATGCTCGATGACAAACACACACCTGGGCTTTTTAACCTCATTCGTGACCAGGCTGGATGCTAACGAAATGGCATTCGCAGTGGATCTGAGGAGGTCCGATGCCAAAAATCTAAACACAGTTAGGATACTGAAAGCAAAGACCCTCTTCGGGGAAGCCTGCAAGATTAGAATAGCAACGCTGCTAACGGTGCTATACACAGGGAAGGAGATCAGAAGCCGTTTTTAATGAACAGATTAAAATGTAATCTTAAATTCTGTCAAGAAACTAAAATGTAAACTGTAACTGACTGTCGTTCAACAGGTTTTTTAATGGAAGGTTGAAATCTTCATAATATAAGCATCTTTGCTGAAAGTACGCCGCAGCTGAGGTGACAACGGGATAAGTGCCCTTCGTTTGCTTTTTGGATATAACTGCAACAAGCGGTGTATCAATGACTCGGAAAGCGAGGTGAAAAACTAGAAAAATAACACTTGATGATAATTAAACTTTTATTTTGTCATGGGCGCACGGACTTTCATCCGACTGTGCGGGGTGCACGTTATGAGGCGGAGTTATACTGTGTTTATTAGTCATTATATTTCATTACGAGATTAAATTGATGATTTTTATAAAAATACCAACTACATTCACTCAATTTACAATCCCACTAGCATGTTATTTAGACAAAATAAAATCTTTTAATTCGCTTGAGGAAGCTTGCATTTTTACGCTCACTTTTATGTCATTGGCTAAATGCCACTGCTGTAAAGGCTTATTGCACTATTACTGTTAACGATTATTCGATTGATTGATCGTTAATTTAAACGATCATCGAATATGGGAAATTGCATAATTGACATCCCTAATTTGAACTGTTCACTTAATCTCATTTTGTTTATTTGTAATGTTAATCACACGGACAAAGAAAAAAACATTTATTTGTCTATAGATGCATGCTATTTATACACACTTCATGGGAAAGGGTTGAAATATATATATACATATTTTTTTTCAATGGACACCCCTGTCCCGCCCACCTTTAAGATGCTGGCTACGCCCCTGAACAAATCTCTCAAAAGTAACTCACAGACCACTAACATCTCTTGTGTAAGTATTATTATAGTCTATAACTCAGGTTGGTTGATTATACATGTTCCTATAATCTACACTCTAAAAATGATGGGTTGTTTTAAGCCATGGTTGGGTCAAATATGGACCAACCCAACCACTGGGTTATAAATAAACCTATGCAGGGTTGTTGTAAGCATTGGTTAGAGTCTTCAAATCACACATGGAGACATGAAGCTGCTCCGTTCAACCCAATTCAGAACTCCATCATGAAAGAAGTATAGTTTAGATTCACTAAACATAAAGAATTTTGTACCCAAGGTGGGAATTTGCAAGCAAGATGTTTGTGAACTGTAATGTTCCCACTTTCCAAGCATTGATTGGGAATTTTATGTTTAAATTTATATGTAAGCATACTCAGTCTAGGATAAGATACTCATCCAGTCTTTTGTCAGACATTTGTATGTTTTCAACCAGTGAGCACACATTTGTGCCATGTGTAATGGACGTTTGTATATTGTGTGTGTTTTTTATATTTGGACGTTCGCGTCTGTCAATAAAGATAATAATAAACCTGCTGAAGTCTTAATTCAGCTCATTAACTGTGTTGTCATAAATCTTTCATCATAATTAACATTCATTTATTCCCACCTGAACAGAAATGACAAAGAAAAAGCACAGTGGGAGGCACTGACCATCTACAGGAGTGATGTCATTTCCTGTTTTTCTGCTGAAAATACTTCTAGAAACTCTATTATGCGAGATGCTAAGAGTCAGATTAGACCCTCCCGTGTGACAGCAGTCATCTGATAACACCGCAAACACACATCAGTCTGATAACAGACATTTTCCCATAATCATAACTCATGTGTGAGACAGATATTACATCCCACACCAACCATGAACCACCCTGACCCGTAACTTAAACATCAGACTTTACATCTGAGCAAATCTCTCACGGGCAGGAGAAATATAAATCTGTGCTCCAAAATAAATGAGATTTGGAAACAATCACTGTAATCTTTCCAGAAACATCTTATCATGTCCAACAATATCAACTTGCGCTGAGTTTAACAAAATTAAGAGCTCAGATGCAAAAGCCACTAAACCCCACCTCCAACTATATTGACAGAAAGCTCTCAAAATGCATTATATTTAAATCTAATGCCTTTGCTTCAAATCTATTTAATCCCAGCCTCACGCCATTCAGAAATATGATTTTGTTATCAGAATCCGCTAAACTTGTCCTGTAAGTGCACCAAAGATGAATTTGATGAAAGACAACATGCAAAACGACCAATTAGTTTTACTTTGATCATTTGCAATGTTTCTAGTGTTTTTGTTTTTGTGGAAGTTGTCACAAAAGCTTGCAAGCACTTAGAGGGTTTTGCAGGCAAATGTGTAAAATAGCAAATGAAATGACTAATGTGAACATATTTGTGAAAATAAAGCATTATCTAATAACCTTTAAATTGGCATTAAAGTGAAATTATTGATCCTAAACATAAAAATTCTGATAAATAAAATTTTTACAAGAAAACATGTCAGATGCACTTAAAGGTTTTTGCATCTGAACTGAAGAGAGAGCGAGAAGGTCTGAGAGATTCAGTGTGAGTTGACGTATGGTTTGTAAAGGTCAGGTTAACATCAGTGTTTGTTAAATAGGGGAAACCCAGCTGTGTCTGTCCTCCACACATGCTCACCCAACTGTGGAATGTGACACCCTGTTCTCAGGTCAGTTAACACTGCGGGGCCACCCGTACTTTACTGTGGTCTTCCTCCAGTGACCCTGACTGATCATAATGGCCAAAAACCTTCTCATCATAGGATTATATTATAGTATAAATATCTCTACTGTCAATCATCTTCATGCAGAGAAACTTTTCATCCAATAAGAATGAAATCTCTAAACTAAGTCTTCTGGCTTCTTATAGAAAGACTCACAAGTCTTCTTCACTATTGCATCTCATGACAAATATTAAAATTTGTCAAGGTACCAAAGTCTGCCAACAAAACCAGAGAACATTTTTCATTAAATCCTTTCAAAGCAAATAATCTGAGCTGTGCTATTTAGATTTACTGTATAGCTCCTATGGATGTCACCAACTATATACTTACTACTCCTCCTAAGGATTTTTCAGCAATTTTTAGACAAAGTTGACACTTAAACTAAATGATCAAGGACTTCATTAAGCTTTCAGAGGTAAGAAATCATCATCATCAATATGATTTTTCCTGAGAGCAGCTGATCAGAACATCACAGCACAAACACATCATGAATAAAGCAGCAGGTCATTCTCACATCTCACACACCTTCACACCTTCATCTTATCAGCATTATACTGCCACTGTGTGAACATCCAGTCAGAAGTTTTAACAGATCTGATTCCATCAGCTATGATATTCATCCAAAAGTCAAGCACTGTGTCTACTTACAAAGTTGTGAATCTGTAAATCCAGAAGTCTGTGTTTGTATCTCAGAGCTGAGTAGATGCAAAGCCTTCAGCAGACATCCACAGAAAGAAAGAGACCTCAGCGTACTGACACCCGCACACAGCCTTCAGACAACACACACACGCGCGCACACGCACACACACACACACACACACACACACACACACACACACACACACACACACACACACACACACACACACACAGTCGGTCTGGGAATCAGATCTTGTCAGTTGTGGGAGGGCAGAAGTCTCATATCAGACTAACAGAGTCAGGGTCACACTGAGTGTGTATTGTGTATTTTGGGAACCAGGAGCTCAAGGATGAAGATACAGAAGCACCAAACCCTAGAAGTTACATACAGAAAACACACACAGACACACACAGACACACACACACACACACACACACACACACACAGTATGTCCTTCTTTGGGAACTAGTTGACCTGCCCGTCAGTCAGTGTTTTAACCACACAAGATAATGAGAGAGAGAAGAGAGTTTATATTTAACTGCACATTCAACGTGGACAACATTCACATCAAACTCTGCTCGCAATCATCCAGTAAAGAGAAAAATCATCAAAACTCTCTCACATCTACATCAGAATTACAACAAAACATTTTCATTCATATACAGTAGAATCAACAGACGGAGGTCCAGGTCAGAGCGCGGAGAGGTCCGGGTCAGAACGCGGCCAGGTCTTGATCAGAGTTTGGCAAGGTCCAGGTCAGAGTGCGTCGCGGATGGGTCAGATGGCAGCAAGGTCCGAGTCAGAGCGCGCCATGGGTCCGGGTCAGACGGCATCGAGGTACATGTCAGACGGCGTTGAGGTACGGGTCAGAGTGCTGCGAGGTCCGGGTCAGAGCGCACCATGGGTCCGGGTCAGACGGCATCGAGGTACGGGTCAGACGGCAGTGAGGTCTGGGTCAGACAGTAGCCTTTCTATGTGACAGTAATATTTCTATGGTCTGCCTGAATTACATTCAGTTGTTATTGCACACAGTATATTTTACTTCAGAGTAATTTAACCCCATGAGTTCCACCTGTTCTTCACCACTCCTGCTGTGTGTGTGTGTGTGTGTGTGTGTGTGTGTGTGTGTGTGTGTGTGTGTGTGTGTGTGTGTGTGTGTGTGTGTGTGTGTGTGTGTGTGTGTGTGTGTGTGTGTGTGTGCGTGCGTGCGTGCGTGCGTGCGTGTGTGTAGGCACATGTGAACACAGACACTGCTGTCTTCTCTGTACTGTAGACACAGGTGCTCAGACAGCCAGGAGCTTTATGTTACACAAACAAACACACATGATATCAGCTGAGGTCTTACTCTGGGAATGTGATACAAGACACTGAGCAAATGGTGAGAGAAACCTCAGACACAGAGTTTATTCATCTGAACGTTAAGATTTAAGATCAGTACACATAGTCTACCATCACAAAACCAGAATGCCAAAGCAACCAAACAACCGTGTTGCCAAAAAGGACACCAGAATCTGAAGACTTCAATCGCTCTGCTGTTTTTCTCACTTTGGATAAAAGTGTTTGTCTTCTCTAAGTGATTATTCTTGCACAAATGTAGATAATAATATATTAACAATCAACCTGCTTGTGACCGACCACAACAACCAACTGTACACACACACATGCAAGCAATAAAATAAAAGAAACATTTAATACTATTCTCACTGAAACAACTACTGTATAATCCTCACACCAAAGCTTAAGCAAACATCTTGAAATGAATGCCAGTTTAAACTCAGAAAACCAAATACTGAATATTTTGCAATGTGCATAAAATCACTTTAAAATTCACAGATCCAGGCAGAAAACTATAGCTAGAAATCCAACGGCTTACCTTCACCTCATCTGTCTTTTGACTTCACAACTTCATTCCCGTCAGATGAAGACAGCTGCCGACTCCGAGCACAAGCCCGACGCGTTTAGTCAGTCTGGAGAGAGAATACAAACCCTAAATTAGTCTGAGATCCCACAGGTCTATGAGAGATCTTCAGTGAGGTGTGACACAACTTTCATCATTTACACACAGAGTCTGAAAGTCAAGTGTAAGTATGATGAAAATAAAGTTTTTAACCGTACTGATATCTCAGATTTAGTGCTTTAAATACCAATGCAAAGTCTCTGTTTAAGTTTTCAAATTTTTTTTCTAATTATTTTCCATAGTTAGATAAGTGCAGCTTTCAGATTGTCACATCCGTTACAGAGAAATGTCTCATCTATAACATTATATTTTCCTCATAAATGCTCACATGAAAGTTTAAATAAATGAATAATATTTGTTTATACTTTAAAGAGCCGTCCCTTCTACATTTGTGGTTATTATTGCTTCTGGTTTGTGCATATTAATATGTCCTGAAAACTTGAATATAGACTGATATTCTCCTGATGTCTGGACTCTATCATTAGGGGCTTAGGAAAATATAAACAGATGGCTCAATATATTGGTAATAAATGCATTCTCTGAGAAATTATAGTTTAATATTTGACTGAAATGTGAAAGATAAACGTCAGACACGAAAGTAAGCGCAAAGTAATGCATAAAAGTCTCCGCTCGACTAAAGCAGTTGGCAGAGAAAATGTTAAAATAGAAGCTCATGTTACATTTACAGGTTCTGCAGACACGAGAAGAGATACAACAGTACAGCTTAAGACAGATATGACGTTGGCTTTTTGAACGACTATTGTGTACTGTGACGTCACTGCCTGCGAGTCTTCAAGTCCCATGTAAACGCAGTTGTCTGCATAGCCGGCTTATTGATTTGCATGTAAACGCATGAAAACAGTTTTCTGTAATAAGCAGATTTTTGATAGTTATCCGCTTATTCTGTGCATGTAAACGCACTCATTGACACTCGTTAGTGTTCACTGTCTGTGTATCACAGCAGACATCTGACTGAGTTCAGCTAAAGCCCGACACACACCAAAAGATAATCGGGCTGAATTTGGGACAATTTCCCCCCTTACAACAAAGCATGTTGGAGCTGCTTCAATTGCAAATCAAAAATATTCAATATATTGAATATTTCACGGTCATAAATCCTGTTGTGTGAGGGGAACCTCGAGGACAAACACACATGCACGCTGAAGATTGTCACATGAAACGAAACGATAACCAATCAGAAAGTAAGCTGATGAAAGACGAAACCATAATAACTGCAGTTACAGTAGCACATTCCAAAGTGAGATGGACATCAGAGATGTAAAAAGCAGTGCATAGTAATAATGACATTTCTTTACGTCTGTCGTGTTTACTGTGAAGTCACGTTTGACCACAAGAGACATTGTGAGATTTCCGAGAGATTTCCTGTGTTCTCCGTCCAGACATGCATTGTTTGTGAAGGAAGTTTGAAGATGTGTGGTGTGCTGTGATGACCACATAGCAGCAACACACTAGGAACAAAACTGGTAAATTTATTTATTTTTATGTTTGTGATCTCTCACATTTTGAAAATCTTTTGGTGTGGCCCTAGCTTTAGACGTGGTTCATCCATCACTCGTTCCATTGAAACCCCTACAGAGAGCTCGTACCTGCAGCTTGAGCCCGGATAAGAGCAGATGTCAACTCATAATATAACACAGATTACAGGAAACACCCCACAAACACCTGCAGGTGTGCATTCCACCAAACCTTAGACAAAACCCCTTATATCTGTCAAATCTGTCTGCTTCAGGGGCGTCGCTAGACCCCTTTTACTGGGGCACGTGCCCCAGTGTAAATCTTTTGTGCCCCTGTGTAAATCTCAAGTTTACATTTTAGCAGTTAACTAGTTTATTCCTTTACAAAGACAATCGCGGCAAAACGGATCTATATGCAATGTAGTTACCCAATTCACGTTTGAAAAAGCGACGCAACAGTCGCACTGACGCGTGCACGCCTCAATTCATGTCCGCGTCCGCGCACGGACATGAATGGGTGCGCGGACACGGACATGAATTGAGGCGTGCACGCGACTGTTTTGCCGTGCGCAGCCGCATACAAAGTACACGCGATTGAGTTGGTTTATGAAAACATGGCGAGACTAAAGTAAGTTTCTAAATAATAATGAAAATCTCATTGACGCATGTGATGGACATCAGAAATGTTTTGTGCAAAGCAGGAAAAGGGAAGGAAAAATGAGAGATGATGAATTTAAGGGAGTAAAGACACATAACATCCTAGCCTGTCAGGGCTTAAAGATTAGAGGGAACATTTCAGGAAAACCTCTGTCAATAGCCTAGTCTATAAAATTGCATTGTTCACATACAAAAACTGTGTTATACTGTTCTGTATTTTCAGATATGAAATTAATATTTAGTTCACTAGCTCTAGGTCATTACATAATCAGTTAGCAGTAACTAAGATAGATTTTTTAGTAGTCATAAAATGAAAATATTCTTAAAAATAAAAAAAGAAGTTATTAATCATTGTTATGTAAAATGCAAATGTGCATAACATTTTTTTCTCTCCAGCCATTATTTCCAAACATTTTATGCCTTAAGACATGTTAATTATGTTGTATATATGTATATATGAAGATGATACTTAAATATTTTTAAATAAATGTTTGTCTTTCCCAGTACTTGTTGCAATGTTGGAATAGTGGGTTAAGCAAAGGAAATTGTATCTTGCACACCGCAGGCTTTCAAGAAAAAGTAAAAAAATGGGGGGCCTGTGCCCCAGTAGAGCTTTATGTCTAGCAACGCCCCTGGTCTGCTTCCTACAGCCTGAGAAGAAAATACAAAGTACAAATCTGATGCTATAGATTATTAATGCATGCAAAACTGAAATGATTGTCATTATCTTCTCACCCTTGTGATATTGTTATATTTCATCTCTGAACAAAACACTTTAAACACATCTGTCCAATACAAAAGCAACACGAATGCAGCAGCCCATCTGACATCCACATCTTCTGAAGTCTTATGATTTTAGTTTGATGACATCAAGTAGCTCTTATATCTCATCATAATTAATAAACGTATTTAAACGTATTTGGACTGTTTGGGATTCATTGAAAGAGTAACAGCAAGGTTTTGGGTGAAATACAGGTTTAATACCTCTACGAGTCCCCCTGATGACCCCACAGGTGTGATATATGCAGCGTTCACTTCAGGTGTGTCACGTTCAAAGACTACGATTAAGAAGAGAAGGAAGAGCAACTAATAGCAGGTCTGTATCACACACCTGGACTTACAAGTCTTTCATCTATAAAAGGAAAGGCTAAAAATTACAAGCCAATGGATGAAGAATTTATGAAGGACAAACATTCAAACGTTCAGTGTAAGTGAGTCAGACAGACTTTTCAATGTCGGCGTAAAAACAATGTAAAAGATCTTGGGTGTGGGAAAATTTGGGGAAACTGATAACAAGATAAATACATTTTAACGTTTTCAAAAGCATGTAAGTGTCAGGAAGGAATTGTTGTCCTGATGTTTATGTGCTTTAGGTGGTTAGCAGGGCATTGTTGTTAAAATGATTTGATATAATCTGACCTAAACTCGATGACAATATGTTTTTATAAAATATAGTTTACAATTTACTCCATCTGCCTGGAGAAAGATTTGAATGAAAAAAAAAAGGAAAATGATTTAAAATAAAAACGGAACTTTATTATATAACAGTAACAGTATATTCATATATTGCTAACTTTAAAAATGGTTGCACATTTTGCAATTTGTTCTGCTAAACTCAGTTGTGAAATATTCTTTATGAATCTGTAGATTTGTGAAAGTTGAGACATAATTGAGCGTGTTTTTTTCTCTGTGTGGTTTCCAGTAAAGCTTCAGGAATGATTGTGAGACATGAGACCACACGTTCCCCTGAGTTTATCCTGCATTTAACATAAAGACATGAACGGTAAATGAACCTCCACAGAGAGAAGATTGAGCACGTGGGCGAGGTGCTTCCTGTTTTCTTTTGGGTTAATTATAATCATCTCTCAAGAGGACGACCCGTATCTCAAACCAAGTTCTTTAAGACAACATCACTATTAGGACAAAAACACAACGACCTCACAGAATGAAAATCCTGCCAATATTTACTCAACTTATTTCAAATCTGTATAAATGTCTTTGTTCTGTTGATTACAAATGATGATATTTTGAAGAATGTTTGCACACAAGCATATCTGGGGCACCATTTACTTCCATAGTAAGAAAAAATATTATTGAAGCGAATGGTGCCCCAGATCTGTTTGGTTATTAACATTTTCAATTATCTTTTTTTGTAAAAAAAAATCAAAAAATATTACAAAAAAGCCTTTATTTAGACATGGCTATATAACACTAAAAACATTAAATTGGGCAGCAACCGGTTTAATATTTTTTGAAATACGAAGAGTGCCTTGAATTCCTTTTTTTTCAGATTTTGTATACCCTATACCAAAGAGCACCTTCAATTTGTTTCTAAATAATTTCTTCAGCTATTTCTGAGCACTTTGGATTTTTTCTGATTTCATGATTTCATCTTTATTTGTGTTCAGCTGACAAAGACAATTAAATAGGTTTTAAAAAAAAGTTGAAGATGAGTATGATGACAGGATTTTCAATCTGTGAGGTTGTTGTGTTTTGGTCCTAATAGTGATGTTGTCTTAAAGGAATAGTTCACCCAAAATTTTGAGAAATGTTTGTAACTACAACATTCATGAGCCCCATACACTTCCATAGTATTCTTTATTCCTACTATGGAAGTGAATTAGGGCTGTGACGATACATTTCCCAAAAGAAAAACATCTAAAATCGATTCTGAATCGCAGACTTTGATTCTGTGTTTTATGCAGAGGTCTTGCATGTACTATGGCTCTTTAGCCTTATCTCACGACTTTCCGTGGGATAGTCACGGAATATTTTGCTCATTTTTCCGTGGCCATGCTACGGACTGTCTTTTTCCGTGGCATTTTCACAGATTGGTTACTCAACTGTTTTGTCCTATTTTCTTACCATTTTCGCTTCAGTATAGGGTTAGATATACTTGAAATGACATCCCTACCCAAACCCAACTCTAACCCAAACACCAGGCGACAATTGATTAAAGTTTAGAAAATATAAAAGAATAAATCAGAAAAAAATAGCATAAACCAAGAGTTAAAGTGACATACTAATGCAAATACCAAATCTAACCGTAAACCGACGCAAAAATAGTTTGAAAAACGGAAAAAGCAGTTGAGTAACCAATCCGTGAAAATGGCACGGAAAAATGAGCAAAAAATTCCATGTTTAACCCACGGAACTTGTGAGATCAGGTTGCAACCGGAAGTCCTTATCAATCAGTCATTTATAACATGCATTTGATTGGAATTCACACCACAACTATAAAGATAAAGATACAATGAAAGATATCGCTGAGATCTCTTTCTGGGCGATTTTTTTCCACCTGATGAACGATAAACCATTAACAGCCAATCAAATCTATTTGAACTTCAAGTGCACGCACATCGTGTTAACCGCTGTGTAAATGCAACAAGAACAGCATATTTACATATTCATTGACATCATGTAAACAATTTCAAAAGTTTTTATTACCAGAAATATGTAATATTAGCTAATGCCATTAAAGGCAAGTGATTTGCACGAGTACTGTGAGCGTGAGCGAATTAGCATAAATGTATCATTATTGTCCTGTGATGTGGACGCTAATATAGTTAACTTTATAGTTATATTTATAATGCGAACGGCCCTTATAAACATAAGAGTGGGAAAATAATGACAGAATTTTCATTTTTGGGTGAACTATCCCTTTAAAGAACTTGGTTTGAGATGCGGGTCGTCCTCTGTTTAGCGGTTTAGCTGTTGTTTCAAACTGAAACAAAACCAAGCGAAAGTGTAAAAACCACAAAATTATATGAAGTAAATGTGAGTGCTGCTTACCCATGTAAAACTTTCACACACAATGTCATTATGGGTGTCAGTGTGGTGCAGTGCAGCTGTTAAGGGTTTTGCTCATTGCTATGTGTTCTGTGTTTCTTATAGTTGCTTAGAATAATAAATAATGATAAAAAAAATTTAGCATCTTAACTCAAGCAGCCCCTCTCAGAAAACATCAGTAAACATTAGGTACACAATGTTACACTGTGCCATTCAGATGTTGTATAAACAATCATTTTGGAGAGTTATCTGTGTAACGACTCTTTCCTGTTTGAAGTCTTTGTCCAAGATGAATCTCTAAAGTTATTTGACTTTTCAAAGCTTCAGAGTTTGGTGTTTTTTTTGTGCTACATTCCTCTAAAACTACCACAGATCCCATGATGACATTCCTCTAAAACTACACATGATCCCATGATGATTTATTTTAAAGAGCACCTATTGTCTGATTCACGTTTTTACATTTCCTTTGGTGTAAGTGTGTATTAGTTCATGTCAATGATATGCAAAAGGTACAAACCCCAAAGTAAAGGATGACACAGGTTATCGTCTCCAACGTAAATCTCTTTTCTTGGACTACAACAAACAAACAGATTGTAGGCAACAGTTTACTTCCTGGTACTGCTGACATGAACACGACCGACATTATCATAATTCCTCCCGCTTTGACTCACAGCCTGTAAGTAGCAATCGAATCTTTCAAACATGGTAAGGAGCGTCACATTTCCTGCTAACGTCAGAGGTATTCAGACCAATCACAACGTAAAGATTAGCTGACCAATCAGCGACACAGAGCTTTTCAAATATGTGCGTTTCAGGAAGAGAGTGAAATCTGGAGCTACAAAAATATAGGGTATGTGGGAAATAATGTGTTTTTTGAACCATAAACCACACAAACACATTGTATTATAGACCGTTTCAGCAGTAACAACCTAAACAAGCGGCTGTTGTGGTCTGCACGTAACTTCCGGCAAACTCCGCTAAGAATAAATAACAACAAAGTTCTTTAAACGTAGTTTATTTATATAACAAGCAAAAAACAACACATAGATTACCTAGGAAACCAAACCATTTTTTTTTTTTTTTTGACGAGGCATTTGTTCAAGAGATCAGTTTAACAACTAGTCAGACCATTAAAAAAAACGAAACCGGAAGTAAGGTTCGGATCCAGACGTGTATCACGTGCGTCCGATGAAACCGTCTATACCAAATACACAAAATAACCTTGTTTTTAGCAATGAAATAAGTGCTCTTTAAAACACTATGCTGGCCATAGAAAGATGTGATTATAGTTAAAAATCTGAGTTAGTTTTCATGAAATTTAAAGTCTGAGAATATACTAGATCCTATATCAGGGTAATGTGCAGATATGTGATCCAGTCTGTTAAAATTTAGAAAATGTTTTTGTGATTTAAGCTTACTGTAAAAAATTATATATATATATATATATATATATATATATATATATATATATATATATATATATATCTTTAATATTGACTGAGTAAGATCATGTCAAAGATTGAAATCAATGACTGAAATAAAACTTTGATGCCCCTCATCTTATCATTAGATTATGAGATTATAGATTTCACACAGGGACAGGGTCACATATAAATTAATCATACAGGTTTATTTCTTATATTCAAAGAGCGACATTGACTCAACCAATGAGAGTTTGGGGGCGGGACAATCTCTTTGACTAACCAATGACAAACAGAAGCAGTGATCTGAAAACATGTTCTGCTTCTGCTAAATGAAGAAAAATTACAGATTTCATCTTTAACTTCACCTTGGATGGCATCTAAAAAATCTCTTAGAAAGAGAATAAAGCACAGCCCAACTCATCGTTAAACTTTTATTCAATTGATGTCCAAAATTTAAAAAAAGAATGTCCAAAATATAAAAATAATAACAACATTAACATAAATATTTAACTGTTTAAAGATTAAAAGATTTCAATCTAGATCCTCAGAGATGATGTTTCAGCACTTAAGAAGTCAATACAAAGAGCCTGGAGTTTGAGATGCTGCCCTCTGGTGGTCAAAAAATAAAACTTAATATAAAACTTCAAAGAGTCTGTCATAGTCAATAACCACCCCATCAATAAACACCTCAACAATGTTCCTCTATGCATTTTAACACTAAAGCCAAATCTGAGGTGAACAAACACCACCGAAAACTATCTAAAGATCTAACTAATGGTTAGGGTTACTACTATTCATCACCCTTCACTATAAAACTGTAGCACATTAGTATTCAGCTGGAGTAAAGCATCACAACACAGCATTAGACGCCCCATCAATGACTGCTAAGCAACTGTATAAAGACACAGGGAATGTTGCTCGGGGGAAAGTAAAAATGAGTCTTATATTCTTATTTCATTCATCTAAAAAAGTGTCTTTCAAAAAGGAACGTATTGACTTATTGATGTTTCTCTTGGTGGTTCATAATGCGGCCTTTAAAATGCCTGAAGCCATCAACCATTTACTGACCTAAAAACCTGACAGCAAACTACCCCTCAAACGGAGAAATCTGACAAAACAACATATGACTAAACTTACAGAAACATGAAGATCTGTAACCACAGCAGCTGTCAAATGCATTTCAATACGAGCTGCTACAGGCATTCATGACAGAAGTTCATCAGAAAATCTTCACAAGAACTCCACATGGCCACTGACAGACGGATGAATCAACAGATAGTGTAAGTCTCTATAGATATCAGTTTTAACTGCAAGATATTAAAAACATCAACATGTTGGTTGAGAACTAACAAAAGTTAAAATTTAAAAAGCAGCCAGGCAAGAATTTAAAGGTCCCATAACACACACGCTCTTTCTGTTGATCTCATATTAATCTGGAGTACCTATAGAGTTATATTACATCCTTCATATTGTCAAAGAGTCTTTAGTTTTAATAGATTTATAAATGTCAAATCAGCTCTGTGATTGTTTCCAAAAAACACAAAATCCCGGAGGCGTCCAGCAAGAGGAGCGAGATACGAGCAAGCAACACACATAAAACATTATTCCACTATCTCTGGATAACTTATGATTCACTACATGTTTGTGTTGTTTACATTATATGCACTAACGCGCCAACTGCCAACAAAGCACAGTCGTTTGATGCAGTTTTACTTACCGCCTGCGAATCCAGCGTTAAACAAACACACACGCAAAATTCCTACCCTGGATAAACAAACTATATCCATTGTTTCCATAATGCTGGCTTACTTGGAAAGCTGAACAAGACTTTCTACTCCTAACATCCAAAAACACACTTCTTTGTGCCATTACTTGATATAAAACAAATCTGTCGTGTGCAGTGATGTCTGTGACTTCTACTGGAAGAAACAATGTTAATAAACATCCTGGTTCATTCTCACTTTGATTGATGTGTGGAGGTGGTTTTCCGGGGGAAGTGCCCATAAAAGGAATATGGGGTCAGTGATATGTAACGGGTACCCATGTTTGAAAAAACTTTCTGAAACTTGTAGAATAGAGGAGACGTGAGTTTGGCCCAGAAAAACTAACATCATTCATTTACAGTTTAGGCTCCATGACACAGTTAACTCCCTGAATGTTACTGTAAATGCTGTTGTGAAATTTATACATGAAACACTATTTTTAGTTTGTAATAATGTAATAGAAAAACTATGTACGTTGATTAATAATAAATGTTTTCTCTATATCTTATTAATTTGATGTGACTTTGACATATATGACTATATACATTGACATTCATAATGTTTAGAGCAACCTGATTTAGCCAAGACGTCTCTACATGGATGAGTTACTGAGTTAGGGATAGGTTGAGATGCTTTTAATTTTCTGACAGACACAAATATTTGTAATATTTATATTAAAGTTTGTTGTAAAGCTATTTGAAACAATGAAGGTTAGGAGAGCACTACAGAAAATATAAAATGAACTGAATTCAATTGGACTCAAATTAGTTTGAAACAAAACGTTTCACTGTTTGGTTTTCAAGTTCTGTCTCAAAATTAGTCAACCATTCCCCCCGGATTCAACTCGAGAGACTTGGAGCTTAATCAAGTGGAAATTGGGGTAAGCAATGGGGGAAGAGGGGCAGTTCAGCCGGACAGAATGAAGCAATTGTTCAACTCACTCTTTTGAGTTCACTTTGATGTCAATACAACAAACTCAAGCAAAATATAGAAATGCAATCAACCTGTTGCTAAGACACTGAAAAAACTGATCACATAAAATTGTGCATGATTGTTTCTGATGGTAATATTTACAAACTAAACTTCAGTCACAATACTGTATGCAAGCTGTTCTGCACTACTGCTTAAAACAGGCATAATAAGGCAAAAACAGATGTATGTATTGTAAAACCTAAGCTGTCCTTTTTCGTCCTAATTCTCCCTTCAGCTTGTGAAAAGCATGCAGACAAAATCCCAGCGCCTCTATTGTGCTGCAAAGCTTTTCTCATGCATGTGTTTGAATGCAAGTCAGGCTGAAGATAATCACATTCTCCTAAGAAAGGCTTTAGTCGTGCCGAGCAGAGCAAGTGTCTATATATATTGGCAAGAGAAGACAGATTTTCAGCGTAACATCTTCAGCAAATATCCTCTTGTGTAGTTTAATGTCACCCTGACACTTAACTATAACTAATGGTCAATCTGTAAGCCTCAGAAACAAGTGCACAATATAATTCAGATGCATACTTTACTACATGACCCAATTTAATGATGCCAATGTACAATACTGTTGCAATGCCATGAACTCTTATTTTACATGTAGCAAAAACAGCATCTATTGACAAGTATCTTAACACAGTAACCAGCATAATCTGTACATGATTTATATTGACAAGCAGTTTAAGTAATACCAACGTTTTTAAACATGTTATTTGAGATATTTGCATGCACACATCACACTTTATAAAATGTTTTAGCAGCAGGTGTATAAGGCTCTGCATGAGTTACTGAATGTCAAGTGCCAAAATGTTGTCTGGGGTTTCCTACCTTCTTCTGTATGCTGTGCAAAGCAATGCGTCGCGTCAGCTCCCGCGTCTCTGATGCGCGCTTCTGGAATGCGTGTGAAAAGCCCGTGTGAAAGAGGCAGCGCTTAACTTGCATTATTTTCCAACTTCCACCCCACTCCAAATGGAAACAGGCCGTTGTCAATGGCAGAGGAGGTTCCCTCCACATCACAAGTGGGTACATTTGCATTTGGCAGAGCCTCCTCTCTCTATTCACAGATGTTATTGTGTGGCGCGGTCGGGGTCCTCATTTGGCCCCCGAATAAATCCTGCGCTAAGACAGACCAGCATTATAAACCACTATACAGCTCACTGCAAGACCTCGTTTTGTTCTGAAATATCCTAAACACATCAACGTAAATACAGAAAAAGCAAAAAATATTTTGGAGACAAAAGGAAACAGGTGTCAGAGTCATCTTGGAGTTATTGTTTGTAGTTTCATAAACTAAATTCAGCAGATTCACTAATAAGTTACATTTACAGCGTGTCACAGTGACTTTCCATCGCTTCGTTTCTCCTCAGCACTTTATATTTTCCTACTTTCTGTGCTCACATGCTGTATTTTAAAACAATCCAGAGTTAAAACTTTTCTCAGTTAACGTTAGACATTTTGTTGTCAGAAACGGAACGCGTATGAATGAAATACTGACTGAATACGAGCTTATTTTTTTGTATTGTTAACCCGCAATCACTTCAGCTGTGGAGACAGACAGATGTGCGCATGCGCCGAAGGCTGCAGCCTCCGGAGATCGCATTTGTCAATAGATAGTCTTTTTTTAGAATATTATCAATTATATATAATGACTATAATTCTTAGTTAATCATAAATTGGTGTACTATGTTTTTTATCTTACGAATGTAATGCTCAGTTAACTTAAATAAACCAGACTTGATGACCTATGCAGCCTGCATATGCGACCTCCGGAGGTTAAATTCTGCATATAAAATGTATTATATCGGAGTTTTGAATACTATATCCAAACTATACATTACAACACATAAATTCATTTAACATAATTACAATATGAATAAATTAAGTTTAAATTAATCCGTCATGTTTATGAATGTTTTAAATGATACAGTACCCCTCTGGAACAAGTGAAAAACAAAAAGCTCTAAAAACATATAATATTTTAAAAGTACTCAATTTTCTGTAAATCTATTTTCTTTCTTTTCTATGGAATTGACAAACTTGATTTTTGTATTTAATAATGTTCTTCAATTACAAAAAAGTGCTACAGAAGATGTACATCTAGCGGATCTAGTTACTTGTAAATGATGAAAGTATGATATATTGAGTGGACTATTTATTTAACATAAATTAGCTAACAGTTATTTTTGCCTGTAAGAAAGAAATAGACATGGTTTGAATTTTAAATTAATATTGAATAAATAAACTATAAGGACGGACTTTTATTTTACTATTGACCATCAGATCCGGAGGAGCGTCGCTCTGATACGGCAGCACTCGGAAGTGACGTCATGTGTTGTGAATTGAGAGGGAGTTCGTATGCGTGTTCGCGGATTACGGGAATCAAAAACATATTCTCATATAAAACTGTTATCAGAAAACTGCACCGCCAGTTGGGTTGGACTTCGGTACACAGCTCTTACGTTTATTACACTTTTATTATTCTGAACATTTTAGTTACGCTTCTGTTTTATGATCCTCAATAGAGGAGCTCTATTGTTAGCTAGCCGCACACTGTGCTGTAATAATGAAGTCTGGCCTTAAATAATTCATTATTGACCTGTCGTTTTTACTCACTGCCTTTAAAATCACTTAACAGGCACTTTAAATACGAGCTAATGATTCAATATAGCATGTTTGATACATAATGACAGCTTAACTATCAGTTAAGAAACATAAACAAATAGGCAAATAAATGTTTGTTCTATTAAGTCTGCTATTTTAAATTGATATGTCAATGTTCACCAGTGATAATTCTTGTTTTAGTTTTTAGGTTTAATGACATCACAGACAGGTGTATAACTAGAAGATCATGCCTGAAATCAAAGTCAAGCATGTTGTATCCTGCAGCAGTGAGGATAATGTAAGTCATCTTTATCATTCAGAATCTGGGACAGAGTCACAGTCAGAGCTGTCAGATGTTTGGAGAACCATGTGTTTGTGTTGTGCTGATGTTTATCGTTGTTTTATCACAGACTCACAAAGCAGACAACCTCTTGAGCTCTGACACTTACAGGAAGTGGAAAGCTGCAAGACCCGGAGAGAAACAAGTTTCAGTCATTCTTCAAGTACGCTTGTTTTATTTATTGTAGCATAATCTTAGCAAAGTTCACAATGAAGTAGGGGAGAATGGGGCACAAAGTAATGCTTTTTTGGCTTTGGCTCTATCATTCAAAAAATATTTAAGTTAGATGAATCATTATTTTTACACAATCATTACACACATCTCTGCTACAAATGAACACTTAAAGTTTGTTTGTGGGTCCTACCGTTATCATACAATTACACCGAAAGTGACAGGAGTGCAAGCCTTACCCCATAGCCCACCTCATTGGTTCATTGTAACAAACAGAGGGTTTGTTGTAACACCTGCTAGAAAATTTAGTTTGAACACAAATAATTCAAATCAAATTCTGTCTATTGTTTATATATCTACCTATAATAGATAGATATCCACACATTCATCCATACATCATTCTTCATCTAACCATCATTGTGTTATGCAGCAATGCATTTAAATAGATTTATTTGAAAGGGCTGCACAATTAAGACAAAAACTATAATAGTGAGTTATTTCCCCTGATATTCTATTAAGTTATCATTTTGATGAATAGTATTTACATTGTTTTCATTTCATTATCATTGTATATCTAAAACTTCATTATAACATTGTGTGTGTAAAAATGTTTTCAATCTCAGCTATCAGTCACTAGAAGTTTTCTGACATGTTTCAAAATGCTGTTATGTTTTAGGTAACAAGACAGTGATTAAAATAATATATAAAATGATTAGTTCCAATCCTTGATTTTGATTGGTCAATAGCTGTCCTTTATTCCAAAAGCACAGATTGCTCGGCCCTGAATAAATATGTAAAGTAGCTGTCTTACAATTAACCCTGCGTTTGTTTGTGCCCCGCTCACCCCTACACTAAGTTTTGCTATATGACTCTTATTTCTGTCTTACACAATGCAATGAGCTTGACATAAACTTCTATTTCCCTGTTTGATAAATACAAACAATTATCATCCACTATTTTGAACATCTTTTCTTAGAAAATGTTTTTATTGGGTCACCGAGAGTTTTTTTTTTTACACATTTGGCAGATGCTCTTATTTAAAGTGACTTGTTGTGCATTATGATGTATACATTCTATCAGTATGTTTTGTGACCTTTGCTCTGCTAACACGTTGCTGTTCACTTTATTCAATGTAAAATCGAAATAGCATTGTTTTCAAACAATAGCAGTATAGTATGCAGTGATAAGCAAGCTTCTTTTTTAACATTTCGTCTTGTTGTTGTTTTTTTTTTAGTGGTACAGTTAATTGTTTTATGTACCCAGCTGTCTGTTATATTAACAACATTTCTTGTTTTCAGTTTGAAAAGGAAGAGCAGATTCACAGTATAGATATTGGGAATGAAGGTTCTGCGTTCGTTGAAGTCCTTGTTGGTCATTCCACATCGGTCAAAGATCAAGATTTTGAGGTGTGAATCAAAGTTCATAGCTTGAAAAAACTAAACTTGATCTGCATTATTTATGACAAATTGGTTAATGTGTGGTTCTTTATTTTGATCTGCTGTAGGTTCTGTTGGTCACATCGTCCTTCATGTCTCCTACAGAGAGTCGAAACGGCACAAACACAAACAGAGTTCGCTTCTTCAGCACAAACCAGCTGGTAAAGGCCACGGCGTCAGAGAAATGGGACCGTGTGAAAATAGTCTGTACTCAGCCTTACACCAAGGTAAAGCTGAAAGGCATCTAAAAATGCCATATTCATGTGTTCATGAATGAAGATGATATAGTTTACATAAAAAATCATTTAATTTAAAAATTTCAGTTACAGTATATTTCTGTGAGAATGTAATGAAATAAAAGTTTGTTTCTGTGTGTATGTGTAGACAACAGCTTATGGCATCACCTTTATAAAGTTTCATTCACCTCCAGACGGCAGTGAAGAACCGAGCACATCTCCAGCTGTAAGTCTCTGTGTGTTTCTTCAGTCCTCGTATTAAACATACTGCTGTTTTACTGCGACTCAAACATCTTTTAACTCACTCTTTTAATAGAAATTAACCAAACTGGGTCAGTTTCGAGTTAAAGATGAGTCTCCGTCCTCTGGCTCCAGTATTCAACCTGGCAGTCTGTTCTTCAATAGAGAGAGTTCATCTAAACCTACCGCAGGACTTAAAGGTACAATACGTTACAACACAGTTAGTTCAGATTATACTTTTTAATACAAAGAACAGCTTTACAAACTCTAATGACAGATATGAAGTAAATGTAATAATTTTCATCTTTTCTTTCTGTACCAGCATCTCCTCAGAGCAGCAGGTTGAGTTACGCTACGGCCGCTCTGAAGACTGAAGGTCCGTCTGCTCAGAGTTCAAGCAGCACCGGCACCCAGCAGGTATCGGCCCGTCTCTGTCTTCTCTTCAAAAACCAATAGACCATGACCAGAGGCGATCATTTACTCAAATACGCACTCATAAGGTGGAGGACGTACGGTTCAGCGTCTCACGGCATAAACTTTTCTCAAGATTTCTTTTATCCGTTCATTAAAACCACATGACTGATCTTTATGATCTTTCTTTTGTCCTTGCTTCGTTTTCATTTAAATGACTTCACACAGATCAAAGTCCAGTAAAAACTACAAGCTGCTAAAATGAAGTTACAGCTCATGTTTTTTTCATCATCTCTCTCTCTCTCTCTATCAGTACTCAAGCACTTGTGTGTCTGTTTGTAGTCGATACACCTGCACATTCTCAGCTGTATTCTGCTTCTTATATTAATGAGTAGCACTTTTTACGTCCTTTATGTGATCTTCACTGAACATAAATCATCTTGCTGAGGGCTTTCAGACCAGTGTCCACCTTCAGTTCATGCTGAGACAGCAGATCGTTTTAATTACCTGCGATGGGTTATTGAACTTCATAGCGTTCCAGAATTTTATTCTTCTAATTAAAATGAGAAAACTGCTGATATCAGCACAGTTCATTTGATACGCGCTGTGTTTCTTTGTGTGTCTTTTTATAGGCTCCTGTAAAGAGGAAGTTTGAGTTTAGTAAGGAGCGTTTGGATGCCGCGGGTCCTCCGTCTAAACGACCCACATCATCTGAACCCACCCCTGTGACGCCTAAATCTAAAGCAAACACCAGTCCCTCCACTAAACGTAAGATCTACTTCACACACAATTATTTACTTGCTAACTGTTATAAATTTAGTTGTCATACTAGAGAATATTAAGTGTTTCAATTAAAAAATATTTTCTGTGGTAATCAACATTGTCCCAAATCATCTATCATCTAAGCTCCTTATGATCTTATTATAAACAAACATGCACACGTGTGGTTTCTGGAGACTTTAAACACACGACGTGTCTTTATGGGATCTTTATGGTATGTCTGTGAATGCACGCACAGATTCCAGAAAATCATTGGCAGTGTAAACAAACCAAAAACCAAATGATCCCGGATGCATTTTTTGTGTATTTTCCATAATCTTTGTGTTAAAAGGGCTTATGATTATCTTTAGTTCATGGCATGAAGTTGTTTTTGTGTGCACACAGTAGGTTGTGAATCTACATCACATTTTTGGAGTATAACTAAATGCTTAGATGTGTGTGATGTGTTTAATTTCTAGCTTCTCCAGCCCAGAAGACAGAAGAAAAGAAGCGAGAGAGTCCCAAATCCAAGCCAGAGCCCAAACCCAAGGCCAAACCGGCTAAAGCAGTGCCTTTAAACCGCATCATGGAGGGAGTGGTGTTTGTTCTGAGCGGCTTTCAGAATCCCTTCCGTGCAGAACTGAGAGATAAAGCTGTGGCCATGGGAGCTCGATATCGACCCGACTGGACCTCAGACTCCACGCATCTCATGTAAGAAAGTTCTGGACAGATTTGTTTGTTTGTTAAAACGTTCAAATTCAAAAGAAATAAAAAAAATTGTTATTGAGTTTTTTATTGTAATTAACTTTTCATGATTAAGAACTAGGATAGTTTCTACAGATCCACCGATAGATAAAGAATGCGAGTCGAACCACCCCACAAATCACGCTATAATTAGAAACATTCATACACAAATAAGACTTGACTTTCAGCGTTGTAATGACTTACCACTAAAGTCAGAGGTGAATCGCGTGAATCGGGGAGTGAGCAATTAATTGACTCGTGTCAATAAAGGCAAATGTTCTTTATATGCTGACGTTGCGTGTGTTTTATTGGAACAAGCATACAGTCACCATATTTCCATTGTTCATTCATTCATAGTTTATAGTCCATGCCAATCCTGGACATAATATACATGTGTAGCGAACCAAAACTCCAAAACGTTGAAAGTATATGCTCAAACAATAAATCTCACATATTCGTGGTAAAGATCATGTTTCACGCTCCTGTTTCACATTGTTTTACGTTAAAAAAACTGTGAGCTTCCCCCATACACACAAACACCTGTCCCTCTATCCCAGGTGCACTCATTTATTGATTAACTCTTTCCCCGCCATTGACGAGATATCTCGTCAATTAAGAGAAAACGCTTCCCCGCCAATGACGAGATTTTCCGTCTTTCCGCAATACCGCCATTATCCACCAGGTGGCGCCCTTCCGCAACTTTTTAAAATCGGAAGTATTGCCCTATGGCAAGCTGCTGCATGTCCGTGTCTGTTTTAAAGATCGCTCTGAATGGGATCTCTATGAAAAGTCCGTCACAAATATGGAATTATTTTTGCTTTTTGCTCAAAATATGGTGTTTTTGCAAAAACCTACCCATATTCAAAAGCTGATTGCAAAAGAACCACTAAAGGTAGGATGAAACGGTTTTTTTTTTGTTTGAAAGCAGAGGGTCTGTTCTTTCATTTGGTATATTGTATGTTTATATATTTAAAGAAGAACATTTTCTGGAAGGCATTAAACTTTGGTGAAAATCATGAAAACCGCTGGCGCTGGCTGGCAACTTTTTTTAAAAACGCTGGCGGTGAAAGAGTTAAAAGAGATTGCCCCCTACTGGTTTAACATGGAATTTATATTAGGCTCCTACAAGCGTGTACGGAAACGAGTTCTTAGCCCCGCAGTCCGTCTGTGCCTATATTAATTCCTTCCCCGCCCGCACCACAAATGAAACATTGATATGCAGGACTATAACCAGCCATTCTCCAGACAATCTGATAAACTTCCACAGATCAACGGACGTCAGGTTCCCCTTTGTTGTTTAATGTTGTGTTTTATTAAATTACATTTATTTTGCCGATCCCAAAGCGGCAGTCAGTTTCACAACATGTCTGAGACACCACTTTATTTTGAAATCTGCTCATCTGTTATTTAATGCAGTTTAGGTGAAAGTGAAATGTATAACATTTATTTTATAAAAATAAAGTTTTTTTATGGTTTGTATGAACCAGTGTGAGGATAAAATGAAGAAGTGTCCTGATACATCATATGAAGATATATTCAGTCATTTCGTGTTATTGCTTGGGGGTGACTGGTCTTCAATGCACAAATATAAAAGCACAATTGACCAATACTTTGTGTTTAAAATGTCACAACTGTCCCCCTTTAAACGGCAATTTTTCATTTACTTTGTTTGAGTTTTTATGGCGAAACATCAAGCTTTACACAAGTCAATGGTTATTTCCACAAACCATAATAAACACATTAAACTATTACATTTATTCAGTATTGTTTTATATAAATACAAAAATATTGTATATATTGCTTCTTACGCACTAGATTGAGATGTGAGTTTATGAAATGATTTGCTTTTTCATTTAAAACCTAACAAAAGTACGCACAAACACATTACGAACTATTATAAACATGAACTAAGCAGATTATGGGGCGGTTTCTCAGACAGGGTTTAGATTAATCCATGACTAGGCCTTTTTGTTATTTTAGGACATTTAAGTAGTTTTTGCAAACAAACTTTACAAAAAAACAATCCTAGTATGCATCTTGAGACAAAACAATGGCACTGATATGTTCAAATATGTCAGTGCAAGGTGTTTGGAAATTAAAGCAACACAAACATACATTTGAGTCTATGGCAATTTCTAAGAAAGGTTTTACTTAAGTTGGATGGATGTGTGGATACAGATCATGGGTGCACATGCACCACATTCAGCTCTGGTGTGTGTATTATGGTTAAAACAAATGTTTTTTAGAGATTTACTGCGTTTGTACCAGATATTAAGCCCCTAACTGCACAAATTATGCCGATCTTCCTGGATTTCATAATAAATATTAAAAAGCCAGTCAAAATGGCACACTTGTGTCCTTCGCAATACAATTACCATTAGCTGTAGTGGCTCAAGTCTTACACAAAGGTGCTCAAAGATGGCGGTGCCCACATTTACATCAAAACTAAGGTGGATATGTTGTCAATAACTCTATTTGCTATTGGCAGGTCAGTCACACCTACATATCAGGATCAGCCAAGAAAATTGCAATTGGTGCATCTCTGATAGTTTCCCTAGAATTGTTTTAAGGCAAATGTTTTTATTGTTTACATCAGGGACTGTATTTGTCCCTATAGGCTTGTTTTCAGAGCCGTTTGCTTCATGATGAGTTCATTTCTGTATGTAGAGATGTTTGTTGTTCAGCTGATCTGAAATCTGTTATTTCTTCTGTAGCTGTGCTTTCTCCAACACACCCAAGTACAGTCAAGTGAAAGCAGCCGGTGGCACAATCGTCAGGAAAGAGTGGGTACTCGACTGTCACAAACGAAAAGAGAAGATTCCCTTTAAACGGTAAGAGAGACGTCAAGCATGATACAGAGACTTCATATTTTGTTCTTATGGGTTCAGGATTTACAGTTTGTCAATGATCAACATCTAGTCTTATAGGTCCAGTAGATGGGAGAGATCTGTGGGAGTGGTCTGTTATTGTTCAGCATACTGTCTTGTGTTTGAGGCAGCAGTGTCCTCATGTGTCTGGCTCTATTGTGATGCTTCGAGTGCCTTCTCATGATGTATTCTGTGTTTAAAAGCTTCATCTGGCATGAGTAATTAAAACAGACACTTCCTTTGAAGATGAGGAGCGAGTGTCTGTCCACACACACACAGGATTCATGTGTGCTCACCGTGAATGATTTATGGCTTTATCATATTACTGCTTGTTCCTATCGTTTGTAAGGAAAATGTTTCCTTTGCTGTTGTGATGAAAACAAAAGAGATTACAAATCACAATCCTATTTATTTCCCTGGAATCTCAGTTCTCCTGTTGATCTTTTCCAGGTATCTTATGGATGGAGCCGAGTCCAGTTCAGAAAGTGATGAAGAAGAAGAGGAGGAGAGTGAAGAGGAAACAAAAAGAGTAGTGGTACATTTCACATGCAACATGATTTACTTTTAAAATCATCCCGAGTTTACAGTTTCTGCTCATTTGGACATGAATATAAAGAGCAATTTAACCTTGGTTAGGTGTGCTGTTACCATAGAGACAACTTTACCAGGTTAACTCACTCATGTAGATTTAGACACAGAGTTGCATTACTATGAAATGAGATGGATACCCTCATCCTCTCATCCATTTATAGAAAACTCCAGAAAAGAGGGACGTGACCCCAAAAAAGCAGCCCATCAAGAAAGAGGAGGACGAGTATGAAGCTTCAACAGATGAAGAAGCCCAAGGTAAAGATTTGAGTGAGCTGCTGATACACTGTAAAAAAATGACTTTCTTACTTCGTATTTCAGTAAAAATATCTAAAAATTCTTAAATTAAGATGCATTTTCTTGATGAGCACAATGACCTAAGCAAATAACTCAATAATTCTAAAAACATAACAATTTAAGTGAAAAATCTGCCAATGGGGTAAGAAAACAATCTTGAACTTTTTTCTTAACTCTTTCCCCGCCATTGAGGACTTATCTCATCAATTAAGAGAAAATGCTTCCTTGCCAATGATGAGTTTTTATGGCAATCCATATTTCTGCTATTATTCACTAGGTGGCGCTCTTGCACAACTTATAAAACACTGAAGCATCCACTGATCCAAAATCAGTAAAACAATGCTGTGTATGTTTTGATCATCCTTTACAAAAAGCAGTTATCTTTTTTTTTTTTTTTTTTTTAAAAACATACCCATATTTGAGAGGTGATAAAAAGAAAACAAATGAATATAGGATGAAATGTTTTGTTTGAAAGCAGAGGGTCTGTTTTTTCATTTGATATATTGTATGTTTATATTTAAAGAAAATTCTGGAAGGATTTAACCTTTTGAAAATCTTAAAAAATGCTGGTGCTGACCGGCAACTTAAAAAAAAAGCTGGTGGGGAAAAATGTTCTTACCACATTGGCTGATTTTTATTTTTTGCTTGCTTGTTTTAACCACAAATTTACTTAAATTGTAAATTTTTTGTCTAACAACTAGACTTATTTTCTTAGGTCATTTTGCTTATTAAGAAAATTCATCTTGAATTAGGATTTTTTTATATTTGTACTGAAATTACAAATGCATTACTTCAACTTAAAGGTGCATTATATCAACTTAAATGTGCATTACACAAACTTAAAGGTGAATCATGCATGGTAACGTTATGTCATACAGCGGTCTGCGTAGCTCAACACGACATAAAACTCGCATCTCCAGACCCAGTCTTTACTACCACAGGCGCTTGTAACGCTAACCAGACATCCAAATGCTGCCATAATCACAATAAATACATAACTAAACCCACATGATCATCGTTTTCGTGATCAATCATCAATGCCACTTTCGAGTACTCGAGCAATTGAGTACTTGTGCCCATCCCTACTCCAAACAACGTGGGCCTCCTTACATGGAAGCTGCCATGCACCACCATGTGTCTACAGTGGCCCTTAACGCCACGGACAAACTGCTTTACAGAGTGCATTTTGTCCTTACGTTGTTCATTAAAGGTGGTGTGTTTAAATTTTAGCGGCATCTAGTGGTGAGATCACAAATTGCAAGCAACAGCTCACCCCTACATTTTAAAACACAAACGATAGCCGCCACAGGACAAACGTGTCATTGTCTGAGACAACAATGCATTCACATTTACAACAACATGCTTTACCATGAATCAGATTATTGTGAATTTTCTCTCAATGCAAATGGTGAACATGCCAGGTAAATCGTGTGACCAAAGGGTTCAGTCTTCCATCAAATATCATTAATATCCCTTCACTCCAGCATTTGTGAGGGAGGAGAGAAGAGGAAAGAGGGCGATTTAATGAAGTGCGTGTTCAGATCAATCTGAAAAATGAAAGAATGAAGAGCGAGAGATGTTTGGAGAGGCTGGAAGTGTAGTGAGAGCAGTCGTGAAGTGGAGACTTGGGCATGTTTCTCATTTCTATGGAAATTGAGTCCACAAGAGCCGCTGAGGCCAGACCTCCATCCTCTAAGATGTGTTCATGCAACTTTAAACCATTAATTAGAGAAAATGATGAGCTATTACCCATCAACGCTGATCATTCATTGTGGGTGCTTTTCTATTATACACGTGTGATGTTGAACTGTATTCAATTATTTGAATGAATGGAGCTGCTCTACTCTGTAATCTTCCTGTTGTTTTACATTTAATAAAGCTGTTTTTGCACTAATGCCAGACATACTGTATAGTCAAAAAAGTATTGTGATTTTGACATAGTTTAATATAGTTTTACCTTTTGATTAAGTGTCAAATGGAAAGAGAGAGCATTTCCATATTTCTTCAGGGTAATAACTGTGTTAATCTTTGTTTTATATGTAGTATATCTGTGTTTATATATTTGTGTGTTGCAGCCCATACTCATGTTAAATGATCTGTTGTCTTACAGAGGAAGATGTGTCTGGCATGGACACTGAAGATGAACTGAACAGGTAACATCTGTCTGTCAATTCTCAAAAGATCTCCAGACATCTCACTTTCTGTTCCCTTTCAGACGTTTTTCGCTCTTGAGTAATATTGTTTAAACACAGCTGTGCCCACTAAAATTGATCAGTGACAAAGATTCAAGCTAGATATTTTACCCTCGCTCCTTAAGCACAGAGACAAATCATTCAGAACATTATGCATGTTTTTGAGCTATGCTTTTATCTACTAGTAAGAATGAAGTACAGTCAGATGTCTAGTACAGGTGGACAGTAGTGAAGTATTTACTACTTAAAGGATTACTATACTTATTTTACTCACCACCATGTCATCCAAGATGTTGATGTCTTTCTTTGTTCAGTTGAGAAGAAATTATGTTTTTTGAGGAAAACATTCCAGGAATTTTCTCATTTTAATGGACTTTAATGGATCCCAACACTTAAAAGTTTTTAGCAATTTAAAATTGCAGTTTCAAAGGACTCTAAATGATCCCAAACGAGGCATAAGGGTCTTATCTAGCAACACGAGGGTCATTTTTGACAAGAAAAAAATATGCACCTTTTAAACCACAACTTCTCGTCTTCCTCCGGTCGTGTGACACGCCAGCACGACCTCATGTAATACATCATCATGTCAAGAGGTCACGGATGACGTTATCGAAACTACGCCCCAGTGTTTACAAGTGTGGAGAAAGAGGACCGTTTCGACGTTGTTGTATGTGGAATGATACTAATTAATGTCTGTGTCGGTTTATTGTTTAAAATTTCATATATGTAACACATGACCTTTCCACGTGATCATGTGATACGTAAGGTCGCACTTGCCCTTTTTTCTAGGTTTTCTGCTGGTGTGTTTAATGAATGAAGGTTGTTTATATGTTACAATGTTTCAGGGTGGAGATGGAGAGGAAGAAGAAGGGAAGCGTCGCTGAGGTTAAAGATGAAGATCCGTACGGCGGCTCCACTGATGAGAACACAGACGCTGAGGAAGAGGAAGATAAACCCATCCCCGAACTTCCAGGTTAGACGGCCTTCATGTTGATGTGGGCGTATCAAGAATTGATCAAAGTCTGTCTGTTCTCATTCAATATTTGTTTGTCCTTCAGACTTCTTAACCGGAAAGTTCTTCTATCTTTACGGCACATTTCCCGACAACCAGAAGAGACAACTTCAGCGTTACATCATCGCCTTTAACGGGTGAGAGCCGGAGCATTAATCACAGTATTGTTAGGAGTGTCTGCTGTAGTCGTCACCCATGTGAAGTGCTGTAGATTATAAAGACATTAATGTGACGGTACAGACATCGAGAGGATGGAGGTGGAGCGTGACCAATGAATGATGTGTTTATTCCTCAGAGCTGTTGAAGACTACATGAGCGAGAAGGTGCAGTTTGTTGTCACCAGTCAAGGATGGGATGAATCCTTTGAAGATGTGAGTGTCTCATAGTTTTCTTCATGTTTTTACTGCAGTAAATAAAGAAACACTTTTTCATTCATTCATTTAGGCAACAAGCCATTCTTACATTAAATAACTAGATTTGTGTCATTTTTAAAGAAAGTTTGACTTTTGATCTATGATGAAATGGTGTTGCTTTCTGGTCCATCTTAAATTCATCTAAGCTTTAAGGGGTCATATTATGAGATTTTTTTTTTAAGATGTAAAATAAGTATTTTGTGTCCCAAGGGTGCTTATGTGAAGTTTTATCTCAAAATACCCCACAGATAATTTATTACAGCATGTTAAAATTCTGATTTTGTTGGTGTGTGGATAGTGCAGATTAAGGGGCGGTATTATTGTAATTGGCCTTGATACCTACCTCACAAAACAGGCAAAATCTGAACGACCTTATTTTTCATTTGCTTGCAAAAAATGGCTTCTCAGTTGGTTGTTCCTTTTAACATTTTCTAGGTTGATAGAAGCACTGAAGACCCAATTATACATTTAAACATAAAAAAGTCAGATTTTCACTCTATGACCCCTTTAAGTTTATATCTAGAGTCACATGACCCCAGAAAATGATACAGTATACACTAAAGTTTAAGTAGTATGCTGTACTTACTATCAAGTGGTCTTAGTCATCAATTTTTAATAGAAGAATAGAAATTTAAGAGGTTTCACCAGCAAGATGTGCTACTTATAAATCATTTGTGTGAAGATGCTCGGTTTTAAGACTGCAGTTATAATGATGAATTCTTCATAGTTTTAAACATCTTATCAAGTCAAAGCTCTTTCTTTTCATCTTTTGCACTATGTCTTTTTTACAGGCGCTGATGGAAAATGGAAATCTGAGTTTTGTGAAGCCCTCCTGGATATTGGCCATCAATGACAGGCAGAAGATGTTGCCGTATCAGCCGTACACAGTTGTTCCTTAAAAGACGACAGTAATCAGAGTAATGAGCTGAGCAGACCCGAGTCATCTTAAACCAACAGTTCAACCAAAAATCAAACTTCTGTCATCATTAACCCATCCTTTATTTGTTCATTGTTGGAACAGAACAGATGTTAAACTGTATGTCTGAGCTGCTGTTATAATAAAGGTGATTTTATTTTGTCATCAAGGTCCAAAAACAAGCAAATCTAGTCCAAATATCTAAAGCCAAGTGATTCCTCTGGGCTGATGTTAAACCCTTCATGTGTTTTCAAGAATGTTAATTGAGGTCTGTTCCTCGTGTAATGATTTCATATGCCTAAAGATGACTGTGTTATATAATTAGATGGGATTACAACCCTAAAGACGATTAATGATGAGTTTTATTTGTCCTGACAAAGCTCTTAGTTACTCTCTGTCTATCTTCTCATGATGTTTAGAAAGTCATACGAGGTTTGATGGACATGAAGAAAGTTAATGAATTGTCAGTAACATCAGCACGTGAATCAGACTGAACCGCACAGATCTGAAGATGAAAGACATGCTGATTTATATTTATGAGCGCTCGGTTCACCCGCAATTAAAAAGTGCATTTATTAAGCTGTTTATGAATCCTTTAAATATTCATTTTTAAAGACTTGGAGTCTCAGATCTGACTTTCGCAGAACATTCATATTCATATGTATTTAGTTAATTATTCATAGCTGTTTTATATTCATGTTGGTTGCCCTCATTACTCTGTATAATCCTGGACGTCTATCTGTAGGTGTGTCTTTGTGATTAATATTTCATGAATATTCAGATAAGAGTGCATTATTTAAAAAATATTAATAGGAAGTACCTAGACACCTGATGTAAAAACTTCCTCAATAATGACACACAGCACATTCTTGTGTTTTTTTTAATGTCATGAGATTATTTTAATATTTTATTGGACTTGTGGTTCATGGTGTTTATTTTGAATTTCTGTAGCATTTTTCAGTGTCATTTGTTTTGAAATCGTTCATAATAAAGATTTGAAAATACACTCATTTCTGCTTTTCAGCATTGGCTTGTGAAGTGTTTTAAATATGTCATTAAATATGAATTGGTTAAATGGTAAAACTCTTGATCATACAGTAAAGTTATTTAAAGGTGCCATATAATGTAAAACTGTATTTATGTAGGCATAGACGAATATTAAGAGTTGTGTACATGGTAATGACATATCATGAGCCTCAAATAAGATTGTTTCCTCCTCCTTATTTAAACCTTGTGCATGCAAAAGACCGCTGGAAAACAGACCAATCACAACATAACACCAACTGTGACGTTAGATGTACATCCCAACTTTAAATTAAGGACAATGTTGTTACAATGATAAAAACAATGAAAAACAGTCACAATGAAAAAGTTTTGACTGTTGAGTTAGCACTATATGCTAGTTAATGCTATATGCTAACATTTAGGCTGTAGTTCTACTATTGACGTTACAGTTACGTTTTGCAGGTCCATACTGAAAAAAACACAAACTTACCACTCAGAAACGTCCATTAACAATCTCCAAACAATTGATTATTCCTCAACATCTGACACAGACTCAAACATAAGATCTGTTTACACACACACAGAGCTACTGAAGGAGAAACAGCCAATCAGAGCAGAGCTCAACATTATTATTCATGACCCTTTCAAATAAGGTAATAATAGACCATTTCATTCTAAAGACAAATCCTAGTGTGGACATGTAAAACTGTCTCTGGATCATTTTTGTAATTTATAAAGGCACAAATCTTCTGTGTAGATATTAGATAATAATTTAATATATTATTACAATGCATACTTTGGCACCTTTAACAATTTTCATCAGTAGATTCTCTATTCCTGCTTTTAAACATCTGTCCTTGAGTCATGTATAATTTTAAAGAGAAGAGAAAATCTTGACCTTTGAGCAAAAATCTGTCTATGTAATTGACAGAGCCTGTCCTGTCCTGGTCTCGTTTATTTAATCAGTCTCGGTTGCCTCTTGACTCATCTTGTGATTTATGTCGTCTTTTAACTGGGTCCCTGATGTGCCTGGTTTCATGTGGCTCACATATTAAACTATTCATAACAGACACGTGCAGTTCTGTAAAGAATTCAGTTTAATCTGGATCTGTGATTTACTGCTCTGTGGCCTCTAGCTGGTCTAGAAACTGTATTCAGAGAAAACATTTATGTCAGTACACTAGAAACCTATTTAAGTATTACTGGTATTATTTAGTTTTTCAAGTACATTGAAGTACTCAATTAGAATTATATACTCTTCATTAGTATATTTGTAATGCATAACGTTTATTAAATACTTATTTAAATGTAGTTTTAGTACATTCAAGCATACTTTATTTTAACATGGGATGTTATGTATTCTGTCTTAGCATTTTTGCCAGTTTACACTTTGAATACACATTGCATAATTAATTTATTTTCTTGCAACAATGCTTATTATAGCATTATATTAATCGTTTTAATAAGCATATGGCTATATAAAGAAGAACTTTGTTTAGTACTCTTATGAATGTTTTCAGTATGACTTAAATGTTAACTCCTAACTGAATGAAATAACATTCCAATGTTTAAATATTTGGCATATTTCATTTAAACACAATTGTTCTACATCTTTGTACCTGTGCTATTTTCTACTGATTTTTAGTGTTAAAAGAGTTTCTTACATAAATAATCATTGCGCGTGTCTTACTGATTGTAATATCATGTCAGCAATAACCTGCCCACACTGAATGATGTGCCATCTGATTACTGTTTAGGTGCTGGGTTGCCAGATATTAGTACGAAAACGAACCAAAAATGCATTAAAGAAAATAATAAGTTCAGACCTTATCTTTCAGAAATAAATCAAAGACTCTAACAGTAACCTGCACATTCTCACTTTATACATTTCCCAAAGTGTCACATTAATTGCTTAAACACCAGGTTGCTCGCCAAAGCATATTCTATTAATAGTCTCAATTGTATTTAAAACTTATTTTTTAAATTAGCTTGGCTTCATTTATGAATGTTAACATTTAAAAAAAAAATGATAAAACATATCAACAAGTAGGCTAAAATAAAATAAATAAACCAAAAATGTTTTCAAAAAGTAGCCCTCCAGATTGTTTTATTCATTCTGGTAGCCCTTGTTCACAAAAAGATTAGTGACCGCTGTGCTAAAACATTAAACACTAAAGAGGATTTTTTAAACAATGGGATCTGGCAACACTGGCTTCCATTGAAATGAATGAGATCGATCGCGTCGCTCTGCTACTGCTTGTCTGTCGCTGGCTGTCTGATGTGGCGTCCGTCATTTTACGCTAACATTTTACAGTAAATTGTCCAAACTTAATTACATACGCGGATGCCAATGTGAGTCGTTTTAAATTACTCATTAGTCATTTAGAGAACTTCAAATTTTATTTTTTAACATGAAAAATTGACCTCAGTCCGGACCCCTCGGTGGTCTCATAGCTGGCTACGCCCATCATGTTTACCTTTATCTCATTAATTCATAAATATATGAACTCTTCCGCCAGGTAATATAGTCCATAACTGATTAATATAGAGAGGCGGTTGCCAAGCAACGCGGCGCATTAATACAGAAGCTGCTCGTGCTGGAGTTTTAAGTGTTATTATAAACAATTTGAATGTGCTTCATGGCATTTAAAATCATAATGCTAACAATAAATTATGAATTATTAGTTTATATATGCCGCTTGACCTCACTTATCAAATCACATTATCCGGGTTTTATTCGCGTTATTATTGTGGCAATCTTTTTACACATATTTCATTAGACACCGCGTCCGTTAGTTCACGGAGATAATAACTGTTAGAAATGTTAATATGATTGATAATGTTAATGTTAGATGTGATAAATATTGAGCAGAAATGATGCAGTAATGTGTGTGAGTGAGAGAGAGAGAGAGAGAGAGGGAGAGAGAGAGAGAGAGAGAGAGAGAGAGAGAGAGAGAGAGAGAGAGAGAGAGAGAGAGAGAGAGAGAGAGAGAGAGCAGATGAGCAGGTGCATTTACTGCAATGTGCACGAGGAATGAGTGGATTTTTAATCCCATCTTCAGTGCTTTTATGAAGAAGTGTTTCTGTTCTTTCACTGCAGGACTTTTGATGAGATATGAGTGTGAAATTATCAGCTGAATAACAAAACTGTAAGTCACTTTGTCTGATGTTTCTTGCTGTGTTATTCACTGTTTACTGTACTGAGAACAGTTATCATTATTGCATGGAGTTTAACGCATCACATTAACTACATGTTAGTGTAATAAATGCATTGTTGGGTTTGTTTGTTGGTTTTAAATATGTAGTTTAAAAGTGCCTTAAATTAAAATTTTGTCTAAAATGATGTTATTTTTGGTGAATAAGTACATTAAGAGTGAACTGATTGCAGGTTTACTGTCGTGTCACATTCATTCTTTTATTGTTCATTTTCTAAATCCATATTTTCTTGTTAAAATGCAAAAAGTGGTTCATACATTTGGATCCTTCTTAATGCTTTTCAGTTTCCTCCCATTTTTCTTATATTTTTTATTTCTCATTTTTACAGAAAGTGAATGAAGCATTTTTCATGGCCCTTATAGTGATAGTTCACCCAAAAATGCAAATTGTGTCATCATGTTTTCACCCTCATGTTGTTTTAATAATTGATTGTAAGCACATGGTATCCATTGAGAGTGGGTATCATGAACTGTGTTCAAACCATAATTATCAAAATATCTTCACTGCAAAAATGACTTTCCTGCTTAGTATTTTTGTGTTGTTTTTAGTACAAATATTTAGCAAAATGACCTAAGAAAATAAGTCGAGTTTTTAGACAAAAGGAATATACAGTTTAAGTATAAATTTGTGCTTTAAACAAACCAAAAATATGCCAATGGTTTAAGAAAATTTTCTTTAATTTTAATTTTTATTTAATTTGAATTAAGTGTTTAAGAAAAAAGTAATATATATATATATATATATATATATATATATATATATATATATATATATATATATATATATATATATATATATATATATTATTTTTTTTCTTGTTTTAAGCACAAATTCACTTAAATTGTGTATTTTTTCTAAATACTAGACATATAAAACAAGACAAAAATACTAAGTAAGAAAGTCATTTGTTTTGCAGTGTTTTCAACAGAATAAAGAAACTGATTTAACATGAGGATAAGAAAATGATGACATAATTTTCATTTTTGGGTGATTTATCCCTTTAAGCCCTTGTCCAGCACTAATACCATTTGTAGAGATGTGTGAGCGTAATTTGTGTCTCTGATTAAATGAGTCGTCACCTTTGCTTGAAAAGCTTCTCATTTTCAATGCAAAAGCAATGCATCTGTGGACGACTCCTATTATTTACTCACTTTTGTTGTCCATGTATTGTCTTGTATGCATATTAATGGATGATACTGTACAAACATGTGAGCATCTGTACAGTGTTAATGCCTTTCTCGATAATTCAAAATTAAAATTAACATTAAAATTAAATCTATATGAAAGATAATTGTTGTTTAAATAAAGTGTTTTTCGCTGAAGTGTCTTTAGAAATGTGTCATGTACAGGTGTTTGATTGGGTTCTGTGTTAAATTGCAACAGCAAGGTCAGCGTCTCTACAGTAACATGCTGTTAAAAATACAAAATTTCAGCTTTTACACCGAATGATTTTTGTTGCTTTCGAAGGCTGTTAAATGTGCTCATCCATTTAGTCTGTCAGCAGTGAGACTATATATAAAAATCCTCATTAAGACTCCATATAGTGTAAGATTCATCTGAACCTTGCTTTAGCTGACATACAGACAGACAGACAGACAGACAGACAGACATCTTTAAAATTCCCCAAAAACCTCACTGGCAAGCATTGTATTCATCTAATATTGGTCCAAACACAGCCCAGACGTCTATAGGCTAAAAGAAGAGAAAAGTTTGGCTGTCAAGAAACTTTTATAGAAGTCTAACCATAGCCCAAAAATAAATGAACTTCATCTGTGTCCTGTCAGGTTTGTACCCAGAGGATCTTCATAATGGTTCATGTCAACAGGACTGAAGACAACATCTCCAGCACTGCCCCGACCCCTCATTCTTCATCATCATCATCATCATCATCCTCCATGTCGTTTTCAGGCCTCTCTCCATCTCTGTCATCATTCATCCCTCAGTCAAACTGCTCCGTGCCTCCGTCTCCATCCTCTCCACCGTATAACTTCTACGCTGTGTTGTTGGTTTTGTTGATCTTCTGCGTGGTGTTCGGCAATGTGCTGGTGTGTGTGGCTGTGTCGAGAGAAAAAGCCCTTCAGACCACCACCAATTACCTCATCGTGTCTCTGGCCGTGTCTGATCTGCTTTTAGCCACGCTGGTGATGCCATGGGGCGTCTATCTGGAGGTCAGTATCAATCCAGAGCTCATTCAGCAGATCTCAATCTGTCCTGACTGACAATCTGATTTTATGTCAGGTTTAATAACTGTTAGTGAAAGATTCAGTTTTGACTTTGTGCTGATAATCTCAGTTAGTGATGGATGTGTGATGATGTTTCTGACAGGTTGTAGGTGAATGGAGGTTCAGCCGAATTCACTGTGATGTTCTTCTCACATTGGATGTTATGATGTGTACAGCCAGCATTCTCAACTTATGTGCCATCAGCATTGACAGGTGAATCTTTTACCTCACATTCACTGCAGCTCATTTATACTCATGTATTACACATTTACACGCATTATAGCTTTACAGCAGTTTTACAGCTTTACTTAACCCAAATCTTGAGCTTTCTGTTACTGTAAGTGTTGCCTGAAGTCTGACAGCGACGTTAAAATACAGATAGATAATGAATTATACGTTTTGCTGAAGAGTTTTCATAAATGCGCTGAAAACATTAAAGCAGATGAATTTAAATGATAAGTCGTGCTGTTTAATGTATTTCATTTCTGTTGAAATGAAAGAGAAAAGGTTAAAGAAAATGAATGTGACTCATGGATTTAGCTTCTGTCCTTATCTGATGTCTGTGTCTATTCAAAGCCAAAACCTTTTCTTTAAGGTCTCATATGAACAGAAAGAACATTTATTCATATCCAAATACAGTTTTTGAGTTTTCCTATTTTCTAATCTCTTGTACGATACAACACTGTTAGTCACCTCAAAAAACATATTTTAATGTGGAAATATATGAAAACATTGTTTAATGAGAGAGCTTCAATCTAAAGTATATGTCATTTATATTTAATGTCCATTTTTTTTGTTTAAACGATCATTTTGTCCAAACATATTGAAATAATTTGTTAGTGAGACAAACCAGAATTTATCTGATCTATATTGTTAATATTGTATATTGTTTATTATTGAACAAAACTAAACTAAATTTAAAAATGACCTGTGATAAAAACATTTCTATTTGGAAAAGAAGATGAACAACCATTTGATTTAAATAAATAGGTTCTTATGGGTAGTTAAAAATGATAACACAACAAATGATTAACTGTTATAAAATGTTTATGTTATTCTCTTCTCATTTGCCTCAAATCAAATCTGAATAATTCAGAAATCAATCTTTGATCAGACTAATCAATGTTAGATCATCCTAATGCAACACATTAATACTGTCTTTACTATTTCTACTAATGTAGTCAACACTGTGCACCTCAGTTCAGTTATTTTTATTTAAAAACTCGTTGAGATTAAAATCTTTTTTACAAGATTGACCTGGCCAAGGAAAGCAGCAACAAATATCAAAAGTATTCAAATATACAACATATAAAACACACTCGCAATTACCAAAGGATAAAACACATTATTTGTTAAAAGTAGCTTAAACTCATTCATCAAGCCTAATTCAATGATTTTCCTCATTTTTAAAAGCACCAGAGAAGTAAGCAGTGTATTGAGTGTGTAGTGATCTTATGTCTATTGTGTAATAGTTGTGATTCTATCATCTTGTGTTATAAACCTGCAGGTACACGGCTGTGGCTATGCCTTTATTGTATAACACACGTTACAGCTCCAGAAGAAGAGTCACGCTCATGATCGCTGCTGTATGGTTTCTCTCATTCGCTGTATCATGTCCTCTGCTGTTTGGACTCAATAACACAGGTACAAACACACACACACGCACACACACGCACGCACGGACGCACGCACACACACACACACACACACACACACACACACAAACAAACAATTGTTTAAGACTTTTCTATCACATGTGAAATATTCTCTGTGTTTCTTTTCCTTTATAGTTTATGTTTTTCATTATTGCAGAAGATGGCACTTATAATTTCTGTTTTGCTCTTTATTTAAAGGCTTGATAATGTTGTCATTGAGATGTTTTACAGTGATCTGATCTCTGTGTTTTTGCATTTAGAAATCAAATGAATGAATAGCTGAGCATTAAGAGATTTGTTTCCATTCATCACTGCTAAATCTAAGAAGAATCGTCTATTAGACTTAGAAGTAAATCTTGATGTTTTCTGCTCTTTGTCTCTCAGCCAGTCAGGAAGGCAGAGATTGCAGTTTCGCTGATCCAGCGTTTGTGGTTTACTCATCTGTTGCGTCCTTTTACGTGCCCTTCATTGTGACACTGCTGGTGTATGCGCAGATCTGTGTGGTTCTGCGCAGACGGGGCAGACGAACCGCACCTTCACGCAGACATGGTCTTCACTCAGGAGATGGAGATGGACAGAGACCTCGCAAGGTGCGCTGTGAATACTTCAATAAGTTTCACCATAAATATAAAAGCTGTAGGATGCCAAACTGAAAGTGTTTCTTTGTTTTTAACTGAATTAATATGACACTTAGCATCTGTTATTATCACTGTAATGAGCATATGGAACCGTTTTGTTTCTTATTAACCTTAATGTCAAATATTTATATGATATTAATATATTATTCCCTTTGGCTGTGTTTTACATTTACATTTATGGATTTGACAGATGCTTTAATCTGTGTATAGATGTTTTATCAGTGTGTTCCCTGGGTTCGAACTTTTGTGCTGCTAACGCAATGCTCTACTACTAAGCTATACAGGAGAAGATTTTAAAATTAAAAAGAAACATGTCCGATCTTAATTGTGTTTGTGTGTTTGTTTGTCAGAATAAGTGTACTCACCCTGAGGATGTGAAGTTGTGTACTTTAATTCTGAGACCGCCTACAGATGCTCCACACCGCAAGAAAGTGGTGAATAACTCTTGACCTTCTTGCACATTAATTTCTGTGACCGTCTGAAGGTGAATGTGTGCGAGCGTCTGCTTCTCTGTTTGCAGACGTTGGCGACAGAGGCTCTGGTTCATCCTCTGGACGTGGAGCCGGCGTGTTTTCTGAATCAGGAGAGAGAGCAGATGCATCAGTCCGGACCACCTAAAATCTCTGTGGCTCCCAGCCCGACTCGCCCCGGCTCCACGCGCTCGGCCCCGGGCCCTCGCAGGGTCACCCTACAGGAGAACGCACACGGACGGCACGGATGGAGAGAGAAACGTACAGAAAGAGAGAAAGGAGTCGCAGCGAAGGAGAGAGAGAGGGGAAGATTTTCACAACAGAAAGAAAGAAAAGCGACTCAGATGCTGGCTATTGTTTTAGGTGAGAAGAAATCTCCCTCCTAAAGCCACCTTTGCTACTTTTGAATGACCATAAACACTTTGGACACCACGCACACACTTCATTATAATATAATAAAGTACGGTTTCGTTTATTTACAGCAAGTGAGTCTATATGTTATGATCTCTGCAGGTGTTTTCATCATATGCTGGTTACCGTTCTTCCTCACACACGTGCTGAAGGCTCACTGTGGTACCTGCTGTATCTCTCCATCACTTTACAGCGCTGTCACCTGGCTGGGATACCTGAACAGTGCCGTAAACCCCGTCATCTACACCACATTCAACATTGAGTTTCGTAAAGCCTTTATTAAAATCCTGCACTGCTAACAACACATCTGACGTCTGAATCAGATCCTCAAAACTGAAGCCAAATATATCAGCTTTGACTCTGTGAAACTCTCACTATCAGCAGAGATGCTCTGAAGATTACTGAGATTTAAACTAATGATTTACACTATAATGAAAATGTTGTGACAATATGATTTCTGCTGTGCATTACAGATTTATATTGCCTCATCTTTTAAACGTCTTGGCATGACATCAGAAACACACAAGATATAATGTGAGAGATATGTCGTACACATGCTGTAAATAACATCAGATAATAAGATACACAATACAATGTGTGAACCTAGACCACAAAACTAGTCATTGAGATTTATTCATGAATACAGAAGATTTCCATTCATACAACTATTTTAAAAATCTGGAATCTGAGCTTGCAAAAAAGCTAAATATTTTCTGAAGTTGACCAAATGAAGTCCTTAGTAACTACATCCACTCACAAAAAGTTTTTATTAGGGCTGTTAAACAATTAACCGCGATAAATTGCATACAAAAAACAAGTTTGATTTTGCATAATATATGTGTGTGTGTGCACTGTGTGTAATTATTTTGTATATATAAATATGCTACGCAGTCTCACAAAATTATGTACCAATAGTCACGTAAATTTTTTATTCTTTTTTGTGATACTGTCCCGAATTTCCTTGTTTTTTCGTGATTGTATCACGAATTTCTGTTTACGTGTCATTGTCACGTATTGGTTACTCAACTGTTTTTCCTATTTTCAAACCATTGTCACTTCAGTTTAGGGTTTGCGTTAGAATGTCACTTGAAGTATTAGTTTATACAATTGTTTCAGTTTTTGTTTTTTCTAAATTTTAAAACCTTGTCCCCTGGCGTTAGGGTTAGAGTTGGGTTTGGGTAAGGATGTCATTTTATGTAAATCTAACCCTAAACCAAAGTGACAATGGTAAGAAAATAGGACAAACAGTTGAGTAACAAATACGTGATAATGACACATACACAGAAATTTTTGTGATATGATCCCGAAAAAACTGGCAAATTTGTGACAGTATCACGTAAAAGAATCAAAAAATTACGGGACTATAGGTACGCACTTGCATATATGTATTTTAAAAACATTTACATATATATTTATATTTAGTTATTTATTTAGTTTTAAATATATTTTATATAATATATCAATTAAAAATATACATAAATAAAAATCTTACATTTATACATCTGTGTATTTATATATAGCCTAAATACTAATTAAACAAAATACACACAAATATATTATGCAAACAAACACTTACATTATTTTAATCACAATTAATCTTTTGACAGCCCTAGTTTTTATATATTTACTGAAGGAAATTTACAAACTCTCTTATGGAAGATGATCTTTACTTAATATCCTGATGATTTTTGGCATAAATGAAAAATCTACCTTTTTATTGTTAGCTATTGCTACAAATATACACATGCTAAGACTTAAGGTTTTGTGGTCCAGGGTCACATGTAATGGGTGAATTTTACACCAATACATCTAATAAACACCAACAAACAGAGACGACCACAAACCCTGTGGTGCAAAGAAAGTGCTTGTTGGAGTTTGTCAGCTCAGTGTGATTTTTCTGAAATGTTTTTATTACTTTTAAGTAGAAATGTAATAACTTCTTTTCTGATTGCATACTGGGATTTGTCCTCAGATGTCCAAAAGACTACTGTATTTACTGCTTAATAAAGCCATCACATTGGAAGCCTATGATAACTTAAATTACTGTTAGCTCACTATAGTTTCTGATTGTGAGCAGAGGTTAAAAATCATCCTGTTTACTAAAGATGATGTGAAAACAGTCACTATAACAGAAAAATAAAATATATGAAATGATGACATGATGCTGAGAGATGCTTGGATCTTCTGTTTTTGTGTCTCTTGATGTGTGAAGTTGCTCTCATAAATCAACTGCTGACTCTCAGTGGTCAACATGTAATGTGATCTGTTTGTAAATGCAGGATTCACACACGTACACGCACACGCACACACACACACACACGTTGGCATATGTGTTTCACAGGGACATTTCCATAGATGCAATGCATTTTCTACTGTACAAACTGTTATATTTTATTCCCCTAACCTACCCCAGTCCCTAACCCTAATGTCACAAAATAGTCTTTAAACTACTAAAAACTACCATTTAGTATGATTTTTTAGCTTTTCAGTTTATGGGGACACTTCCTGTGTCCCCGTAAACCAAGGTTATAGTAAACATGTCATTATGTCACAGGTAGGGGTGGACCCAGATGTAAATAAGGTCACGCCCCTTTCTCCACCTCGAGGAGATTCCCAAAGCCACCCCAATGACCAGACACACAAGGTAAGCATAAATTAAAATATACTTTATTTAATTTACTTAAAAATAATAGATAGGGAAGGGAAACAGGGGAACTTAAAATAACGGCCACTCTAGGCTCTCCTCCTTCGGCTCAATATCTCAGCGTTCACATTGGCTCTCTTTCTCTCCACAGACGGCTGCTGGAATACAGGGACACAGTGAATCGTTCTCAAGACGTTTGATCACCTCTGCGCTGATTACAGCTTCCAGGTAGGTATGGCTCTCTCCAAAGCTCCATATCTCAGTGTTCACGTTGGCTCTCTTTCTCTCCACAGATGGCTGCTAGGATACAGGGACACAGTGAATCGTTCTCAAGTCGTTTGCTCACCTCTGCGCTGATTACAGCTTCCAGGTAGGTATGGCTCTCTCCAAAGCTCAATATCTCAGTGTTCACGTTGGCTCTCTTTCTCTCCACAGATGGCTGCTAGGATACAGGGACACAGTGAATCGTTCTCAAGTCGTTTGCTCACCTCTGCGCTGATTACAGCTTCCAGGTAGGTATGGCTCTCTCCAAAGCTCAATATCTCAGTGTTCACGTTGGCTCTCTTTCTCTCCACAGATGGCTGCTAGGATACAGGGACACAGTGAATCGTTCTCAAGTCGTTTGCTCACCTCTGCGCTGATTACAGCTTCTAGGTAGGTATGACTCTCTTTCTCTCCACAGTTCAGTATCTCCGTGTTCACGTTGGCTCTCTTCAATGCAGCGATTTAGCAATGATTTGTAATGGGACGCCGGGGGCCGAGACCCTCTCGGCGAACTCGTTGATGGACAGAGGGGCGAGGAAGCCACGCCGGCACACCGGGTCGAGCGCTGCCCTTTCCTCGAGACCCGTTGGTCAATCGAAAACTGGACCGGGGCGCCCTTTCGTCGAGACCTCGGGCCAGCGGATCTCTCCTGCCTCTACTCTGTGATGGTGAAAGAACACAAGTAGGGTAAAAATAGTAGGTGCAGTACTCACACACACACTGCCACTCGCACAGTTCTTCGCCACCACTCTGTATTTCTGTGGGACTGAAAACACACTACAGCTTTATTATACAGGTTGTTCCTAGCGCCGTTCTTTCCTCTTCATCGCCCCGGGACGAGTGACTGAAAACGGGATTACGTCAAACAGGACACAGCACTCACACTGCAATACACGGCATTACACAGCACCACTTCAAGTGAAAATGTCCAAAGACTCACCCCACCACGCTCAGTGCACACAATAGACACCCGTCCTCTTCCACGTCGCTCTGGGCGAGAGTAGGGAGATGGTAGATGGCCTAGGCGTTTGTTTGCTATCGTTGCTGTAGCTGCTTTCCCACGGAACCTTCGGCTCGCCCACCACGCTGGTACAGGGGTAGGGCCACTCGATCTCTCTTAAGAGCACTTAAACAATGTATCAATCCAATGTATACAAACACTCACTTCAAGGGATTTGGTTACTCACGATCTCTGTCTTTCTTCGTCCTAGTTTGTCTTCATGCCAATAGTACTCCAAATATCTAGACAGGGCGCTTTCCAGCCACAAATACCACTTTTCCCACAGATATATATACTCACAACGGTAAGTTTTCCTCTCCTTCCGTTTCTCTCAATAAATGTCAGTATTCGTCTAGTACTTCACCTATAAGGTCTTCAATGTCCTCATTCCCATCGATCTATGATCCACACCTGGAGGGAGAGAGCAATCCAGCGATCCGAATATAGCGTATCAGGCGAGCTCAACTCAGCACTACAATTCACACCAACACATCAGTCGATAACATCAGCGATTTCGGGGTGCTCCTTTTTAAAAGATCCACGACTTGCCTTCCTTTCACCCTCTGTGACTCTGTCCTCTTTCCGCCCGCTTCAGCGGTCGCCGGATCAACAGAGCTTCGGGCTCTTCAAAAGGTGCGTGTCTTTGTCTGCCGTTGGCAAAGGAGCTTCCCCGTGTCACTCGCCTCTCGTGTCTGAGTCCCTTGCTTTGTGTTCTTGCAGAGCTATTTATTCATCTCCCTCTCACACAGCCTCCAATCACACTTCACTCGCTTAACTCTTTACACCTGTGGCTCATAAGCCCCGATTATGTTGCCCTGGAAACCAGGAAGTGAGACGGTCCGTCTTCGAATGCGGCCCGGTGGGAAACCTTCCGGGCGGAACCAAACTTCCCTAAACTTTGGTTCCGCCCTTAAAAGATCGTCACCTTGTGACAATTATACACTATTCATGTCCCCATAAACCACATATACCAACCCGCACACATGCATCTTGTCATTACATCATATTGATTATGTGTTATTAGTTTTGATTACGCTTCAGTACTAAACACCGCATGAGAGATAGGAAGCAGATATTGTGTTGAAATGCTGTGATATGTGATATGATGAAGTGATCTGGTTGTTAAATGTAAGTTCAGTAGATGCTGAGTCACTGACGCTGTTGTTTTTGCCGGCTCTATATTTCACCCTCAGTCGCTGAACTATGACCCCGTCTAACAATAATCTACATGCATTTTTCATCAACCTGTGAGCCGCTATCTGTTACAGCTGCACCGCTGTGGACTGAGCTCAGCATCTCCACTTCTTCTTCTTCTGTTGAGATGTTGTCAAGGTTTTTCAACTTTCATTCAAGCTTCTCATCCAGATCTTCTGCTGCTGTCCTCTGACCTGAAGTCATCTGAAGAATGGACTTTTGTCTTTAAACACACACTGATCTCATGGCTTCTGCTCAGGTAAGAACAAGACTTTCTGAGTATATGAAGTAAATGTCTTCTTCAGGCATCAGTCAGTATTTAGTGTTGACCTCTCTTGGTACAAAATACATTTTGAGCTTTTTTGAAGAGACTGAAGTCCTGAAGTCATTCCATTAGATTTTTTATTTGATTTCGGTTTAAGATCCTTGAAGTTTCCTGCTATTGCTCAAGTGGAAGGGGAGTTTACCCTAAAAACTTGACACTTCAGCTTATATTTTTATACTGTTTTTAATACTAAACATTTCTGGTTGTTTTGTAATAAAGATACTTAGAAATAATTATATATGATCACTATATCATTGCAAAAACATGGTGGCCTAAGACCTTTCCACAGTGCTGTATATTTTTAAAAGTGTATATTGTAGGTGTTATAACTGGTCAGTATATTAAGTAGGGATGCACGATACAACATTTCTGTGCCGATAGCAATATTTGATTGCTTGCAAAGGCATTCAATTTTATTATTAGGCTTTTTGATGAATAGATGATTATTAAATGTGGTTGAATCTTTATTGAGTTGTGAATCCTTTAACCAGCAATGTTTTCAATGTGTTCAGGGTTTTTATCAAATCAGTCCAGCAAAGGACAACAGTGCATCTCTAAAGATCTTCCAGCCATGTCTTCACACATCCACTGGGATTCCTCCACATGCGCTCTCCACCTGCCCAAAACCATTAAACACAGAGTCTGGTCTGATGTCAGCTCCAGTCACACCTGGAGTTCCCTGTGACTGCTCTGCTCCTCTGAATCACACAGATCCTCAACACCAAACACTTCCTCTTTATAGAGGAGGAATCTCTACACCCTTCTCTCTTCACCTCACACACCCGATGACACCTCTTACACCCTTCATCCCTACAAACACACACATGATGACATCTCCTGCTTGTCTTCAGCTCTTAAGAGTTTCTGATTTACCTCTCTACACACTGTCAGTGATCATGCCTTATCTTCCTCCAAACACTCTCATTGACCCTAAAGCATCTTTAAAGGAGAGTCATCTAGAGGAAAGAGACGTCACTGTTGCTGCTTCTAAGAGCTCCTCTTCTGGTGAGCTTACAGACAGATGTCTGCTTGTAGAAATATTAAAGACAACTCTTATAATTCCCTTTCTGTTTTGTGGTTACAGATGTCTCTGGGTTCAGATTCTGGCCATCATGTCCATCACGGCTGGTGTTAAAAACAACCCTCATATCTGCTGTCATCATCCTCTTAATCTGTACCGCTATTATAGGTACATCATGACACACCTGCAAATACACACTCTTAAAAATAAAGGTGCTTCACGGTGCCATAGAAGAACCATTTTTCACTAAATGGTTCTATAAAGAACCTTTAAAGGTGCAGTAGAATGTAAAGCTGTATTTATGTAGGCATAGATGAATAATAAGAGTTGAGTACATGGTACACAACTTTCCTCCTTCTTATGTAAACCTCATGCATGCAAAAGACCGCTGGAAAACAGACCAATCTCAACATAAAACCAACTGTGACGTTACAGTCCAGATGTACACCCCAACATTAAATTAATTACAATGTTGCTACAATGATAAAAACAAAGTTGTGACTGCTAAGTTAGCACTATATGCTAGTTAATGCTATATGCTAACGTTTAGGCTGAAGTTCTACTATTGAGGTTACATTTACGTTTTGCAGGTCCATACTGAAAATAACACAAACTTACCACTCAGAAACGTCCTTTAACAATCTCCAAACAACTGATTATTCCTCAAAATCTGATACAGACTCAAACATAAGATCTGTTTAGACACACACACAGAGCTACTGAAGGAGAAACAGCCAATCAGAGCAGAGCTCAACATTATTATTAATGACCCTTTCAAATAAGATAATAATAGACCTTTTCATTCTGAAGACAACCAATCAGAACATGACACATCAGGTAATGGGGAAGCATAACACAACCATGACAATAAACATTTCAAAATAAAAGACATGAATATGAAAGACAGAACTTCATAATAAAAGACTTACAACGAAACACAACCCTTACACAAACCTTTTTTGTAGATATCAGAGAACAATTTAACGGATTATTATGATGCATTCTTTGGCACCTTTAACATCCGAGGAACCGTTTTGTTTGAAGTGAAAAAGGATTTATAAAAGAAATGCTTTGAACCTTTGAAGCACCTTTTATATTTAATTTAATTTTGTATATTTAATTAATCTTTATGATCATTGATGGAAAACTCACTTTATTTTCTCATTAGTGAAAATGGTGTGTTTCCCGAATAAAGTACGAGACTTTCATACAGCTGCAGGTGATACACAAAACTGCAGCATCACACAGATGCCCTTCGTCTCAGGGAAATATCCGGCAAATCTCACAGTCAACATCACCTCAGGTACCAACAGCCTATCAGAGCGGAGATCTGCGGTCACGTTTGAATATATTACAGTGATAGTCAAGTGTTGTCGTCATTGTCTCACCTTCAAGTTCAGTTATGTGTGATGTTATCATACAGGGCTTGGAACGACACGAGGGCGATTCAATGATGACAGAACTTTATTCTTCAGTCTCGATTATTTGTCATTTCTCACCTCGTCTTGTGGTCTTTTCTATTAGATTGCTCATCTGCAGTGAGAGATGTTTCTCGTGAGATGCGTATCGTTGGTGGCACAGACGCTGTAAGGGATCAGTGGGGATGGCAGACGAGTTTACATTGGCAGGGTAGACACGTTTGTGGAGGAGCCATCGTAACTCCTCACTGGGTCATCACTGCCGCCCATTGCTTTGAAGAGTGAGTAAAAACAAACAAATCAATGCCTGAATGTTGCTTTTAAACTCTGAATTCTGATGGGATGAGCTGCATTTTAAGCCCATGAAAAACTGTAGATACACTCACCTAAAGGATTATTAGGAACACCTGTTCAATTTCTCATTCATGCAATTATCTAATCAACCAATCACGTGGCATTTGCTTCAATGCATTTAGGGGTGTGGTCCTGGTCAAGACAATCTCCTGAACTCCAAACCAAATGTCAGAATGGGAAAGAAAGATGATTTAAGCAATTTTAAGCGTGGCATGGTTGTTGGTGCAGATGGGCTGGTCTGAGTATTTCACAATCTCTTCAGTAACTGGGATTTTCACGCATATCCTTCGTGCCCTGGATGTGCATCCCACAAATCTCCATCAACTGCAAGATGCTATCCTATTAATATGGGCCAACATTTCTAAAGAATGCTTTCAGCACCTTGTTGAATCAATGCCATGTAGAATTAAGGCAGTTCTGAAGGCGAAAGTGGGTCAAACACAGTATTAGTATGGTGTTCCTAATAATCCTTTAGGTGAGTGTATATGCACACTGTCAGAAAAAATGGTGATAAATGGTTACCTCTGAGGTACTAATATGAACTGTTCAGGTGTAAGTTCGCAAACCCCTCTGAGCTGTGCTTAAATCAATGCACATTGTGTTTATTATATGTCCGGCTGTTGTTTTGTCTTATCTGACAGATATAACATGATGGATGAGTCTGATTGGGTCGTTGTGGTTGATACTGTGAGTCTATCAGATTCATCTCAAGGGAAACGCTATAACACCCTGCAGATACATCCACACCCCAAATACTCAAAGGATAACAATGATTACGACCTGTGCCTACTGCGCACACAGTCTGACATACAGATGGAAGGTAAAGATTCTCGTCTGATAGTGACAGATATCATCTCTAGCATAGCATTTTATCATATTATTACCTCCTTAGATGGAGTGAGACCCGTGTGTTTACCTCACGTGAGAGATTCATTTCCCTCCGGATCGTCCTGCTGGGTCACAGGTTGGGGTTACACACGAGAAGGAGGTGAGAGAGATCATTTTTAGTGTTACTCTCTCATTCAGATATCGTTCAGTGTTTGACTGTTCGACAGGTTCTTTGTCTTCACACCTGAGGCAGGCTTTGGTTCAGGTGATTGGTGATTCGTTGTGCTCACAGTCATTTGTCTATGGCTCTCTGCTCACTCCCAGAATGCTTTGTGCAGGTGTTATGGAGGGAGGAGTGGATTCATGTCAGGTATTATTTGATCACTTAATTCATTTGAGTTTCTTTAGTGGAACACAAGAGTTGATGTATACTGTGGTCATGTGATCTTCATCATTCTGGACCTTCTGTAAGACACTGTACTGCATAATCTGAATGGATGATGATAATATTGTCATATCTCATGTTAAAAGAGACGTCTATGTGTGTGTCAGGGTGACAGCGGAGGTCCTCTGGTGTGTAAAACTGAAGCAGGTGACTGGAGGTTAGCCGGTGTCGTGAGTTGGGGTGAAGGTTGTGGAAGACCCAACAAACCCGGCGTCTACACTCGAGTCACTAAACTTCTGCAATGGATTGATCTTTATATTAATGTATGTGTGCAATAAACACAGACCAAATAATACTTCGCTTCATGCTAAAAGTTAATATATACACATTTCTATAGTAATGTATATATATATATTTAAATCTGTGCTATAAGTATTCCATAAATCTTAAATACATATCCAGGTTTCATCAAAACAACACCATATAACATTTTTTTATTATTATTATTTCAGGAAGACAATCAAGAGGAATTCTCATTGACTACTGCACAAGATAATGCATTTTAAAGAACAAGATCATTCAGTGTTGTATAATGATTTCATGGAAAAACAGATGATAAAAACAATCATTCTAGTTTCAACAAGGTTACATTTCAATAGCTTTATATTGTGTATCTCTTCTATATTGAGCATAAAAATAAATGGTAACTCTGTCTTGAGTGTTATTGTTATTACCATTATAACACACATTTTAAACAGCACTTTATCTGTTCATCATAAACTTTTGCACTGTGTTTAATCACAGATTATATGAAAAACTCTAATATACTGTATTTACACTGCAAAAAATCTTAGTATGTTTGTCTTGTTAAAAATATCTAAAAATTCTTAAATTAAGATGCTTTTTTATGTGCAAAACAACCCAAGAAAGCAAGTCTAGTTTTAAGACCAAAAATATCAAATTTAAGTGATTTTGTGCATAAAACTTGCACAAAAAAAAAATGGGGTGAGCAAAAAAATCTTAAAGATTTTTCATAAACACTAAATTCAAGAAAAATTAGCTTACCCCATTGGCAGATTTTTTGCTTCTTTATGCACAAAATCACTTAAATTTGATATTAATGGTCTAAAAACTAGACTTATTTTCTTGGGTCGTTTTGCTCATCAAGAAAAAGCATCTTAAAGGTGTAGCGGAGGATTTTCTCGAATTTTAGAAAATAACCGCTTCTCCACTTTAAAAAAAAAATGCAACTGCGCAACACTCTTGATTGATAACTAGGAGGTCCAATAGTCTTGATGATCCACCCGAAAAAAGAAAATCCTCCGCAATACCTTTAATTTAAGAATTTTTAGATATTTAGATAAATACTAAGAACATTTTTTCTTGAAAATAATTTTTTGCAGTGTACTAATTGTTGTAAATTGTAGTATAATACAGTAATTACACTGTATAAACTATAGTAAATTAATAAACTGTAACTTGACTACAATATATTTAACAGTACTATAGTAAAGATTATACAGATTATATTAAAGTTTCCTATGGTATTTTTTAGTCATTTTAAAGACTTTTTTTCATAAACCTAAAAAACCTAAATGGATTTGCATGACCACGTGTTTTCTCACAGACGTAGAGGTTATTATTCAAAGCTGTCGCATTATTAAAGTGTTTGATATGGTTAGACAATAATGCCATTCTTTCAGTTCCATCGACAAATATTTTCCTTAATTAAAGTACTTTATGACACCACCAGTTAATAAAAAAATGCGTAAAGTCATCATTACTCAGCCGTATCTTTTACTTTCTCTCTCAATCCCGCCGCCAGGGTACAGCACTACGGACACTCATTAACTGCGCATGTGCGAACACGTCCGTTCAATGACGTCATGGGTCACCTAGAAGTTCAAAAACAATAACTCTTTCCACAGTGCATATGTATATAAATACACACACACACATGTGTTAATGCAAACATTTATATTTATAGATATAATAACTCTATATAAAGCTGTTTGACATCTGAGGCGCACAGAAGTGAGCGTGAGCTATAACGCTTTGATAACGCGCTATCGGTTATGATCGCGGAAGAGGACGCGTAACGTTACAAGCGTTAGGGCAGGGTTTATAAAGAGATTTGATATAAGATTGTCGTTAGTTTAAGGTGGAGACTCCGAATATAACAGCAAAATGAGCGCAACACTTCTGTTAAACAAACTGAGGACTGCTGCAGCTGTGAGCCGCAGACTCGTGCTCACTGATCCGGTGATTAATCGCACACGCGTCGCATTTACAGCGAGATTCTACAGCGCGTTCATGTCTGACTCTCTGATCTTCAGACAGGTCTGATCTTTACTGTCTATCTTTATTTTAGATGCAGTTTACGTGAATGTGTTTGTGTATTAAATGTAGAAATAAAGCCACGCGCAGGGTTGTTGTTGTTTTGTTTATACTGTATTTAATACGCACGCGCAGTGCGCATAAAGACAAATCCATTCAAAGTTTGAAATTATTTAGTAAAACATGTGCATGCACAAATTAAATATATATTATTTTTTTAAGTTTGCAAACGACTAAAAGTATAAATGAAGAAATCATAAATAAATGAAGACAAAACAACACGTTTAAATGCAAAGTTTTAATAATTTTAGCAAATGTTTTATTTCTCTCAAAGATTTTTGGATATTTACAGTTTAAAATGTAATTGCATTAGATCAGGGAGAAATTTGCTGTGGGGGATTATCCCTTAGTCTTTATATCCCTGCCTCTGGTGAATTAACTTTTATTCCCAGTGGGACAAAATTTCTTTCTATCCCCCCATGATTAATTATCATCAAAGAGACAATTAATAATAGTGCAAACAATAAACACCCCCAGATCTTTTCACAAATCTCACCCTGCATTAGATGATACATATCAAAGCAAATGACTACAAGTCCATATAATATCTACTAGCACAACAATGCTTTATTCTTACAGTAATATGATGATGGTAACTGTAACTAATTAACTTTAGGTTGCTGTAGTGTTGGCAGATGCCAAATAACCAGTTACCTTGTTAAGGTGATTACTTGAGTAACTGGTGTGTTGTGGTTGTAGTGTATGAATAGAATGTGGTTAAGTTTAGCTGACTCACTCTGACTTTCTAATGTTTGTTGTTGTTGTTGTTGTTCCTGTAGCTGTTTGAAGCTGAAAGCAGCACGTACACATATCTGCTGGCGGATACAGAAACTAAAGAGGCCGTACTCGTCGATCCTGTACTGGAAACTGTAGACAGAGACCTGAAGCTCATCAATGAACTCGGCCTGAAGCTCAAAGTGGCCTGTAAATATCTCATCATCACCTGCAAAAACACGCATGCACACACACACACACACAAACACACACACAAATGCAAGCACGCATGCACACACACACATACACACACACGCAAGCAAGCACGCATGCACGCACAGACACACATGCAAGCACGCATGCACACAGACAGACACATACACACACACACGCATGCATGCACACACACACGCACACACACATGCAAGCATGCATGCACACACACACACACACACACACACACACACACACGCATGCATGCACACAGTTCATTTAATCAGGAATTTTTTGTTTTCTCTGATCATTTCCTTAATATAGATTCATGATACTTTGAAATGTTACAGTAACTTTTACTCAGAATCCTCTCACCAGTCTAAAAACCACTTTGTGTCAAACTTGTATTTTCTTGGCATTGCAGATCTATTTAACTTTGAATGATGTTTATTTAATCATAAGCAGCTGTCGCCCTTAACTAACGATTAAAGCTGAGTGTGTTGATTTGTGTCTGTCAGTAAACACTCATTGTCATGCGGATCACATCACCGGGACGGGGCTGTTAAAGAAGAACATATTTGGGCTGAAGAGTGCCATCTCCAAACACAGCGGAGCCGCAGCGGACATTCAGCTCTCAGAGGGCGACCGCATCGCTTTCGGAAAACACGTACGAAATATTACAAAAGTTGTTGTAACTATACGAAACATTCAGACAGAATATTGATATAAATGTTGTTTATAATTGTTTTTATTTATGTGATTTTCTGTGAATATGGAGTTTGACTTGTAGTTTATATTTGACAGAATTATCATGAGGATTAACAAGCGTTTATCAGTGTGAGTTAAAGGTGAAGCTTTGATGTTCTTATCATTCGCTCTTAATAACTGAGCCTTTTGATCTGTTCAGTATCTGTCGGTCCTGGAGACCCCTGGACACACCGATGGATGTTTGACGTACGTCACTGAAGATCAGAGTATGGCTTTTACTGGTGACGCTCTTCTCATCAGGGGCTGTGGACGAACTGACTTTCAACAAGGTCACTGGATTATTACTTTATTCATTCAAGTATTGCAAATATATAGTGAATATTGAATATATTGACCAGCTAGATATTGTCAGATTATCAGGGTTTTTAGTTGTAATGTTTGTGTACTTGAAATGTCCACACGGTGGCGGTACAGTAAAGTTTATTTGTCTGCACACAGGCAGTCCTAAGAGATTGTACAAATCCATCCATAAGAAGATTTTCAGTCTGCCTGGAAGCTGTTTAATTTATCCTGCACATGATTACAAGGGTACGTCTTTATATTATTATATCATTATGATTATTGGTGCCTCCAGCTACTTGCTTTATGATGATTTTACTTCATTCATTATCATTTGTGCGTTATTTGTTTTAAGGTCAAACCGTGTCCACTGTGGATGAGGAGAAGAAATTTAATCCACGTCTGACAAAATCACAGGACGAGTTTGTCAATATCATGAACAATCTTAATCTACCCAAACCCAAAAAATTAGGTACAGTACCAATTTATTCATGCAGGTCTTCTCAAACAAAGAGTTCACAAGTTTTTAATGATTTTCTTAATGGTTTGTGTTTCTTTAAGACAGCTGTAAGTTTGATATATAATTGCGGGATGAGTGTAAACATGAATGAGTAAATCCAGTTCTGAGAGTTTATGATTCTGTGAGCCGGTTTAGTCTGGTCGGACCGGATGAGGTGTTGCGTATATGAAATAACTGGAACATTTTTTATGTATTTATTTGTCACATTCACAGATATATCAGTGCCTGCAAACCTGGTGTGTGGTCTTCACGATGTTTGAATGAAGAAAATGATAAAGATGACCTGATGTCACTGCATGTAATGAGATTATTGTAATATGAATAAGGTATAGGGTTGAGATTCAGGGTAAATAATAGTGAACGAGGTAAATGACTTTTGTGTCCTTTTATACATGAGAATATATTTGAATTTCATAAAATGCTTTGAGTCAGATTTTATATCATGTGCTGAACAATCGCTTTATGTAAGAAATCAAATTGCCTTTCTTTAAATGCTTGAAATAATCATAATTTTATGTGTAATCTTAAGAAGATGTAAAACTGATGGGATGATATGTATTTTATCTTTGTAATAAATCTGTTTGGTTAAACCTCAGAAGTCTGCTATGTTGTTGTGTGTATGTTCTGTGAAGTTTTGTGTGAGTCTGGCCTAAATCATCTGTAAATGTATATCCAGCTCATACAAACACATGAATAATTTCACTGGACTGAAGCCTTGACTGTCATGAAAAACGACCGGTGTGTGTGATTTGCAAGTGAAATGAGGTGAAAGTCATTTGTGCTCTTTTATTCTTTGTGCTCTGATTCTGCTGCTATTTCATTTTAAAAGCTTGACTGCTCTGTTGTGCTGTTACCTGTGATATATAACAGCATTAAAGTCTCATCATGGAAATATAAAGTAACACACTGGAGGGATCTCAGTGCCCTATGTAGGAGTGAATTAAATGGCAGTAAGTGAACCTCATAGTAAAATAAAACCACTGCCAGTTTAGATTGTGTGACACACACTGATGTGAATGATAATCATGAACACAATGTCTTCTTTAACCTACTAAACCATAACAAATGTCACATGATGATGTGTGTATTAATCCTCTCACCTCCATCTTGTTCAGTGAAGTTATTCTGTTGCAGTCATGCAGAAGATTGTGACACTATCTAGTGTATAGCAGATGACTATTTAGTGTACTACTCATTGTCCACTCCGTGTGTGTGTGTGTGTGTGTGTGCGTGTGCGTGTGCGTGTGCGTGCGCGTGCGCGTGCGCGTGCGTGTGTGTGTGTGTGTGTGCGTGTGTGTGCGTGTGTGTGTGTGTGTGCATTTACACAGGAGTGTGATCCTCATTCACAACATTAATACTTGAGTTGGAATGTTAAGCGTGTCGGTCATTTATGGCTCCTGTCGTTCTGCTGTGTTTTCAATCTCATGATCTTTTACACACTTCTTTGTACTATTATACAAACAACACTCACTGTTATAAACTACATTCACAAACTTTAGGAAAGTTTCTGTAAATCTAACAGAATGGATAAAGTGTTAGAGTACCACATACAGTAAAATGTGTGTGTGTGTGTGTGTGTGTGTGTGTGTATATATATATTTCAAAATATGCTATATTTTTGGCAATATTTGTATATTTTAAATTATATTTTAAAAATAAATATATTTTAAAGCATTTATATTCACATCATTTTCCCCTCTTTCTCTTTTCCCCCTGACTTATTTAGTTGTTTATATGTATATGCATATGTTACTGTGATTATATGTTCATTTGTATATGAGTATTTATTATGCTTGTTTAATTTTTGCCTTTTCTCTTCATTTCATTAAATAATATTCTTATACTTGTACTGTGATTGTGATGCTTTTCTTAAAAAAAAGAAAGAAATGCATAAAAGCATAATTTATAAAGAATTTAAAATAAATTTATAAATAAAACTTACGGCTGAGTTAAGCAGAAAAAAGCATTTATATTCACATCACATAAAAAAACGTTGTATGTTACAAACCTGTAAACATATTAAGTTTGAAAATGTTAAAACTAAATATTTTTTCAACTGCAAAAAAATACTTATACTTTATACATTTTATACCTACTTTTATATTTTGACCAGAATTTTTTTTTTTTTGTCATATGGGTTGTAAAATTTAATTTTATTATTAGTACTTGTAGTTATTATTAATCGGCCTATTGTGATAAAATCGTCGTGTTACTGTTAAATATTTTGGGGCTCTGTTGCAACATATTCTAAGTTAAGAAAACTCTTGTTTGATGGTAAGGTTTAGTTAACTTAGCTTTCACTTCACCTGTTGAAGGGAACTCATTGAGTTGATGACATCACGGTCCGTGTCTCAAACTCGATTGAGGCGCTCATCAAGACTGCAGCGTCATATGGGGGCGCGCGCGCGCAGTACTCGATGTGTTGTCTTGTTAGGGCACTCAGTAGTGTTTGAGGCTCAGTCCACTGCGTGAGTGAAAGCAGTAAATCCCGATCACAGTGTCGCTTCACATCGCGTGAAAAACACGTCAAACTTTACCAAGGGATTTTATCGTTCGCTGTTTTATCTTCGGGATTAATGAGTGCGGAAGTTTCACACAGGTTTGTTATTCTTTATTCTCAACACAACAAACAGAAGAGCTGAAATAACTTCACGAGTTTCTCTATGGGTTATTATATAATCTATAGCTTTATTTACAGATGAGTTTATTCTGTTTCGTGATTGATTGACAGATGTGTGAATGACGGGTGTTTGTTCATTTATGCGCTATGATGGTAACTTACCATGTTTTATACACGCACTGTATTGATACCGTGGTAATTTATTAATACCCGCACTGTTGTGATACCGTGGTAATTTATTACTGTATATAAATATGGTATCTGTGGATCTTTCAGTGCAACGATATTATCTTCTGATTCCATGATTGTGTCACGTGACCTCCACAGTCACTTTCCCTGAGGTTGTTTGTTTGATTGTTGGTGTTAAATAACACTGTTTACATGATCATAATGTCTGATGTTTGTGTATTTCTTTATAATATCTCTTTTGATAAGACTTTATTATAATACTGAATTTATAATATATGATTTATTAGCATTATATAAACTACTATATCAGTCGATCACTATGTTACCTGTCCACAGATAATCTCTTCAATATTCATGTTTGTTATATTAACTGTCTGAAGGTCACTCAGATAACAGAGCATTGTTTGGTTTATGATAAAGTTAAACTAACCTGCTTGTTTGACTTTTAACTAGTTATGACCAGTCCCGTGGGAAAGATCATCTGCAGATCGAGATCAACTGTTGAGTCCTGGTGATCTGTCACTCAGGTTAGTTAGTTACACCTGTTATTAGAAAAGAGGTGTGTTGTTAAAAGTCTCTGTCAGTGTTGGGTAAGAGAGCTTCACACTTCAGCTGAAATCTCTTTGACGGGTAAGTTAAGCTGCATTATTAGGTTGCACGCTAAAACCGTTTAATATCTTTATCTTGAATAAGGATATTTTCATTGAACAATGCAGTTTATCAGCATTCCCAACAAGAGTGTACAGGTACCACAGTAGTTTACAGTAAGGTAACACCCTAATATTCACCTCGCACTATTAGACATTATAACAATCATGACGTGTGATTATTTAAATGGTTTACTGTAAAGTACCATGGTATTATTAACTGAGAGTCTCACTGTACTGTGGTATTTCTACAGTGTTTTCTTTCTTAGGGCTTTGGCTCTGTCTTCATGTCTAAACTGGTTTTGCAAGGCTGGTTTTATGGTAGTTTTCGCTGTGAATTTGTCTTGTGGGATTTGTGGCAAAGCTTTTTTGTTGACATACAAATTCATCTGGTCCGCTGTCTATAACACAATACACATGCACAACAGTGTGCGTCTTTGTTTGTGGTTACTTTGAAAAATGATATCAGGAATGTGTTCATTAAGTTAGTAATAGTGGGTTGGTAAGACGGTCTAATGTAAAAAAGTACACTTCCATAGTCTACTTAAAGTGTTTTGTTTTCGCACACTAATTAAAAAAAACATGTATTTAGTACTTTTTAAGAACATCGTAATGAACTTAGATCTGTGCTATTTTAAGACGCCATGAATATGTACAAAAATGTGCTAAAAATGTATTAAAAATTTATTTAGGTACCACTTGTAGTAAACTTGAACCTGTCTTTGTTTGAAGTGTTAACTTAATAGTAAAAAATTAATACAGAGATAGTGTGTTAACAGTATGTCTTAAGTACACTTAGATTATCTTAAAAAGTACCAAAGAAGAATTGACAGTATTAAGTACAAAATTAGTGTGGAAAAATAGTGAAGCGTAATTCTTTTTAACCTGAGTAGTTGAGTCAGAAAGGTTAATCTCTCAGCAGTGGTTAGTAAAGAACAGAAGCAGTGATCTGGTATATAATCAGCTGGATGTTTCTGTGTTTCTCTCCTGGCGTTCCTGCAAATCCCAGCAAATGTTTCATTCATAACAGCAGATTGGTTTGTTTTGGACTGGTGTGATTTAACCTTTGGTCTCTTTGTCTTCTGACGCTCCTGGTTTTTGTTTCGTATCACGATTACCCAGAAACCCCCAGAACTTTCACATCTGCATTTGTTCCTGCTCCATGACTTCAGATATCTTCTGTGTTTGTGGACTTTCTGTCCTGGATGTTGCTCATTTCTTTAAACGCAGATATTATCAGCTCACATTAAGGCTTTGGGGTTGTTTACTTCACACGGGACGTTTCAGAAGAGGTTTATTTTAGATCAACGTCTCTTCCATTCGTTCCAAATGTTTCTCCTGTTTGGTATTCTTTAGTATCTGTAATTATGGACTTCTCTGGACGCAACATACATGAAATATAATAGATGTTATTGTCGAATAAATCCCTGTGTAAACAAGCTATTGTGTGATGAGAGAGAGGTCTGTGGTTTTTCAGGGAAGGGACTTTAATCTCGCTCTGTGTAGAAATATGAAACCGGCCTGTGACATTTTAGAAGCCACTTCCTCCTGCACGACTCGCTGTGTGTTTTATATTTATCCTGCTTTCCTAACAAGGATAATGAGGGGTATGGACGGCCGGCCTGGGAAAGAATGGGAAAGCATTTGGACGGTGACATACTGTAGTGTATGAAAGCTTCCCACGCTGGGTTTTGTTGTATGTGGTGGTGTTGTGATGTAATGAGAGCAGTACAGGTGGACAGAAGATGTGAAGTTCACAGACAGAGCGGTACAAAAGCTTGAATGAATACAGCGTTTCTATTCCACTCCATTGTGTTGTTGAAAGAACAGATGTTTGAACTGAAGAGAAACTTGCCTACTACAATCATATTCTTTCATTTTTACTTCCATCTTCTTTTAAAGCCAGAAAAGAGAAAGATGAGAAAGAATTCAGCTTTTTCAATTAATAATCTTACACATCAAACACTTAAAGGTGCAGTGTGTAATTTTTAAAAGGATCTCTTGACAGAAATGTAAAATAATATACTAAACTAAATTATCAGTGGTGTATAATGACCTTTCATAATGAACCTTTATGTGTTTATTGCCTTATGTTGCGTTCACACCAGCCGTGGTAGAGGCGGCAAAAATGTGCTATTCGCACGTAGTTGGACGCTTGAACATTTGAGTTCACTCGCTTCATTGGCGCGTGAAAGCCGCGTCGTGGGAGGGGCTTCTGCGACTCCGCTGAGACTCCGCCACTTCGCTCGCTTCCTGTAATCACGTCACTACTACAGCAAGGTCCTGATTGGTTAACACGGCGCTGAAATCCGCCGAAGTTCAGATTTTTCAACTCGCGTGTTTCCAGCGGCATCAGCGGCGTTACCGCATGTACCGCGCCGCAGGATAATAATCCACATGTAAGCGAGTCTTTGCATTGACTTAACATGTTAATCGACTGCCCTTGCCGCCTCTACCGTGGCTAGTGTAAGCGCAGCATTACAATGAGATATTTTATCTACATACACAAAGGGGCCCCTTACATGGAAGTCGCCATTTTGTGCACCAATGTGTCTACAGAAGCCCTTAACAGACAAACTTTTTTACTAAGGTGTCTCCAACGATCCAACATCAGCAATACTTTAATCATGAGTCAAAAAATCTGTTCTTGTAGTGCTAGTTTAGCCAGAGTTAAACCGTTCAACAGCTGAACATATCTGGTGGGGCTGATTAAAGTGCATGGCCTTGCTGGTTGACCCAGTTTAACTGGTTAATCTAGTAAACGTTTACAGTTTGTTAGCTTTAGCATCTCAGTGTGGATCAGATTGCGATCTCATACTTCCAACTAATGTCCATTACTCTTTAATTAGACATGCCGAGACACAACATGGATCTACAGAGGAGCCAGTGGGAGTCTGTCAAGAAATCCCCTTGGATTATGCGATTGGCTGTGGAACAAAGCCCCGCCTCTTCAGGGGCGGAGTCAGACACTGAGGGCAGCAGCACAGAGAGTGAACGTGTAAATCAAAGCTTTTCACTAATATGCGACCTACAAGTGTTCAGCTCCACCGGCTGCTATTTAAATCACTCCCGCTTTTGTTTCACAGTCTCGGACCAGAGAACCCACTGGAGAACCCGCAAGGTTCCAATCATCGCCCTCGATGGTGCAACAACGCATCGCCGAGCTCGACCAACAGAAGGAGGAGCTCAAGATCGAGGTGAGCGGAGGTTTAGATCTTCTCTCATGAGCATCTCTGTGGCGTGAGAATGAGCCTGTGTCTTTCTGCAGCTGCAGCTGGAAGTTGCCCTGTTGCAGGGCGAACTGCAGACGGAGCAGGAACGTCTGCGCAGACATACGGAGCAGCTGCGCACGTTGCAGGAGAAGGACGGCCAGAAACGGTGCCAGGGTTCGGCATGCAGACAGAAGGTTTGTGTTTGCCGCAAAAGATCCAGGATTCACTTGACTGACACTAAATCTGTGGATTTTATCTGCTGTTTCTCTCAGGAGCGACTGGAGGAGGAACGTCTGAGGATGGAGGAGATAAAGAGGAGGTGTGAGGAGTTGGAGAAACAGATTCCCACACAGCCAGAAGACCTGCGAGAGCAGATGATGGTTCAGCTACAGCAGGTGAAAAACATCTCAATAATACCTCTCAAATACACTGAGATGCAGTTTGTGGACAGATAAAGGTTGCTTGAAGTTACATGCAACACCTAAACATTCACAGTAACATACTTTAACAAGAAAGACATTTGCCTCAGGAAAGTTGTGTTTGCTCTGATCTCCTGTGTGTGTTTTCTGTGTGTGTACGTGCATAACCTGATTGACTCTACATGAGAATTTCTTTGTTTTCAGGACCGAGATGCTTTGGAGGACATGGAGTTTCACATTCTTGAGTTAGAAAGTGGAGTAGAAGACGAGCGAGACGAGGGTGAGAGGAGTGAATGTGAGACGGTGACAGATCAAGACATCTCCAGAGTCAAGGACACACTCATCACATCACAGGTCAGCCCATACACCTTTAACGCTGTATTTATGACTGAACTAGTTTAACTTTGTTAACTTACATAGACAGGGTTAACCTGCTATTGCATGTTTCATTATTATTATCCATATGAGTCTGACCATAATAAATGCTCATTTGTCTGATGATGTGAAAATGTTATCAGTGATGCTACACAAGCCAGTAGTTTTTTATTATCTGCTGTGGTTTATGTGAAATGTGTTATTGTAATTCATGTGTATGTTGAAGAATGTTAAAGATCATCATCATACTTTGATACGCCTCATCTCATCATTAAGGGGCTGATATACCAAATCGGCTGAAAACGCCAGGCAGATGCCAACTGTGGGCGCTTGCCAGCGTTTTTCAGCTGGCGCTTTGTTTGCTATGATACTTCTGTTTATGAGTCGTTGTACGATGCGCCAGTTGGTTGTTTTCGTATTTGTCCCGCCCCTCCAGCACTGTGACTGGACATCCGATTAAAAAGTGACATTGATGAGCTAAAACGAACTTTGTCAAGTTGAACTTTTTTCAACTCTCTGCGCACTGACAAAAATGGGAGCACTGGCACAAAGCATAAACTGTAAAAAATGAGCTGTAATTATGCAGCTGGTTGCCAGTAACTTACTGTAGAAGTTAAAGACTGAAAATGTTTCATGTTCAATTAACTTTAAACAAACTGTTGCCAGTAAATAACATTAATGTAAAATCTACAGTAAGTTACTGGCAGCTAGTTCCCAGTAATAACCAGTAATACTGTAATTTCTACAGACATTTTTTACAGTGTAGAAACACACCAGCTGCTGGTGTTTTCGAAAAGCACTGTGCTTTCATTGTAAACAATTGAAAACGTACGCTGACATAAATGCCTTGGTGTACACGCCACCTTAGATTATGAGACTTTAGTCTGAATTTGACAGCAGTGGGCGGCCAGTGTCTCTTCAGAAACAAGATATGCGTTTGGGGGTCATGTGTGTAGCTCGTCATGTCAAAATATGTGTTAATGCATCATGGGAAGTTATGTGCATCGCGTGTCATGTCAAAATACATTCCTGGTGCATACATGTCTCAAGGGTTGATGATAAAAGAGACTCACCTCTCGCAAGACACTAACCTAACACTAATCTCTGATTACATGAAGTTAAGTGAGTATCTAGTAAACATGAGTGTCTCTTTTATCATAAAACCTTAAGAAGTGTCTGTAGCTGGCACTTATTTTGACATGACGTGTGATACACATAGGATAACATGACGCACAGAACACATATTTTGACATGACAATGTTTTGTTGAGTTTCGCATGTGTGACTCCTCAGAAAAGAAGTCACGAGCCACCACTGTTTGACAGACAGGGTCACATATGCTCTGATTGGACAGAAACCACAGACCAATCAGCTGTGAGCTCTAAAGACAATAGTCCAATCAAATTACAATCCATTTATATACTGTAAAAAGACACTGAAATGGTGAAATTATTTGATATAAGATGTTAAAGTATTGCGGAGGATTTTCTTTTTCCAGGTGGATCATCAAGACTATTGGTCCTCCTACTTGTTAATCAGGAGTGTTGCGCAATCGCATTTTTTAAAAAAGTGGAGAAGGTGGTTTTTTTTCTAAAATTCGAGAAAATCCTCCGCTACACCTTTAATATTGCGCATGTAAGGAATAATTGACAACAGGCCATTGAATTATACGCAAAAAAATGCACACCCAAGGTGCAATTCGCGGAGTGCTGTTACACCGCGGGTGTGCATTATTTTCAAATAATTCAAAGGACCGAAGTCAATTATTCCTCATATACCACGATTACCACAAACAATGCTCTGGTGCCTATTTTTAAGACATTTGACAAGTTAGGTGTGCATAAATGCATACCCACGGAACATTTCTCAGCAAATCAGAATACAGCATTCAACAGCCCCGTGGTATAAACACAAATAAAAGTTGTTTTATTTATTAGAAGAGAAACATCACAACATCACTGTGTTAATGTAACTGTCAGTCAATGATTATTTTAATTCATTAAATAGAATAGAGATAGTAGTGGTGTGAAATATATCTGTGTTGTTATCTGTCAGTGTTGAGTCTACACAGCTTTATTATCATCATTGACTCAGCTGTGTTACATCCCTAACCCTGACCTGTCAGCTCACCGCTGGTTAAACCAAACCACTTCATGACCCTCTGACACACTAAACTCAACATCAGCGTTGAATCTCTTGGATTTGATGGCAGTTTTTATTGTGGTTTTGCAGGAACGAGTCACACAGTTGGAAAATCAGCTGAAGGAAATGGAGAAGGAGAGAGATGACGAGCTGAACTCGCTCAGACAGGAGAGACGAGAGCTTCTTCACAGATCTCAAAGAGTAAGAGACATTAAATACAATACTACACTACTGATGATATCTCAATCTGACTCATGAAGTACTGAGGAGAGTCACCGTGTAGCTGTACACTTGCTGTGATGTTTTGTTCATGTGTTGGTGCTGGTCAGATAGTTGTTATTTCCCTTTAGTGAGACATACACTTTGGGCTCTATCATACATCCAGCGCAATGCACGACGCAAGTGTCTTTTGCTAGTTTCAACCCGGTGCAATGATCATTTTCACGTTTAGTGCCACGTTGTTTAAATATCAAATGCATTTGCGCCCAGATTTGCGCCCATGGTTGTTCTGGTCTGAAAACGAGGTGTGTTCAGGTGCATTGTTGGCGCGTTGCTATTTTGAGGCAACTAAAATAGACTACGCCATTGACCAACAAAAACCTAGTCTAAAGTCTAAAGTCAATGGCGCAATATGTTTTTTTGTTATTTAAAAAGTGTTAGTAATATGTGCCTATAAACGGGATGACAACGCGGGTTTGCTTATCACATACATGAATGCGCAGCAGCACAAAAATGCTTTTAAATATAAAAGATTAAAGCATTGAATGTGAAAGATTATTATTGAGTCTCTTGCACATAAATGAGGAGTAATTATGAGATGTTAAAAAGCGTAAAGAGCTGCTTCACCTGCACAGCTAAGTAAATAAATGCTTTGCTTTAAACAAATGCATCTGTTTTTAAATGTTTTTTTTTAAATGCTACCCCACGGATTTATTGTATATGATGACTCTGTACCTGTGGATATGGTGAGATGAAAAACATTTTAAGTAATGCTTTGAAAAAATGCCATGGCCATGGCGCTGTCTGGGTGCTGAAACACTTCGGCTCTCCACACGTTTGTAAATCCTTTATCTCTTGTTTGTATTTTTAGAGTACAAAACTTTCCTTGCATATTTTGGTTTGCATCCTTGATTATGTAGGATATCAATACATTTACAGCAATTAAACGCCTGATATTTACTTCTATGACTGAAAGAAAATGGCTTTAAAAGGTTTTAATCCAAAAAATTAAAATTTCAATAAAAATGAAAATAACACAATTATTTAACATTAATCTTAAACTGAGGGTCTTCTTCCTCCGCTTAGTTTTATAGTTTGCAAAGTCTGTCATCTAAATAGGGATTAGACATAGCCCAGCTGAGACTCTCATTGGTTTATTGTACGTAACGCCCAAAACACACCCATTACTCATCAGGAGAATATGAACAACCCTTTTAGGCCGTGCGCTTGGTGCACAAACCAATTTTCCCGTCGTTAAATTAGCAAATTATATAGACCATGCGCTTTAGACAATATGCTTAGATCGTTAAAATAGGGCCCAATAAAACTGCCAGTTGACTTTAGTTACAGCCATGAATGCTGATTCAATGCAGATCATCCCACAGGAACAGTTGATTGGATAAACATCTGTATATTGAGCAGGAAGTGAAAGAGTTTAGATGTTAAAACTGCTTAAGTTTGTCCACTACAAACAAAAACACTAAAAATTGTACTGAAGCAGAGATCAGGGAGCTCATCACTATCAGCGCTGACGCAGAGATCAACGTGACAGAACAGACTCATTATGATCTTATCATAAACTTGAGAGAGAAATCACAGATAAATAGCAAACTTCAGACACTGTGGAAAAAACCAACCAAGTGCAGGACTTTAAATAAGTTGGATCTTTACGGTATGTTTGTTAATGCATGCACAGATTCCAGAAAATCATTGGCAGTGTAAATGAACCAAAAACCAAACGATCCCGGATGCATTTTCCGTGTTTTCTCTGTAATCTCTGTGAAAGGACTTTAGTGAAAGAGAGAGAAAGAGAGATAGAGGGTGAGAGAGGGTGTGTGTGTGTGTGTGTGTGAGAGAGAGAGAGAGAGAGGGCGAGAGAGGGTGTGTGTGTGTGTGTGTGAGAGAGAGAGAGAGAGAGGGTGTGTGTGTGTGTGTGTGTGTGTGTGTGAGAGAGAGAGAGAGGGCAGCATTCACAGAAGAGGGCAGGACCAGAGACAGAAGTGAGTCTGATAGAAGAGACCGTCACACATTCAGACTTCAACATGCAACAAAACACTACACACAATCTGGTAAGTTTCAGTATGTGTGTGTGTGTGTGTGTGTGTGTGTGTCAGTAGGTGTATATGTGCTGTGTTAAATGCATGCACAGATGTGAGTGATAATAAGACAGCAGTGGTTTTTACAGGACCGTGTGTGTTAATGGTTATTGAGTTATGACTGATGCTCATGAGAATGTCTGTCTGGACAGATTGTGCTGTGAAACATGTGGACGGTTAACAGGGCCGATCCTCTGGATTACTCATGTGTTAGTGAGTCAGAGAGAGGGAGAGGTTTAACTCATTCGTACAGGATTTAATATGTGGGTCTTACGAAAGCATTCATATTACAGAGACACAATCTTTACCTGTTTTATCAGTGCTACAGATAAGAATTACTCAATGTGTCTTTCATTATTGTCTTTACTTTCTGAATGATCAGGAAAAAACTTTATTTTACCAACAAGAAAACCCTAGCAGCAATGCACGAACAAGCACTCTGTACACCCTTGTGACACAATACAGTAGCTGTGTTTCCATCCAAAGTGACATAATTGGAATATCGCATTAAACATTTGGGAATGAATCATGAATTTCCATCTAGTGAGCAAAATCATCACTTCCTGGTGCTAAATATCCGTAAGAAAAGCATAAAGTCACTGTATTGAACAATTTTAATGTATAATCACCTCAGAGCGTGCAGATGAAATCTTATATACCTGACACTGTACACCTGTTATCTGCTTTCTGATGTGGATTCCTGCTGTTTAAATTGACAGTCCTGTAAAGTAATATTACCAAACTATTGACTCTTTACCTCTTCATTTCACTTCCAAATCTGCATTTTAGATGCTGTGCAATGAGATCTGTAAGATGGTTTGTCCAGTTATGCCGTCCAATGACTTTTTATGTGCATCTAGGGATTTATTCAGTGTAGTTAATGCACATGTTTTCTTATCGGATAAGACATTTATCTAACTCAATTATGTGCATATGGTTGTGCATTTTTATAATCTTGGCATTTCAATCCAGCGTTTTTTTTTAATGCACATCTTAAAAACAGGTGGATAGAAACATAGCTAATGACAGCCCCTTCAAACAGCCTGGCAGCTGTGGCAATATCGTGATGTTATGACAGTCAGGTTTACAGAGGTTCACATCTCATGAGCGTTTGAGCTTTTGTTGGGCAAATTCTGAAACAACATCACAAATTTCCTTTACTTTCAATGCCATCCCATAATGCATTTCAAAAAGCTCAGTAAAAACACAATAAGAGAAACTATAATTCATTCTCTATCATAAAGTGAATAGTTTTATTCAAATAATATGTATGTTATATTTATTACAGTATTGCATTGTTAGTTTAGCATGAATCTGTAGTGATTGAAGTCTTTAATGTGAGTGTCTGTCTGTGTACTGTAGCTTTACTCTCAGTTAGGATGTCGTATGCAGCGTGCAAAGTTTTGACACAGTGCCTTACAAATGTTTCTGAAGGTTTATTGAGAGATTTTGTGATCACTTTATCATCATAATGGTTGCATTGCAGTTGTTCTATTAAAGCATTCATCTCTGTATATTAGATTTAAGGCGGTATTTGTCAGGATATATCCCTCATCTGCACACTAAACATCAAGGACGTTTGCCTTTGTAGATTTTGAAAGAGAAGAAGCCTCTCAATGATTGGTCCAACAACACCGGCTCCACCCCCTGCATGATGTCACTCTCTCCTTTAAATAGTCACAGAGCAGCACAGGTACATTGTGAACATGCCGTCGCTTGTCTGACGTGTAGATCTTTCTTCATCCGCAGGTTTATTTACTGTCCTCCCTTTTAAAATGTTTCAGGACTCAGTGAAGGACGTTTCCGGTTTACCCCGTAGACGTAGCTCACACAGAAAAGTCACAGATAGACCTCTCTCTGCACAAGGTGAGCACATATAAGAGGCAACTTTAGCGTCATGATACTCCATTAAACAGCAAATAAATATACAGATGAATCAGAATACAAAAGAATGAAAGGAAAAGTGCAGCGGTTAAGTGTTGATGAAAGTCCGTCTGTTCTGCTGTATTACTTCAGTCATGTGTCTTCATGATTAAAGGTGTGTCACTCACTGTTGATCTTAGAATAAGATTGATTTACTCTTCATACTGGAAAAGCGAGTGTAACAACTAACACACAATCCTGCTCGTGTGAATATTACAAACTCAGTCATTCATGCAAAACAAGAATCTTCTGTACAAATCTATACTAACTGTCTGGTAAATGAATCCATTGTGCAAACAACACTTACTGTAAGAAATCTTATGAGGTCATAGTTTAGTTATGGGATGTGACCTCATTATATTGCACTTCCTGTTTGATACCACCTGTTATAAAGTTTTGATTGGATGAGGTGTTAAACACACACCTGTGCACACACACTTTTATCATCCCACAGCTAATGAATGATATGATCTGCAATATAAAGGTTTATTAACGTGTGTGTGTTTGTGTGTTAATCTCAGTGTTGGTGAGGATGACTCCGGACAGACAAACCTCGGATGCAGTCTCACCTCGTCTTCATCACCCTGTTCACAGATTACACAGTAATGGACTGAGATCAGTTCACAGTGACGCCTCCCAGACGCCCTGTAACAGCGCTAACACCTCTCGAGCTCCCAGGTGAACACACTGAATGTTTAAACATGACTGATCTGAATACATAGGACATAAAGTGATAGGCGGCAGTATTATTTATTAAAACTTTAGTCTCATTAAGTGATATAAGTGTGAGTGATGTGATCATGTGACCTCTCATCCTCACAGTCCTCAGGGTCTGCTGGATCTGGCCGAGATGGAACGAAAAATTAAAGAAGCCAAAGCAGAGAAAGAGCGTCTGCTGAGAGAGAGAGTGAGATACTGAACAAACAAAACATTTATTGGTTTACATTGGGTCACCTGTCCACAGTTTCTCTCTCAGATCAGAAATTAATTTTTTAAAACACTTTGTTCATCCTCCACATCATCAAGTCAGTTGTGCACAACATAAAATCAACTTCTCATTGTTTTGGACAAATTGCAAATGCTTTGATACAATCATGCAGATGATTATGTACGATTGTCTGCTGTTTGCTACATTTTTATTTTCATTAAAATCCATTATACTTGTTTGTTTGTGTTGAATAGTCTTACACCTCAAAACTTTAGGAGTTAGTTCATTGTACAAGACATGTCATGCAAATTTTGTGTCATTACTGTAAGCAGGTTTTTCATGGGTATTTTTTAGTCTTTTGTAAATATGAACTGAATTGATAAATTGCTGTCAAGTGAATCTTAATTTTGCGTTACAGAAAAGTTGACATTTCTTACAGTGAACCTTTCTAGTTTTGTACTGTAAAATATTCTTTTATTTTCAAAATCACAACGTGTGTCATTTTTTTACAGAAAGAAATTTGAAAATGTGAATTCATACACAGTCAACGCCAGAAAATACTGACACATATAATTCTGTACGCTTGGTATATTGACAACATGATTTGACATTTTGATAAGACTGACATGTTCACTGACGTAAAAAATAACTTTTAAGAGATGAACTGTGCTCCAAAATGACTGAGAAAAACTATAACATCACTGCATTCAAATCTGTAAAAATCTGTTCTTGTCCTGGAAGCTGACTGATCACAAATTGCCAATATTCACACAACGTTACAGCATTTTTACATTTATTCTTAAAATTTGCATGCATTTCTCAGAACGATTCGTACAAACTGCACAACATCATGGATGTCATGCAAAAAGCCTGTATGTTCTTCAAAATCTTTAGTTCATCTCTCAAAAGTACATTTATATGTCAGTTAACATATCGGTCCCTTCAAAATGTCAAGTCCCTGTGTAATTCTTCACAAAATGTTTAGCCATGTTGTCAATTATATGTGTCAATATTTTCTGATTTAAACTGTGGACGAATTCACATTTTCTCTTTTTTACTGTAAACAAATGAACAAAAAAATATTTTACAGTACAAATAACAAATACAAAATTAGAAGGGTTCACTGTAAGAAATGTCAAATTTTATGTAATACCTAGGGAAAATCTGCTTACAGGTCAAAAATTTTGCATGACATGTCTTGTACGATGAACTAATTCCTAAATGTTTTGAGGTGTAAGACTATTCAACACAAACCAGTATAATGGATTTGGATGAAAATGACACAAGCAATTGAAAATGTAGAAAAAGCAGACAATTGTACATAATCATCTGCATGACTTTATGAAAGCATTTGCCGTTTGTCCAAAACAATGTTGTGCACAACTGACTTGATGATGTGGAGGTTGAAAAAAGTGTTTTCTGATTTGAGAAATGTTCCAAAGCGACAAAGAGAAACTGTAAAACAGCAATGAGGTGAAACTCATGTTTATGTTTGTTTGTATGTGTCTTTACGCACATTATATGCACGTAAATGACTGTATGTGTCAGATGATTTGAGTCACATAGCAGTGTTCAGCTTTGAAAGATATCACTTCATAAATATTCTTACAAATAATGTTTTTATATTACATAGTGAGATTCACCCAACTAATACTGACCTGATCATAGTGAGTTTTGTTAAGGAGTTTGTGTTTGTCATCACACTGATTCAAGAGTTTATTGTCATCTATACAATAGCTGCATTGACTCTACATACAATGAAATTCTTACTTTATAAATCCTCCAGCAACCACAACACAGAAAGTGTAATATAAACATCAAAGTCAAAGATGTGCAAAGACAAATCTAGATGTGATTGTGATGAAGGCTAAACTCATTTGTGTGAACGCAGGAGGAACGACGACGCCTGCAGGCCGAGGAACAAAGACGTAAAGATTCATTAAAACGCCATACAGACGGATCGACAGCAGAAACAAACCCTGAACCCCAGCTTGACCAGACAGCAGCACAGAGGACACAGCTGGAGGTGCGGCGCTGATTAAATACGGAGAAATTCAGCAGCCGTAGCAGGACAGAAGAGTCTGATTGTGTTTGATTTGTCTTTGTCCTTCAGCAAGGCGTCCCGCTTTCTATGACGGCAAACTTTGACTTGCGTGCTCACGTGTTGGCACTGGGTCACAATGTCACCGGGTGCATGGGAGTTAATTTGTCTCCACGGAGGTGTGGCGGCTTTCTGACCAAGCGCGGAGGCCGTGTGAAAACGTGGAGGAGACGGTGGTTCATCTTTGACCTGGACCACCAGCGCCTGGCTTATTACACCGGTGAGAAAATTACAGAAAGAGCAAAAGAACCAAACACACATCCAGTACCTGATACACATAAACAACATCACAGCTAAAATTAGATTAAATCAAGTTTTTATCGTTGTTTATATGTCTATATGATGTTTCTAATATGCTTTAATATAAATCATGTGCAATTTATCACCATTGCTGAGTTTTTTCACCATAAAATTGGACATGGCCTCATTCCCGCTGTTTAAAAGCACCTCACATCATCACAGGATCAGAAGTATAAGCCATAGATATTATGTATAGATGCCGCAGAGACTCAATCACAGCACCGCTGCTTTAGCTTGACTTCTTTGATGCTCGCATGTGCAGTGTGAATGCTTACACCTGTCTACATCAGTGCTTAAATATTAGTGCTGAAAACACACAGCTCACTGATGGATTGTGTGAAACCGAACTTAGCAGTTATGTGTCTAAAACCGCTGAATGTAACATCTATGTACCTATATATCTATGGTCCGGGCTGATGCGATTGAGTGGAGGCGGGGTCTAATTTGCATATTCATAGATCTGCATATACTAAATGAGGAAAGCATTCAAGCAATTTTAAGGCCTGAAGAAATTATTATCACAGGGATTAACTTAAACATACGCTATTTTGATGATTTTTTTGGAGGGGGTAAAATAATTGACTTCAGGGGAACTTTAAACTCCAAAGCCTTACCACAAAACCTTTACTTATACCTTAACATATGCAGCACAGATGAAACTCAAAACATGCCACTTGTTGAAAAGAGACACGCAGCTTCTTTTCTCAGTAATCAGACTTATCATTTGTGAACGTGGTACATAATGAAAACCCATAGACTTAGACTGAAGCAGGTGCATGAGTATCATAGGTTGAGGCTTTTTTGACTTTTTTTAACACCCTAGCAGTGATTGTCCACTACACAGCATGATATTATAAACACATGAAATTAGTGTTGACCTTTAGATCCTACAGCTGATGATGTATTTTTTATGGTGTACACACAGAGATAAAGAGACAAATTTTAACAACCATCATCATCATCATCACATTCCTTCCTTTATAAATACACAATAAATGTCTGTCGTTCTCTAAATGCATCTTAATGTTGTTCTCAGAACTGGATGAGAAGAAATTGAAGGGGGTGATTTATTTTCAGGCCATAGAAGAAGTTTATTACGATCATCTGCGTACAGCTACAACAGTGAGTTGATTTTAAATCAATACTGGACTGATACTATTTATTATTCATTTTACATCAATGTTATATTTACAAATGTGTTCATATAAATACAAACAAATAAAATGCAAACAATAATTGTGGCAAGTAAAGATTGCTGTAATGAAGTGTAAATATATTAAGAGCTCTTGTCAATATTATTGATTAATATTAAAAACATAAACAGCAGTGGGTGAATTACACTGAATTTACTCTGCGCTCATGCACAGCTGATGTTTGATTGATATTTTAGACTTTACATGCTATGATCTTTCTGTTGTGTCCATTAAGACGTGTGATGTACTCATCGTATGTGTCTTTATCTCAGTCTCCACGGCCGAGTCTGACGTTCTGTGTGAAAACATACGAGCGGCTTTTCTTTCTGGTGGCTCACAGCGCAGAAGCCATGAGAATCTGGATGGACGTTATTGTGACGGCCACAGATGAGCACAGCAGATACTGACTGACCCAAGTGTTTATATCAGTAAAGATGCTAAAGAGAGACGGTGAATATGAGTGTTAGTCAGGGATACAGTGTTAAATTCATGTATGTAATCTCAGGTGTAGGCGGGCAGTGGATTTGTTTCTCTGCCGTTACACTAACAGAACAACATTATACGCTGCTGCACTGATGGACGCCCACGCTGGCTTGGATTTCTTACACATTATTTATTAAGGTTACATATATGTATATTTTTCCATTTATATTTTGTGGGAATTGGGGGATTAATATAATGTTGTGTTAATGTTCTGCTATTAAATATTTACATTCCAAACAATGTGTGAGGATTTGTGACTTACAGTAGTGTCATTTTGTGTTGAACCATTTGCCAAAAGTATGTACTAATAATAATAAATGTACATTTTAAATGATGTGTCAGTCAAATTAAATCTGGTCATTTTAGGTTGTACACCACTGAGCCTTTACATTATGACCACCTGTCTAATATCCTGTCAGGGCCTCCATTAGCCTATATAACAGTGGCCACTAGGTGGCAGTAGGTTTTCTTGGGTAATCTAGCACCTTAATTTCAACAGCAGGTCCTCCATTTCCCATATATTGTGGGATTAACAGAAATTTAGTGTGGTCTGGTGCATTATCCTGTTGGCCATCAGCAGCAGGAAACACAGTTGCCATGAATGAGGTCCACTTTCTCCACAATGATGTTCAGATATCTGACAGCTGTCACGTATGGTGGAATTGCCATAACAAGGCCTAAAGTGTCCCAAAAAATATCACCCGGCCTGTGACCGCACAACAGTTCATAGCCTCTGTTGGTAATCGATGTATCCGTGCTCGTCCATCAACAAGATGCAGCAGACGAGGAGGCCACTTCCTTCCAACCATCCATGGCCCAATCACGATGATCTTGGGCCCATTTTATGCATTGTTGGTGATGGCATGCAGTTAACATGGGGACCTGGCCGGGTTGTTGGCTATGCAGGCCCATACGCAAAAGGTTGTACTGAACTGTGTGCTTTGACACATTGTCCCGGTCACCGCTGTTGTAGCTGTTAATAATGGGCAACAGTCTCTACGCCCTTCTGGTATCAGTGAACTTCAGATGGCATGCAGCTGGATGCCAGTTTGTCATTTGGCCATCTGTGCAACACTTTTGATACGTATGTACTCACTACAGTGGGATCCAAGGTGCTGTGCCATCACAATTTGGCCTCTAAAATCTGATCAATCAAAAGCTTTCATTCAGTCA